>CM059429.1:112418572-112527391 GCA_030390025.1 Squalus acanthias | reverse complement strand
CCCCCTCTTCCTCCCCCTCTTCTTCCCCCCTCCCTCTCTTCCTCACCCCCCACCTCCCTCCCCCCTCAACCCCCCTTCCCCCTCAACCCCCCTTCCCCCGTCACTGCCCCCTTGAGTAGACTAGGCCTATATTCTTTAGAGTTTAGAAGAATGAGAGGTGATCTAATTGAAACACATAAAATTCTTAAGGGGCTTGACAGGGTTTATGCTGGGAAAATGTATATCTTGGCTGGGGAATCTAGAACACGAGGTCACAGTCACAGAATAAGGGGTAGGCCATTTAGGACTGAGATGAGGAGAAATTTCTTCACTCAAAGGTTTGTGAATCTTTGGAATTCTCTACCCCAGAGAGCTGTGGATGCTCAGTTGTTGAGTATATTCAAGACAGAGGTCAATACATTTTTGAGAACGAAGGGAATTAAGGGATATGGGGATAGTGCGGGAAGGTGGAGTTGAGGTAGAAGATCAGCCATGATCTTGATGAATAGCGGAGCAGGCTCGAAGGGCTAAATGGCCTACTCCAGCTCTTACTTCTTATGTTCTTAACTGGTCTATGCCAGTGGAGGTAAGAAATAGTAAGGGAAAGAAGGCACTGGTGGGTGTAGTCTATAGGCCTCCTAACAGTAGCTACACTATAGGACAGAGTATAAATCAAGAAATAATGGGGGCTTGTAAGAAAGGTACTGCAATAACCATAGGCAATTTTAATCTTCATATAGATTGGACAAATCAAATTGGCAAAAGCAGCCTTGAGGACAAGTTCGTAGAGTGTATTTGGGACAGTTTCTTGGAAAAATATGTTGTGGAACCGACCAGGGAACAGGTTATTTTAGATCTGGTAATGTGTAATGAAACAGGATTAATTAATTATCTCATAGTAAAGGATCCTCTAGGGAAGAGTGATCATAACATGATAGAATTCCACATTCAGTTTGAAGGTGAGAAACTTGGGTCTGAAACTAGAGTATTAAACTTAAATAAAGGCAACTACAAAGGTATGAGGAGAGAGTTGGCTAAAGTGGACTGGGAAAATAGATTAGAAGGTAAGACAGTAGAAAAGCAGTGGCAGACATTTAAAGAGATATTTCATGACTCAACAAAGATATATTTCAGTGAGAAAGAAAGACTCGAAGAGAAGGATGAACCAACCATGGCTAACCAAGGAAGTTAAGGATGGTATCAAATTGAAAGAAAAAGCATACAATGTTGCAAAGATTAGTGGTAGGCCAGAAGATTGGGAAAATTGTAGAAACCAGCAAAGGATGACAAAAAAAAAAGGGAGAAAATAGCTTATGAGAGTAAACTAGCAAGAAATATAAAAACTGACAGTAAGAGCTTCTACAAGTATATAAAAAGGAAGAGAGTAGCTAAAATAAACGTTGGTCCCTTAGAGGACGAGACTGGGGAAATAATAATGGGAAACAAGGAAATGGCAGAGGCATTGCACAAATATTTTGTATCTGTCTTCACAGTGGAGGACACTAAAAACATCCCAGTAATAGTAGAAAATCAAGGCGCAAAAGGGAGGGAGGAACTTAAATCAATCACTATCACTAGAGAAAAAGTGCTACGCAAACTTTGGGTCTAAAGGCTGACAAGTCCCCTGGACCTGATGGCCTGCATCCTAGTGTCTTAAAAGAAGTGGCTACAGAGATAGTGGATGCATTGGGTGTAATCTTCCAAAATTCCCTTGACTCTGGAAAAGTCCCTGCGGATTGGAAAATCGCAAATGTAACGCCCTTATTCAAAAAAGGAGGGAAACAGAAAGCAGGAAACTATAGGCCAGTTAGCCTAACATCTGTCATTGGCAAAATGCTCGAATCCATTGTTAAGGAAGCAGTAGCAGGGCATTTAGAAAATCATAATACAATCAAACAGAGTCAACATGGTTTTATGAAAGGGAAATCGAGTTTGACAAATCTATTCGCGTTCTTTGAGGAGGTAACGAGCAGGGTGGATAAAGGGGAACCAGTAGATGTAGTGTATTTGGATTTCCAAAAGGCATTCAACAAGGTGCCACATAAAAGTTTACTGCATAAGATAAGAGCTCATGGTGTTGGGGGTAATATGTTAGATTGGATAGAGGATTGGCTAACTAACAGAAAACAGAGAGTCGGGATAAATGGGTCATTTTCAGGATGGCAATCTGTAACTAGTGGAGTGCCACAGGGATCAGTGCTGGGGCCTCAACTATTTTCAATCTATATCAATGACTTGGATGAAAGAAGCGAGTGTATTGTAGCCAAATTTGTGGACGATACAAAGATAGGTGGGAAAGCAAGTTGTGAGGAGGACATAAAGAGTCTACAAAGGGATATAGATAGGTTAAGTGAGTGGGCAAGAATTTGGCAGATGGAGTATAATGTGGGAAAATGTGAAGTTATCCACTTTGGTAGGAAGAATAGAAAAGAAAAATATTATTTAAATGGAGAAAGACTACAGAATGTGGCAGTACAGAGGGATTTGGGTGTCCTCGTACATGAAACACAAAAACTTAACATGCAGGTGCAGCAAGTAATTAGGAAGGCAAATGGAATGTTGGCCTTTATTTCAAGGGGGATAGAGTATAAAAGTAGGGAAGTCTTGCTACAACTGTATAGGGCGCTGGTGAGACCACACCTAGAGTACTGAATACAGTTTTGGTCCCCTTATTTAAGGATGGATATACTTGCATTGGAGGCAGTTCAGAGAAGGTTCACTAGGTTGATTCCTGGGATGGAACAGTTGTCTTACGAGGAAAGGTTGAGCAGGTTGGGCCTATACTCATTGGCGTTTAGAAGAATGAGAGGTGATCTTATTGAAACATATAAGATTCTGAGGGGGTTGGACAAGGTAGATGCTGAGAGGATGTTTCCCCTCATCAGGGCATCTAGAACGAGGGGGCATAGTCTCAGAATAAGGGGTCGCCCATTTAAGACGGAGATGAGGAGGAATTTTTTCTTCTCAGAGAGTCGTGAATCTTTGGAATTCATTACCCCAGAGAGCTGTGGAAGCTGAGTCATTGAATATATTCAAGGCTGAGATAGACGGATTTTTGAGCAACAGGGGAGTCAAGGGTTATGGGGAGCGGGCAGGAAAGTGGAGTTGAGGCCAAAATCGGATCAGCCATGATCTCATTAAATGGCAGAGCAGGCTCGAGGAGCCGAATGGCCTGCTCCTGCTCCTATTTCTTATGTTCTTATGCCGGTGTTTATGCTCCACATGAGCCTCTTCCCACCTTACTTCATCTCACCCTATCAATATATCCTTCTATTCCTTTCTCCCTCATGTACTTATCTAGCGTCCCCTTAAATGTATCTATGCTATTCGCCTCAACCAATTCATGTGGTAGCGAGTTCCACATTTTAACCACTCTCTGGGTGAAGATGTGTCAACACATCCTGTTCAAGCTTGCTATGTCAGCGGTCATGGTGTGTGTGTAGTTGCAGCTTCTGGCCATCCAGTGGCTCTGTGGAGCATGTTTCTGAAGTCATGCAACTCCATCACCATCTTATATATAAAAATATTTATCTTCATCATCTAACTGTGGGCATCACCATGGGAAAGTGACTAATATTGAAAAAAACCTCAGTCTTTCAGAAATAAAGCTAGTATAATTGTAAATTATTTTTTTGATAATTTACAATATTAGGTATGATAGTGTAATGGTTATGTTGCTGGTCTAGTAATTCAGAGGCCTTGACTAATAATCTAGGGAATGTGAGTGCATATCTCACCATGGCAGTTTGAGAATTTGAATTCAGTTTTAGATTTTTTTTAAAGATAATTGGCAAAAGAACCAGGGGTGAGATGAGAATTTTTTTTAATGCAGCGAGTTATGATCTGGAATGCACTGCCTGAAAGGGTGGTGGAAGCAGATTCAACAGTAACTTTCAAAAGGGAAAATATACTTGAAAACATCAGGGATGAGGGACTTCAATTATGTGGAGAGACTAGAAAGGCTGGCATTGTTCTCTTTAGAGCAGAGTAGATTCAGGGGAGATTTAATAAAGGCGTTCAAAATTATGAAGGGTTTTGATAGACTAGATAGGGAGAATCTGTTTCCACTGGCAGGAGGGTCGGTAACCAGAGGACACAGATTTAAGATAATTGGCAAAAAAGGGGGTGGGGATGAGGAGAATTTATTTTAATGTATTTATTTTAATTTATTTTCTTAAAAAAAAGGTTATGATCTAGAATGTACTGCCTGAAAGGGTGGTGGGAGCAGATTCAATAACTTTCAAAAGGGAAAATATACTTGAAAAGGAGAAATTTGCAGTGTTATGGGGAAAAGGGGGAGTGGGACTAATTGGATAGCTCTTTCAAAGAGCCGGCATGGGCACAATGGGCCGAATGACCTCCTTCTGTGCTGTAAGATTCTATGATACAAAAAATGACCAAAGGCTATGTTTACTTGTGTAGTGAAAGTTATTTTTCTGATTGATTTCTTTTGAAGGATATATCAAAGTTTCTTTCATGACAGTGAATGCTTCAGAGCGTTCTGACTTGCAAAACGCAAGAAGATGAGTGAGGAACACAGGCCTACCAATGATGATGGTGTTGATGAAGATTACCTCTCGACATCAGCACAGCCGCAGTCTGGACACAGTGCGTCAGAGGTCACACTGAAAACCATGGAACATCTCCAAGGTCAGTCCGACACTACTGAAGAATTAGCCCTGGAGAATTCCGTTCCAGATCAGGTGACGCAGAGCTACACTTCTTCTGTGATAAGCTCACGGACCATAGCAAGCAGCAGTTTTGGTGATTGGAAAACCGAAATAGAGTTCGATTTGGATGAACCTTTAAATGTAGTCAACTCGGCCGTACAAATCTCTTCGGGAGAAAATAGGAGTACAATAGAAGAAGGTAACTTTGAAAGTAATATTAGCTGTTGCAAAAATCTTATACTGAATTAACTGAAAAGGATTCATTGTGATTATTTTTGACTTTCAGTTATTGTTATATTCAGAAATCTCACTGACTCCGAAACAGAATCAGAAACAAGTCTTGGAGCTTCGTTATCCTCCAGTTTACTACAGACCTCTGAAACTGAAAGGTGAAAAAGCACTGTTTTATAACTAGAATAGGGGCCTTGTACATAGGATAAAAGAGTATATGTGAATGAGAAAAAGTCATTGAGCCTGTTCATTCCACAGACCATTTCAATTTACCCTACCATGGACTCTGCCCCATGTTTTAATCTCCTGAGAAGGAAGGTTCTGCATAAATACTTTCTAATCTCCTAAAGTAATCAAACAAAATTTGAACATGTCTATCCATCTCCTCTATTCACCCCTGTCTATCTTTCCTCCCCAGCTAACAACCACAACCTTCCCAGTGTAATGTGAACCATATTTGCCTGCAGATTATGTGATCCTTTCAAAATATTTTTTTTTAAATTCGTTCTCAGGGCACCAACATCGCTGACAAGGATTTGAACTTGCGTTCTCTGGATTATTAGTCCAGGCTCTGGATAATACTGTACCCCTGGACCGAGGATCTCATTGTTAATCAGCAATTTACCAAGCTGTTTTTTAAATATTTATTCTCAGGATGTGGGCGTCGCTGGCGAGGTCATCATTTATTACCCATCCCTAGTTGGCTTGAGAAGGTGGTGGTGGTCTGCCTTCTTGAACCGCTGCAGTCCGTTTGGTGAAGGTACTCCCACAGTGCTGTTAGGGAGGGAGTTCCAGGATTTTGACCCAGCGACGATGAAGGAATGGCGATATATTTCCAAGTCAGGGTGGTGTGTAACCTGGAGGGGAACTTGGGAAGATGGTGTTCCTAAGCACGTGCTGCCCTTGTCCTTCTAGGTGGTAAAGGTCACTGGTTTGGGAGGTGCTGTCGAAGAAGCCTTGCTGAGTTGCTGCAGTGCATCCTGTAGACAGGATACACTGCAGCCACGGTGCGTTGGCTGTCCAGGGAGTGGAAGCATAAGCTGGTGAATGGGCTGCTAATCAAGTGGGCTGCTTTGTCCTGGAGCTTCTTGAGTGTTGTTGCAATTGTACTGACTCCAGGCAAGTGGTGAGGATTCCATCACACTCCTGACGTGCCTTGTAGGTGGTGGAGAAGCTTTGAGGAGTTAGGAGGTGAGCCACTTGTCACAGAATACTCAGCGTCTGACTTGGTCAAGCAGCCACGGCATTTATGTGGCTGGTCCAGTTGAATTTCTGGTCAGTGGTGATCCACAGGATGTTGATCTCTCTGAATTCCTTATTGGATTTATTGGTGACTATCTTATATCCATGGCCCTTAGTTTTGGTCTCCTCCACAAATGGAAATATCTTCTCTACATCTACCCTATTGAACCCCTTCATAATTTTAAAGACCTCTATCAGGTCACCCCTCAGCCTTCTCTTTTCTAGAGAATAGAGCGCTAGCCTGCTCAATCTTTCTTGATAATTATAACCTCTCAGTTCTGGTATCATCCTTGTAAATCTTTTGTGCACCTTCTCCAATGCCTCTATATAGTATAAGGTATCTAAAATAATATACATCAGGTCCTAAGCATCTTGGCTTAATGCTCTCTAAATGTAGTGAAGGGGTCTAAGTTTGCTGAATGGGAGATCCTCTTTAAATAAAAAAAAATTACAAATGCTGGAAATCAGAAATAAAGCTGGAAACTGCTGGAAACACACAGCAGCTCTGGCAATATCTGTAAAGACAGCGGGAGTTCTGATGAAGGTCCACATCCGACTGACCTACTGTGTAATTTCTTTACAGGAACAAAGGAACAGGAGGAGGCCATTCAGCCCCTCGAGCCTGTTCCGCCATTCAGTGAGATCATGGCTGATCTGTATCTTAACTCCATCTACCTGCCTTGGTTCCGTAACCCTTAATACCCTTACCTAACAAAAATCGATCAATCTCCAATTTGAAATTTTCAGTTGACCCCCCAGCCTCAACAGCTTTTTGGGTTAGAGAGGTACAGATTTCCACTCCCCTTTGGGGGAAGAAGCACTTCTTGACTTCACCCCTGAACGGCCTAGCTCTAATTTTAAGGTTATGCCGCCTTGTTGTGGACTCCCCCACCAGTGGAAATAGTTTATCTCTGTACCCTATCAAATCCTTTAATCCTCTTAAACTCTTCAATTAGATCACCCCTTAATCTTCTATTCTGAAGGGAATACAAGCCTAGTCTGTGCAACCTGTCCTCATAACTTAACCCTTTTAGCCCCGGTATCATTCTGGTGAATCTGCACTGTATTGGACTGCTTTCTTGTTCTTTTTCGTTGCGTTGCTTTAAATCTCATACTACACAAAACCAGTATGAGGGCTCAGGTCTTGTCACACTACACAAAACCAGTATGAGAGCTGCTGAGACACACACTTTTCGATTCCAGTGTGTGCTACTAAACAGTGTTCCCTTACATTTCTTATACTAATTTTCCCCTTTGATCACTACATTCCATGTATACTATCAATAAATCATGGTACATCAAAGATACATACAAATGTCACAGAATTACAACATAAACTAAACATCCAGGCTCTCAACTCTTCTAATTGTTTTATTGCTGCAATAAAACCTTCCCCTCCCTAAACAGAGTTATCAAGTTGACATGTTCAAATATGGCTGAATGACTCTTACACATCCTACTGTTATCTTTCGCCTGAAAACATCCTTTCCCCAAAATCCTCTTCACCAATTTACAACCCATGCTCAGCAGAAAGCTGTTTGAACTTTTAACCCAGCATGTACTGGTCTCACAGACTGTGCAGAAAGAATAGCGAGGTATTCAGGTAATACGGACTTTCACTCCCACACACGGCACCCTCTCCAAGGTCAATATATCCTTCCTGCGGTGCGGTGCCCAGAACTGAACGCAGTACTCTAAATGGGGTCTAACCAGAGCTTTATACAACTGTAACATAATTTATACCCCTTGTATTCCAGACCCCATGAGATGTAGGGCAACATTCCATTAGCCTTTTACATTATTTTTTGTACCTGTACACTAGCTTTTAGTGATCTCTGTACATAGTCCCCTAAATCTCTCGCCTCCTCCACAGTTCCCAGCTTCTCACCATTTAGCAAATACTCTGATCTATCTTTCTTAGTCCAAAGTGAATGACCTCGCACTTCCCACATTAATGTCCATTTGCCACAGTTTTGCCCACTCACCTAATCGATCAATGGCCCTTTGCAACTTTCTGCTCCTATCTACACTATTTACTGTGCCACCTAACTTGTGTCATCAGCAAACTTGGATATACAGCTCCCTATTCCTTCATCTAAGTCATTTAAAAATATAGTGAAAAGCTGAGGGCCCAGTACAGATCCCTGGGCGAAATGACATGTTAGTCATATCCTACCAATTGGAGTACATTCCCAACTCTCTCTGTCTCCTACCTCCTAATCAATTCCCCACCCATGTCAATAGATTGCCTCCAATTCCATAAACTTTCATTTTTGCTAACAGTCTTTTGTGTGGAACCTTGTCAAATGCCTTCTGGAAGTCCATATAAATAACATCCATAGACACGCCCTTATCTACCTCACAAAATTCGACTAGGTTAGTTAGACATGACTTACCCTTTACAAATCCATGCTGGCTCTCTCTGATCATATTTGTCCAAATGCTCAGTCACTGTCCCTAATGACAGATTCTAGTAACTTCCCCATAACTGACGTTAGACTAGTAGGTCTATTATTTCCTAATTTATGTCTCTTACGCTTAAACAGTAGAGTGACAGTGGCAATTTTTCAAATGAAGGGGACAATTTCTGAATCAAGAGCGCTTTGGAAGATCATGACTTTGGAAGATCAAGTCCAAAAATGTGTGGGTTAGGTTGATTTGGCTATGATAAATTGACCCTTAGTGTTAGGGGGGATTAAATATGTGGGGTTATGGGGATAGGATGGGATATGTTAGGGGGAATTAAATACGTGGGGTTACGGGGGTAGGGTGGGATATGTGTACTGTGGGGATTAAAGCAGGGACAGGGTACTGGATTTGGATGATCAGCCATGATCGTATTGAATGGCGGAGCAGGCTCGACGGGCCGAATGGCCTACTCCTGCTCCTAGATTCTATGTTTCTATGTTTCTATTAAAGCATCTGCAATTTCCTCACCTTCTTCTTTTAATACCCTGGGATGGAAACCATCAGGTCTGTGAGATTTATCAATCTTCAGTCTCAATATTTTCTCCATTACCATTTTTTAACTTGTATTAAATCTAGTAAGTTTCTCCCCTTGATTTATTTTTAGTTTTCCTTATATCTCTGGTACTTTATCCTCATCCTCTACTGTCAAGACCGATGCAAAGTAAACATTTATCAAGTCTGCCATTTCCTTATTTTCAATTAAAATATCACCTGCATCTGTCTTTAAGGGGCCCACATTGTCCTTAGCCACCCTCTTTCCCTGTTATTCTGTGGCATTTGTATGTACCTTTGATGAACCATGATTTATTGATAGTATGCATGAAATGTAAAACCTTTTAGTGTTGTCCTTGATATCCCTCACAAGTTTTTTCTCGTATTCCCTTTCCGCAGCTCTTGCTACTTTCTTTGTATCCCGTTGCTGATCTTTATATCTCCCCCAGTCCGCAGGATCTCCGCTGTTCTTTGCACTTGTGTAAGCCCTTTCCTTTAGTTCTATACCATCTCTCACCTCTTTTATTGACCAAGGTTGTTTAATATGTAGCTCAATTTGAAACATGGAAATGATCTACAGAACATCGACCAATAGGACCCACTTTGGGGTCGCAGATATTGCTGTTCTATTTTAATAATGTGATAATCATTTGAAACAGGATAGCTGAATTATCTGGTGCAACAGGGTTCACCAGTGACGATGCACCTTCTCTTACGTACCAGAACAGCGAGGCAGAACATCAAAGAGAAATGACTGCAGAACAGACTCAGACAGTCTGGATTTCACTGGATACACCAGGTTCTTCACTGACCGGTGAGTACGATTGTGCTGCAGTTTATGTTGCATATTTAGTCTGATCTTGTTTCGAGGGATTTTTTTTGCACAGGGGGTTGATTATCTTTAATTATAAGGATGTTTACTTCCTTAGGAGAAGAAGATCAAACAAACTTCTTATTTTCAGTGGGATGTCCTAAAGGAGCGTTGGTGAGCTGTGGCCTGCTCCAAGTTCTGCCGATCTATGCCTTTGTTACCTCTAGACTCGACTATTCCAACGCTCTCCTGGCCGGCTTCCTGCCTTCCACCCTTCGTAAACTTGAGCTCATCCAAAACGCTGCTGCCCGCATCCTAACTCACACCAAGTCCCGTTCACCCATCACCCCTGTGCTCGCTGACCTACATTGGCTACCGGTCCCGCAACGCCTCGATTTTAAAATTCTCATCCTTGTGTTCGAATCCCTCCATAGCTTCGCCCCTCCCTATCTCTGTAATCTCCTCCAGCCCCACAACCCCCTGAGATCTCTGTGCTCCTCCAATTCTGGCCTCTTGCGCATCCCGATTTCCTTCGTTCCACCATTGGTGGCCGTGCCTTCAGCTGCCTAGGCCCTAAGCTCTGGAATTCCCTCTCTAAACATCTCCGCCTCTCTACCTCACCCTTTTCCTTTAAGACGCTCCTTAAAACCTACCTCTTTGGCCAAGATTTTGGTCACCTGTCCCAATATCTCTTTATGTGGCTCGGTGTCAAGTTTTGTCTGATTACACTCCTGTGAAGCGCTTTGGGAGATTTTACTATGTTAAAGGCGCTATATAAATGCAAGTTGTTGTTGTTGATAGAAGTGATGCTCCCTTTAAGAAATAACTCTAAGTAATCTGTTGTAATAAATGGACTCCCCACCCGGGGGTTGCCGTGGGAGGCAATTTTAAAGGCCCTGGTTCATTAATATTTTGCCAGACAGCTGCCCACTTGGATCGGGTGTAAAGAGGCAGCTCCTTTGGAGCTTCACTGGTGCTTCTCAAGTGTCAGCCCTTCATGCATCCCAGTTTAATGACTGGGAGGTGTCTGTACACCTTGAACCCTTGGAGCGCTAAAGTTGGCCTCCAGAAAAAGTAATGCTGCCTCTTTTTCAGAGTGCAGCAGCACTTTAAGAGCTGCTGCACTCCCAATTCTCCTCCTCCCGCCTTCCCAAAGTGACTCAATGCTCCCTGAGCACAACAAAACAGCAAAGGGAGCTTATTTAAGTTATGGAAATTACCTACTCTGTGGAATCCCTCCATGGCCTCGCCCCCTCCCTATCTCTGTAAGCTCCGCCAGCCCTACAACCCTCCGAGATATCTGCCCTCCTTCAATTCTGGCCTCTTGAGCATCCCTTATTGTAATCGCTCCACCATTGGTGGCCGTGCCTTCAGTTGCCTAGGCCCGAAGCTCTGGAATTCCCTCCCTAAACCTCTCCGTCTCTCTTTTCTCCTTTAAGACAATCCTTATGACCTACCTTTTGACCAAGCATTTGGTCATCTGTCCTAATAGCTCCTTATGTAGCTCGGTGTCAGATTTTGTTTGTTAATCGCTCCTGTGAAGCGCCTTGGGACGTTTTACTATATTAAAGGAAAGGGGAAAGGCCAGAGGTTAGTGTGAGGAGACTGTGGTGAGGGATGGGGCAGGAAGGGAAAGGGGAGGCAACAGTGAAAAGAGGGTCAGTGGACAATCAAGGGGGCAAGCAGGTCATTGGAAGGGGTAGGTGGGTGGAGACGGCTGCAGAAGCAAACATCAGACGTTCCTTTCTGCTGCAGCTCTCCTCACTGGCCAGATCCCTCCTCCCACCCCGACCTGATCTCCTCCTCCCACCCCGACCTGATCTCTCCTCCCACCCCGACCTGGTCTCCTCCTCCCACCCCGACCTGGTCTCCTCCTCCCACCCCGACCTGCTCTCCTCCTCCCACCCCGACCTGCTCTCCTCCTCCCACCCCGACCTGCTCTCCTCCTCCCACCCCGACCTGCTCTCCTCCTCCCACCCCGACCTGCTCTCCTCCTCCCACCCCGACCTGAAACCTCCCTACAGCCCCACTAAATTCCCTTCTCCCACCCACAACCCAAAATTTTTCTTGGTCTACACTTTATAAATGCCCACCCTAAACAGATGGACTGTAAATGTAAAGAGTACCTTCCCCTATTACATGAAGAGATTTATTGGGAACGAAAATACTTATTTTTCAAGTGCCAATGAGAAAGCACTTACTTCACAGGAAGTATCTGTCTGCAAGTGCAATCCTGTCACTTCACAGTTCAGTACCCACACCCACTCTGTCTTTAACCTTCTGCACTGTTCCGATGAAGCTCAACGCAAGCTCAAGGAACAGCACCTTTCCACAGACTCTCTGTGGGGTGCAGTCTGCACCCTTGATGCACTCTTCTCCCAGGCTCCTGGCTCACAGGTCCCTGTTCTGTTTTGCCAGTTTTTTGTAGTTTCATTTCTACCAGCCTTACCCCCCGCCTGCACCCAACCCCTTGAAATTCAACGGCATTACCATCGCCGAATCCCCCAACATCAACATCCTGGGGGGTGGTGGGGGGGTCACCATTGACCAGAAACTTAACTGGTCCAGCCACTTAAATACTGTGGCTACAAGAGCAGGTTAGAGGCTGGCTATTCTGCGGCGAGTGTCTCACCTCCTGACTCCCCAAAGCCTTTCCACCATCTACAAGGTACAAGTCAGGAGTGTGATGGAACACTCTCCACAGCCCCAACAACACTCAAGAAGCTCAACACCATCCAGGACAAAGCAGCCCGCTTGATTGGCACCCCATCCACCACCTTAAACATTCATTCCCTCCACCACTGGCTGCAGTGTGTACCATCTACAAGATGCAGTGCAGCAACTCGCCAAAGGCTTCTTCGACAGCACCTCCCAAACCCACGACCTCTGTTGTGTGTGTTCAGCGTGCTGTGTGTGTGTTCAGCGTGCTGTGTGTGTGTTCAGCGTGCTGTGTGTGTGTTCAGCGTGCTGTGTGTGTGTTCAGCGTGCTGTGTGTGTGTTCAGCGTGTTGTGTGTTACATAGAATTACATAGTATTAACAGCACAGAAACAGTACATTTGGCCCAACTGGTCTATACCGGTGTTTATGCTCCACATGAGCCTCCTCCCATCCTTCTTCACCTCACCCTATCACCATATCCTTCTATTCCTTTCTCCCTCATGTGCTTTTCTATCTTCCCCTTAAAGGCATCTATGCTGTTCGCCTCAACTACTCCATGTGGTAGCGAGTTTCACAGATCGGATGAAAGGTTCCAACCTGAACCGTTAACTTCTCTCTTCTCTCCGCAGTGTCTGACTGACCTGCTGAGTGTTTCCAGTACCACGGGAGATCTGCTAATAATTCATTTCTCCTCTTACAGAGGTTCAAAGGGAAAGTCCCAAAGAATTAAAGAAGGCTCAGTCACTGGAGACTTTTTCTGACTCTGAGGTAGGCTGTGTTACTTGTGATATTTATGGTAATGAATACAGTTGTTTACTGCCAAGACTTTCTCAAGAGAGACTAGCTTTTCTCTATTAGTTTGTATCTTTTTTATTTTACTTTCTCACTTTAAGTTCCCCAGCACCATGCTTCAACCCCTAACCAGTAGGTGGGAAAGCAACCCATTTCTAGCTAGCCCTTTTTCCCTCTCTCTCCCAATTTCTCCTCTCCTGAAGACAGCTGTGGCTCAGTGGGTAGCACTCTCGTCTCTGAGTTAGAAGGTTGTGGGTTTCAGCCCCACTCCCGAGAAATGAATACAAAATCTAGGCTGACACTCCAGTGCAGTACTGAGGGAGTGCTGCACTGTTGGAGGTGCCGTCTTTCAGATGAGATGTTATACCAAGGCCACATTTCCTACTTTACAACAGTGACTACACTTCAAATGTACTTAATTGGCTATAAAGCACTTTGGAACGTCCTGAGGTCGTAAAAGGTGAGGTCGTAAACTGAAGCCCTGTCCACCCTCTTGGGTGGACGTAAAAGATCGCATGGCACTATTTCGAAGAAGAGCAGGAGAGTTCTCCCCAGTGTCCTGGTCAATATTTATCCCTCAGCCAACACATAAAACAAATTATCTGATCATTATCACATTACTGTTTGTGGGAGCTTGCAAATTGGCTGCCGCGTTTCCCACATTACAACAGTGACTACACTTCAAAAGTACTTCATTGACTGTAAAGTGCTTTGGGATGTCCTGAGGTCGTGAAAGGTGCTATAGAAATGCAAGTCTTTCATTTAATTTTCAACTTCAGAAATCAATGGGATGAAAATCAGCCAGGTTCTACAATGGGTGGGCGATCCACTCTGGCAGGTTACTGCCCAGGTGCCAAAGTTGAAAATTACGCCCCAACAACTTGATGCAAGGTTCAATGAGTGTCAGCAGCCCTCTGGTACCTCTATAGAGAGGACCATCTTCACATGTGGGCTGAGACAAGGAGTATCAGCAGATGATGTTGTACTTGTGGTATGGAGTGGATCTTTTTGTAGATTTTCTGATTCTGAAGCATTACAAAGTTGAGGAGAAATAACATTAGTGTTTACACTGTGCACAGTTTTGGTCTCCATATTACAAAAACAATATAGAGGCACTGGAGAAGGTGCAAAAAAGACTTAAAAGGATGATACCAGAACTGAGAGGTTATAACTATCAGGAAAGATTGTATAGGCTGGGGCTCTTTTCTCTAGAAAAGGTGACCTAATAGAGATCTTGAAAATTATGAAGGGGGTTGATAGGATAGATGTAGAGAAGATGGGAAAGCCAAAAACTAGGGGCCATAAATATAAGATAGTCACTAATAAATCCGATAAGGAATTCAGGAGAAACTCCTTCACCCAGAGAATGCTGAGAATGTGGAACTCGCTACCATCAGGAGTAGTTGAGACGTAGATGCCTTTAAGCGGACGCTAGATAAGTACATGAGGAAGAAAGGAATAGAAGGATATGCTGATGGGGTGAGATGAAGAGGGGTGGGAGAAGGCTCGTGTGGAGCATAAACACCGGCACATACCAGTTGGACCGAATGGCCCGTTCTGTGTTGTAAAGTCTATGTAGAAAACACTTCTACGAATTACAGTAGCTTCCCCCCTCCCCCCAGACTTTACAGAGCTTCAAAGACTCCTCAAAAACAAATGGACTCCACTCAGAACATAGTGGTGGATTTTTGTCTTTACTACCTGGGCGTTAAGCATCACCTGGGCAATGGAGCGGAAAGGAAAATCTGGTAGGATGGAACGTACATCACTAACAGAACCCGCCTGATTTTCCTGTCATTGAAATTAATGGAATAAAAATCAGGCGGGTTGTGCAATGGGCGGCTTCCACTCCGCCAGATCACCACCCAGGTGATGAAGATGAGAATTTACACCTCCACCTCTCCGCACACCTCCACCTCTCCGCCCACCCCCCACCCCCCACCCACCCAATACGAAAAACCCTCTCGAACTGAAGAGCTTTTGATAATTTTGGTGAGGGGCAGTAGGTTTAGCTGAGCAACATGGGAAGGGCATAGTTGTTTTGTGACTTGTTGGGCAATAAATGCTGGCCTTGCTAGTGATGCCCATATTCCGAGAATGAATAAAAAATAAACTTGCTATGTGCTTTGGGGAAGAGGAGACCAAAGATCTCAGTGCACACTATTTTACACTTTCGCTCGTCACTTAAGGCATTTGGCTCAACGGTATAATAACTTTCAATATTGCCTGTTGATTCACTAGAGAATCGGTAAAAGATTATTGTGCTCTTGTCCTGTTAGGATGCAATTACTTTTCCTCTTCGCAGGATGACTGTTATCTTCTTAGCTATTGACTGCAATGGTTAAAAATGTCTGTATCCAAAGGGTATAATCCCATGGCTCCAAGTACAAAATACTACTTCTCAGATACAGAGATAAACAGAATTACCCAACTCTTCTCTAGTTAAGATGAGTATGCTAAGAGGATACCTGGTGTTCTGACGGTGTTCGCAGTATTTATAAGAGTTACCCAGCCAAGAGCCACAGGCAACAAGATCGTTAGTTTGTTTTATCATCTGGTCCATGAGTTGAATGAATATTATATTGAATGGGGACTGGATGGGCTGATTTTCCTCCCCTCCTTTTCACTTGAGTGCAAATCAGGTGGAGCTCCCCCAAAGTGTCCTTCATCTGAATAGACCAGACCCCGCTCGTTCAGGTCAGGTTGTGCTCAAATCATTATCACGGCCCCAGTGTTCCCCCTGGTGCAGGAGTGCCTCTTGGAAAGGGGCCTGTCCCCAAAGAAGGTGAAGGAAAGTGCACCAATGCTGTAGGCTTGAGAGGCTGGCAGATACAATGGCTGCCTGTATAGGGGCCTTTAACCCGAAGACCTCCAGCCCCGAGGATTCTCCTGCTGGCTTTGTGAGAAAGAAAACTTATCTGATGGGAGGTGTGAGGGTGGTCGCTGGTAGCCCCTTCTCAGATCCTGCGGTCTGAGGGGGCGGCACACAACGTCCAAGGCCCACTTTCATTGGGCCAGGTGGAGACCCAAGGAATTGAGATGGGTGGTGTGGTGGCATAACTCCCACCTCATCAGCTTGGTCTTTAAATGCTTCTGCTGTCCTCTTGGGGGAAACTCCTGCAAATGCACGTGTAGCGCAAAGAGTACGGAGAACAGGCATAATGTTCCTTCCTTCATGTTTTCCTCCACTTTACACCCAACACAATAGGCAAAGCAAAGGAGAATCAACTACCATGTATTTGATTTTCTGTTTAGACTGTAGTTCTGTTCTGGTTACTCCAGTGAGTATTAAAAATTAAACACATTTCTAAAATAAAAATGAGAGATTGGATGGCACGAGACTAGCACACCGTCCATCCACCTACAGGACCCAGCATGAGACTAGCATACCATCCATCCAACTACAGGACCCAGCATGAAACGAGCACACCGTCCATCCACCTACAGGACCCAGCATGAGACGAGCACACCGTCCATCCACCTACAGGATCCAGCATGAGACTAGCACACCGTCCATCCACCTACAGGACACATGAGACTAGCACACCGTCCATCCACCTACAGGACCCAGCATGAGACTAGCACACCGTCCATCCACCTACAGGACCCAGCATGAGACTAGCACACCGTCCATCCACCTACAGGACACATGAGACTAGCACACTGTCCATCCACCTACAGGACACATGAGACTAGCACACCGTCCATCCACCTACAGGACCCAGCATGAGACTAGCACACCGTCCATCCACCTACAGGACACAAGAGACGAGCACACCGTCCATCCACCTACAGGACCCAGCATGAGACTGGCACACCGTCCATCCACCTACAGGACACATGAGACTAGCACACCGTCCATCCACCTACAGGACACATGAGACGAGCACACCGTCCATCCACCGACCGGATCCAGCATGAGACTGGCACACCGTCCATCCACCTTCAGGACACAAGACTAGCACACAGTCCATCCACCTACAGGACACATGAGACTAGCACACCGTCCATCCACCTACAGGACCCAACATGAGACTAGCACACCATCCATCCACCTACTGGACCCAGCATGAGACTAGCACACCGTCCATCCACCTACAGGACCCAGCATGAGAATTGCACACCGTCCATCCACCTACAGGACCCAGCATGAGACTAGCACACCATCCATCCACCTACAGGACCCAACATGAGACTAGCACACCATCCATCCACCTGCAGGACCCAACATGAGACAAGTACACCCTCCATTCCCCTACAGGACCCAGCATGAGACTAGCACACCATCCATCCAGCTACAGGACCCAGCATCAGACTAGCACTGTATCCATCCACCTACAGGACCCAACATGAGACTGGCACACCGTCCATCCACCTACAGGACCCAGCATGAGACTAGCACACCGTCCATCCACCTACAGGACCCAACATGTGACTAGCACACCATCCATCCACCTACAGGACCCAGCATGAGACTAGCACACCATCCATCCACCTACAGGACCCAACATGAGACTGGCACACCGTCCATCCACCTACAGGACCCAACATGAGACTAGCACACCATCCATCCACCTACAGGACCCAGCATGAGACTAGCACACCGTCCATCCACCTACAGGACCCAACATGAGACCAGCACACCGTCCATCCACCTACAGGACACATGAGACTAGCACACTATCCATCCACCTACAGGACCCAGCATGAGACTAGCACAACGTCCATCCACCTACAGGACCCAGCATAAGACTAGCACGCCGTCCATTCCCCTACAGGACCCAGCATGAGACTAGCAGACCGTCCATCCACCTACAGGACACATGAGACGAGCGCACCATCCAGCCACCTACAGGACACATGAGACTAGCATACCATCCATCCACCTACAGGATCCAGCATGAGACTAGCACACCGTCCATCCACCTACAGGACACATGAGACTAGCACACCATCCATCCACCT
Source organism: Squalus acanthias (assembly GCA_030390025.1). NCBI lineage: Eukaryota > Metazoa > Chordata > Chondrichthyes > Squaliformes > Squalidae > Squalus > Squalus acanthias. The sequence continues at coordinate 112,509,081 of CM059429.1, read as the reverse complement.
ACAGGACCCAGCATGAGACTAGCACACCGTCCATCCACCTACAGGACCCAGCCTGAGACTAGCACACTGTCCATCCACCTACAGGACCCAGCATCAGACTAGCACACTATCCATCCACCTACAGGACACATTAGACTAGCACACCGTCCATCCACCTACAGGACCCAGCATCAGACTAGCACACTATCCATCCACCTACAGGACACATTAGACTAGCACACCGTCCATCCACCTACAGGACCCAGCATGAGACTAGAACATCGTTCATTCCCCTATAGGAACCAACATGAGACTAGAACACCGTCCATCCACCTACAGGACCCAGCATGAGACTAGCACACCGTCCATCCACCTACAGGACACAACATGAGACTAGCACACCGTCCATCCACCTACAGGACACAACATGAGACTAGCACACCGTCCATCCACCTACAGGACACAGGAGACTAGCACACCGCCCATCCACCTACAGGACTCAACATGAGACTAGCACACCGTCCATCCACCTACAGGACCCAGCATGAGACTAGCACACCGTCCATCCACCTACAGGACCCAGCATGAGACTAGCACACCGTCCATCCACCTACAGGACACAACATGAGACTAGCACACAGTCCATCCACCTACAGGACACAACATGAGACTAGCACACCGCCCATTCACCTACAGAGCCCAGCATGAGACCAGCACACCATCCATCCACCAACAGGACCCAGCATGAGACTAGCACACCGTCCATTCACCTACAGGACCCAACATGAGACTAGCACACCATCCATCCACCTACTGGACCCAGCATCAGACTAGCACACCATCCATCCACCTACAGGACTCAACATGAGACTAGCACACCGTCCATCCACCTACAGGACACAACATGAGACTAGCACACCGTCCATCCACCTACAGGACACAGGAGACTAGCACACCGCCCATCCACCTACAGGACTCAACATGAGACTAGCACACCGTCCATCCACCTACAGGACCCAACATGAGACTAGCACACTGTCCATCCACCTACAGGACCCAGCATGAGACTAGCACACCGTCCATCCACCTACAGGACACAACATGAGACTAGCACACAGTCCATCCACCTACAGGACACAACATGAGACTAGCACACCGTCCATTCACCTACAGGACCCAGCATGAGACTAGCACACCGTCCATCCACCTACAGGACACAACATGAGACTAGCACACAGTCCATCCACCTACAGGACACAACATGAGACTAGCACACCGTCCATCCACCTACAGGACACAACATGAGACTAGCACACCGCCCATCCACCAAAGGACACATGAGACTAGCACACCGTCCATCCACCTACAGGACCCAGCATGAGACCAGCACACCGTCCATCCACCTACAGGACACATGAGACTAGCACACCGTCCATTCACATTCACCTACAGGACCCAGCATGAGACTAGCACACCGTCCATCCACCAAAGGACACATGAGACTAGCACACCGTCCATTCACCTACAGGACCCAGCATGAGACTAGCACACCGTCCATCCACCGACAGGACCCAGCATGAGCCTAGCACACCATCCATCCACCTACAGGACCCAACATGAGACTAGCACACCATCCATCCATCTACTGGACCCAGCATGAGACTAGCACACCATCCATCCACCTACAGGACCCAACATGAGACTAGCACACCATCCATCCACCTACAGGACCCAACATGAGACTAGCACACCATCCATCCACCTACAGGACCCAGCATGGGACTAGCACACCATCCATCCACCTACAGGACCCAACATGAGACTAGCACACCATCCATCCACCTACAGGACCCAACATGAGACTAGCACACCATCCATCCACCTACAGGACCCAACATGAGACTAGCACACCATCCATCCACCTACAGGACCCAGCATGAGACTAGCACACCATCCATCCACCTACAGGACCCAGCATGAGACTAGCACACCATCCATCCACCTACAGGACCCAACATGAGACTAGCACACCATCCATCCACCTACAGGACCCAACATGAGACTAGCACACCATCCATCCACCTACAGGACCCAACATGAGACTAGCACACCATCCATCCACCTACAGGACCCAGCATGAGACTAGCACACCATCCATCCACCTACTGGACCCAGCATGAGACTAGCACACCGTCCATCCACCTACAGGACCCAGCATGAGACTAGCACACCGTCCATCCACCTACAGGACCCAACATGAGACTAGCACACCATCCATCCACCTACAGGACCCAACATGAGACTAGCACACCATCCATCCACCTACAGGACCCAGCATGGGACTAGCACACCATCCATCCATCTACTGGACCCAGCATGAGACTAGCACACCGTCCATCCAGCTACAGGACCCAGCATGAGACTAGCACACGGTCCATCCACCTACAGGACCCAGCATGAGACTAGCACACCATCCATCCACCTACTGGACCCAGTATGAGACTAGCACACTGTCCATCCACCTACAGGACAGGACCCAGCATGAGACTAGCACACCATCCATCCACCTAGAGGTCGCATGGTTCAAATCCAGCCCAAAATGATGCGATGAAGGTTCCTATTTGTTTTAGCCAATTTCCTCCTCTCTGTCCCTTTCCTCTCCCGAATTTCTTGGAGGTTTACTTCAACAGGCACTATCCACACCTTACCCAAATGCCCATTCTTCACATGAAAGTCTTGACAGTGAGAGTCAATAGCCAACTCAACTTTCGGGCATCACCGCCAAGCCCGATCCTGTCCTCACCTAATGTCCAGTAGAGGTCACTGGACAGCAACAGGAACTCTGGCTGCTTTACCCCTCACTAGCCCAAGCATGCTGAGACCAACCATAGCATAATGACCCACCACCATAGCTGAGATGCGCTAACTCACTACAAGCCCGGAAACAAACCATGGGGCCTTGCTCCATGGCCCCAGCTAACCTGTCCTTCTGTTTCTATTGCAAAGACACTAAGGAGCATCTTTGGGGCAGAGAGATTTAGACGTCAGAGTACAGAAATCACTAAAAGCTTGTAGACAGGTAAAAAAAATAATTAAAAAGGCTAGTGGAATGTTGGCCTTCGTCTCAAGATGGCTGGAATACAATGGGGTGGAAGTTATGTTACAGCTGTCCAGAGCCCTGGTTAGACAACATCTGGAGCACTGCATTCAGTTCTGGGCACCGCACTTCAGGAAGGATATATTGGCCATGGAGGGGGTGCAGCACAGATTCACCAGAATGATACCGGGGCTAAAAGGGTTAAATTATGAGGACAAGTTGCATAAACTAGGCTTGTATTCCATTGAATATAGAAGATTAAGTGGTGATATAATTGAAGTGTTTAAGATGATTGAAGGATTTGATTGGGGAGAGAGAGAGAAACTCTTTCCTCTGGTGGAGAATCCAGAACAAGGGAGCATATCCTTAAAATTAGAGCTAGGCCGTTCAGAGGTGATGTCAGAAAGCACTTCTTCACACAAAGGGCAGTGGAAATCTGGCACTCTCTCCCCACAAAAGCTATTGAGGCTGGGGGTCAATTGAAAATTTCAAAATTGAGATTGATAGATGTTTGTTAGGCAAAGGTATAAAGGGATATGGAACCAAGGTGGGTAGATGGAGTTAAGATACAGATCAGTCATGATCTAATTGAATAGTGGAACAGGCTCAAGGGGCTAAATGGCCTACTCCTGTTCCTATGTTCCTAAATGAGTGAGGTTTACTCTCTGCCTGGTTGAGCTGCACCTGAGCTGGGAATACTTGCTGCTGATATTAGGTAGCCAGAATAGAAAAATGTTCTATTGCCCAACAGTGACATTGCCTCCTTGAGGAGCACAAAAAAAACCTTTTGTTTCCCACCTTAAAGGAAACTGAATAATTACTGAGCAATTCAGCAGTCGAGTTAATTTGAGAGTCGGGAGTACACCAAATGTAAAAGATTTTTCTATGTAAAGTTTTGAAACTTTGGGAAAATGTGATTGATTTGACGGCTTGGATTTGAGAGTGAGTGTTGGGGGGAGGGGCCAGTTGCTGAGTGTCCGAGAGCTATGCAGAGATCTTGTGCTAATGCTATCCATTTCTGGAGCACAAGTAATGAAATGAAAAAGAAATAGCATGCACAGCTTTTGAACTAAGGATCAAAAGACTACAAGGATTATGTAAAAGTACATCAATATTACACTTGTTCTCACTTTCTGTTTCTCCTTTGCTGAATGATGAACTATAGCAAAAGACAAAAAGTAGAGAGTCTGATATTGAAGACACGGAGAGCGAGAAATCTGATTTTGATCATGTGAGCAGATTTCATTGTTGCTTTATAATTGGCTTCTCGTATATGTCATTGTAGTTTTCATTCTTTCCAGTCTGTGATCTGTATTATTTGACTATTTTAGTTTATTTTCTTCTGAACTCCTTTTTCCTCACCACTTCCTGTTGTTTAATTACTTTTTGAGAGACATTTTACAGTCATTGTCTTTCATTTCATCCAAAAAGAAATATTCCTAACAACTGCAAATTGTCCTGTTGTAAAACAGCAAAGAAACTAGCCAATTGCTAATGCCTACTGGAAAAATCTCAGTGGTGGGACACACAAATGATACGGCCTTATTGTTTGAAAACACAGTGAGAAATGCTACACATTTGTTGGCAAAATATTAAAATTCTGTGCACGGTATGCACCATCACACACATCTTCTGACACTTTTTTGTGGACCATTTAATGCAATGCTTCTCTATTACACTTCTCAGTCACAACTAATCATCGAATTCACAGCACAGAAACAGGCCATTCAGCCCAACTGGTCTATGCCAGTGTTTATGCTCCACACGAGCCTCCTCCCACCATACTTCATCTCACCCTATCAACACAACCTTCTATTCCTTTCTCCCTCGTGTACTTATCTAGCTTCCCCTTAAATGCATCTATGCTAGTCGCCTCAACTACTCCATGTGGTAGCAAGTTCCACATTCTCACCACTCTCTGAGTAAAGAAGTTTCTCCTGAATTGCCTAATGGATTTATTAGCGACTGTCTTATTTTTATGACCCCTAGTTTTGGACTCTCCCACAAATGGAAACATCTTCTTATGTCTACCCTATTGAACCCCTACATAATTTTAAAGATTTATATCAGGTCACCCTTCAGCCTTCTCTTTTTCTAGAGAAAAGAGCCTCAGCCTGTTCAATCTTTCCTGAAAGTTATAACCTTTTCTGTAAATCTTTTTTGCACCTTCTCCAATGCCTCTACATCCTTTTTTTAATATGGAGACCAGATCTGTGCACAGCACTCCAAGTGTGATCTAACCAAGGTTCAATACAAGTTTAACGTAACTTCCCTGCTTTTCAATTCTATTTCTCTAGAAATGAGCCCCAGGGCTTTGTTTGCTTTTGTTATGGCCTTGTTAACTTGTGTTGCTACTTTTAATGATTTATGAATGTGTGCCCCTAGATCCCTTTGCTCCTCTAGCCCATTTGGAATCTTATTTTCCAAGGAGTATATGACCTCCTTATTCCTTCTACCAAAATGCACCACCTCACACTTATCGATATTAAAATTAATTTGCCATTTACACACCCATTCTGCAAGTTTTTTGCCGCAGTCTTCCTCAGTATTAACTATACCCCCCAATTTGGTGTCGTCCGCAAATTTTGAACTTGTACTTCCTAACCTGGGCAAATGTGTTCTGCCACATGACTCCATCGTTCTCCCACCTGATTGAGTCCTAGCTTTTGTTCAGCCTTGACTTCCATTTTCTCAAGAGAAGTAGGTGGCCGTGGAGAAATATGTTAAAACAAACCAAAAATAGTTGAACAGCGCCAACGTACCTGTAAACGTAGAAAAATTAAAATTTTAAACAATGATTCTTACTGTTACACCTTCTGCCTCCTTACTTGTCTCTTTCTTAAAGATGCAAAACAATCTTAAAATGCTGTGGTCCCAGCTCTCTCTTCCTCTCTTTCCAAGAACATACCAGTTCCACAAATTCAGAGTGCTGGTCTGCAGCCTCACCTGTAAGTGACCCCAGCATTCATATCAAGCCTATATGTGACTCTTAACTGCCCTTTTGAAGTGGCTGAGCAAGCCACTCAGTTGTATCAAACCGCTACCAGCGGTTTAAGACGGCCCACCACCAACGAAGGAGGGGCATTAAATGGTGGCCCCCACCTCCCGAGAATGAATTTTTAAAAATCTGCAGTGATTACATCTTCTACCCATAAAGAAACATCACCTGCACTCTAATTTTACATGCTATAATATTCCTGTTTTCATAAACCAGTGTATGCTCTGACTTACAGTGAGCAGCCCCAATCATTGCACGCTCAGGTCAACTACATCTTATTTACTGTGGGTGAAGGAAGCTTACAGATCTACCGGGAGCCAAAAATTTACAGGCACCTGACAATCTGCAAGCTTCCCCCCGCAGCAGCAATTAAGCTCTAAATGACAGCAATTAGATCTTGTGGTCTTAAAGAGACAGGTCACCCTAAAGACAGCTCAATTTTAGCAGCAGTGTAATACATTGGAGCCTATGTGGGATAAAACTTCTTCTGGCCAGAAATTCTGCAGGGCTACCATCGGTCTACTGCCGTAACCGGCAGAAAACTTGGGGGAAATGGTGTGAACGGCCGTTTAGGCTGCATTTCTGGGGTGTCCGCCAATCTGACACTGAAGTCACAGCGGAAGACAAGCGATCTCCCCATGGAATTTGAGGGTCTCTGTCTTTATAGCACTGTATATGAATGTACAGACAGTGATGGATAGGATAAGACCCACTGGTCCATCCAGCCTGTCCCATACTACGGCGATGCCTTGTGCGTCACAATACAGACACTCCCCACCCCATCCCCAAGAAAAAGTCCCAGGCCAATTAGGGGGAAAAAAACTGGAAAATTTCTCTCCGACCCCCTTAGGCAATCAAAACTATTCCACGAGAACACTCTGGCCCTGATTAATGCTATACAGTACCTACCTTTTATACAAGGTGATGTTAATGACCTACCATGAGCACTGCCATGGGATATCCGCTAGTATTACTAAACTCTGGTTACTTTCTTTGAATTCTTTGACACCTCCCCTCCATGAACTTTGACACCAACGTTGCTTCAGGAGCATGGCCACTGGTATACGGTGACTGAGTAAGTTATATTCTTCCCTCATTACCTGTGACTCTGGGATTTCTGACCAATATTGGGGAGTGTGGGGGCACGTGGTCTGTGATTCCCTCTATTTAGAATTAGGGTCATGGCTATATGTTTACTGAATAAGTCACATTCCATTTTTATTACATTGGGTAAGGGTTTTTATTTTCAGAATTGTATTGGATTCCATCCATTTTTCCCATCAGTAGTCTTGTGCATGAGTCTCTCCTGATAAATATGATAACTTCGGTCATTCATTTCTGAAATGCGCTGTGTGATCTCGTAAACTAAAATGATTTGCCCAATGTGTTTGAAGTTGGATATTCATGGAATTAGCTGGTTTGTATCCATGTGATTGTAAATGTTTATGGTCTTCACTGACCTTCATTGGCTCCCTATCCCCCGCATGAATCAATTTCAAAATCCTTGTCCTCTTCTACAAGTCCCCTGTATCTTGCTCCTTATCGCTGCGACCTCCCTCAGCTCTATGTTCTCGTAAACACCTTGCACACTACCAACTCTGGCCCCCTTCTTCCCGCTCCCCCCGCCCTCCCGCCCCACACCTATTCCATCTTCAAATCACAGAGCTTTCAGCCATCTCAACCCCACACACTTTGGAACTCTCCACCTCTCTTCCCCCTCCTTCGAAACCTGCCTCTTTGACCTTGCCTTGGGTGTCCATCCCGAACCCTTCTCGCTCCAACTGCTCAAGAGTCCAGTTCTTTGCACCTCTTGCAAAGCGTTTTGGGATCTTTTATTCTGTTCAAGGTGGTTATATAAATGCAAGTTGTTTTTTGTTCTTTCCTTAGGATTCTCAACATCTTGTGACCAGCAGCACAAATACCACTATTTGTGAATACTGCAATCAGATCAGATTGCCCTTCCCAGTCCCACAGCAGTTAGACTCCAAAGATCCAGAGGAGGTAAAAGAATTTGGGGCGGGCGTGGAAGTTATTTTTGAAACTGAATGTAATCATTGAATAGATTTTGCTTCCCATTTCGTGCTTTTTTTTGAGTTTTGCAGTCTTTCAGTCTGGCAGCATTATCAAAGTACTTCCTAACAATTTTGTATACACAGCTTTTTTGTTGCAACGTATGCTGGGAGTTATATCAGCAGATTTTGATGTCCCGGGAGGCGAATCCAGATTACGAGGAAATCAGTTCTGAGCACCATGGGTTCCATGTGACGGAACTGGAAATCAATCAAGCAAAAGCGAAACTAGCACAAAGGTAAGGGAGCAGCAACTGCACACAGTGCAGTGTCCGGTTATTATTGGCCAGTAAATCGAAAGTGCCACGAATCAGAGTGGGGTGCTGACCTTTGCACCCAATTCTCCAACCCAAAGAATACCTCATGGTCCTGAGTCAAGGGCTGGTCCTAAATTCTTAAAATGCTAATTTCATGCAATTTTGACTTTTTTAAAAAGGGGCATTATCATTATTTATCAATGAAAATTATATTGTGCCATTCATGACATCCCAAAGCATTTCACAGCCAATGAAGTACTAATGAAGTGAAGTCACTGTTGCAATTTAGGGAAATGCTGCAGCCAATTGGCACACAGCAAATGTGATAAATGACCAGACAATCTGGGGTTTTTTTTTGTTCGTTGAGAAGACAATGGGAGAACTCCACTTCTCTTCCAATAGTGCTGTGGAATCTTTTATATCCACCTGAGAGCGCAGACAGGGCTTTGGTTTAATGTCTCCTCTCAAAGACGGCACCTCTGACAGTGTAGCACTGAAGTATTAGCCTAGATTATGTGCTCAAGTCTCTGAAGTGGGGCTTGAACCCACGACCTTCTGACTCAGAGACAAATGCCAAGGCTGACACTTTGTCTAATTGCACTTGCGAGGCACTTTACAGTTTTTCCAATCATGAGATGCTGAGGAATATTCAGGCTCCTATCCATCCAGCAGAGTATTGTTTTAAGGGATTTTTGTTTGGGTACTGCCTGAAAATCCCCATGAGTATTGATTTACTTTAAACACTATTGTTAATCTGGAGAACAGTTTGCCCTGCAACATCCAGAGCAGGTGCATATTAGCATTCTCTGTCTGCCGCACAAACCTTTCCGTACTGCCCATCACAACAGCATGGTGAGGTAGGCTATCCCTGGTAGTGACAGGAAATGATCCGCCATCCCTCCCCCTCCCCCTCCCCCCAGAAACACCTCAAAGTCAAGGCCATAATGATCCTTGATGAGGGAGTCCCATTGTCGAAACCTCACTTATTTTTTGTAAAGTGCTCCATCAAGTGGCCAATGTGAAAAGTGGTGAAACACTCATAAATGTTTCCACTTGTGGGGAAGTTCAAAAATAGGGGTCATAAATATAAGATAGTCACCAAAATATCCAATAGGGAATTCAGGAGAAACTTATTTAGCCAGAGAGTGGTTAGAATGTGGAACTCACTACTGCATGGAGTAATTGAGGCGAATAGCTTAGATGCCTTGAAGGGGAAGCTAGATAAACACATGAGGGAGAAAGGAATAGAAGGATAGGGTTAGATGATGAAGGTGGGAGGAGGTTCATGTGGAGCATAAACACCAGCATAGACAAGTTGGGCCGAATGGCCTTTTTCTATGCTGTAAATTCTATGTAATTCTTTATAATCTATGTAAAAACGGTACCCAAGTTTTCCCCAGCCACATTTGAAATTAATTCCACCATCCTTATTCTTACCAATCTCATTTGGTTCCCTCTTCCCTGATGCGTCATTGGTAAATCCCTCCCATAGTCTTGCCCCACCTTGTCACTGCAACTTCCTCCTGTCGTACATCCCAGCTTGTGCTTTTCAGTGTTGACTCGAGCCTCCTGTACATCCTCCCTCTTCTTTCACTCCACTTTGAGACAGAGCCTTCAGCTGCCTTATTCTACTCTTTGGGACTCTCTCTCTCTATCCCTAAACCCCTCCTCCTTGCTGCTACTTCCTTTCCCTCGCCCATTTAAAAGCCCCACTCAAGATTTTGACAATGCTTTTGGTCATCTACTACTGCTCGGCATCTGTTCATCCTCTCTGAAGGTTCTGGCCATTAAAGGCACTATATGAGGCCAAGTTATTGTCCTAATTTGTTCACCTCTTGGGTTGCCTGGCATTGCACAGTATTCCAGGATTAGGAGACCAAAGTGACCTGACCCTGTGCCAATGGAGCTCTGTGACAGTTCTCCTGGGTGTGCAAGGCCACCTGGGATGTCTGGTCGAGTGATTGCCCTGTCTTTTCCTTACCTGATGGTCTGGCTGAGATTGGGAACATGTCCTGTAGAGAACTGCAGCTGAGAACCCAAGTGGAGCATGTTGATGCCTAGCGTGCTACTCCAGCACACCCCATAATGGTAGATGGGAGTTTGAACTTGTGTCCTTTGAATGGCAGTGTAGTGCTGTAACACTATAGTTACCAAGCCACTAGGCATCTATAGCTTTGATTTGTGTACAGATATTGACCCTCTTGCTCTTTCTCAAACAACAGCTTTATTTTGAACAAAACTGCTGTATCAGAAAAAAGATAGTTAACCTTGGCTGTCAGAAGCCATTTTGGCTTTTTTTTCTCCAAAGTTATCCTCGAGCATGTTCTTTATATTCCTTCCTCTGCAACTCAGTATTAACATTACTGTATTATAACCACAAACCAATGTGATTTTTACAAATTGATTTATTTATTTTGGGGAGTATTTGTTTTCTTCTGGTCAAGGTGAACATTGTCCGTACTGAAGAATGGAGCAGGTTCTGTCACCCAGTCTTCGCGTGAAGCAGTCACAGGTCACATAAAGTACGTGGAAGATTCAGAGTAACGCCTCCTCTAAACCAACCCCCACAATGTGCTTCAGCCCCAACCCTCTGCTGAATTCTTTACTTTCTGCACGGATATTACCAGTGTAACAAAGTAGTGTATCTTTGGTTTTTAGCAAAATGGCATGAATTAGGAAACATTCTTTTATTCTGTATGCTTTTTAATCTTGTTATAAGTCCAAACTTTGTAAATTTACAGTAGATCAATTTTGCTGAGGCACGAAAAGGCAGGGCGCGTTTAAATAGCTGAAAAGTGTCCAGTACTCAATAAAATAAAGAACAAAGGTTTGATTTTCCCTCCCTGATTAAAGCTAATTTTTAATTGTCTATCCAGAAATTCAGGTGCAATTCATTTCCAACTCAGCAACATTCCTCTAATTCTTACAGCTAGTATACATTACAATGTGGGCAAAGTTGTCTTTTTTTAACAAAATAATTTCAAATACAAGAGATGGCTCCATAATAAAATATAGTGGAGGGAAAATCTGAGGTGCTGTGGAGAATCTGGTCCCCTCTCTGCCGAGTTACCTATCTCGCCCAAGTTACCTATCTTGGCTGCACTGGTGCTTTTCTGGGTGGTGGTGGGGTGTCTTAGCCAGACTACTCTTACACTGCTCCCAGCATTAGTGCCTGCCTAATCCAGTCCTCCCACTATGTAAGGTGCACGGCTCAGGAGAGACTAGTTAGAGGAACAATCTAGAGCAAAAAAGAACAATTCTGAAAATAAGTAAGTAATTTTTAGTAAAAGCACTATATAGTGCAACAACAACTTGCACTATATATTGCCTTTAAAGTAGAAAAGGATTCCAAGACGCTTTCAAACCAAAATGGACATTGAGCCAAAGAAGGAGTTATTAGGAATGGTGGCCAAAAGCTTGGTTTAAAAGGTAGGTTTTAAGGAGGTCCTAAAGGAGGAGAGGCAGTGAAGTTTAGGGAGAGAATTCCACAGTACGGGGCTTAGATGGTTGAAGGCATGGGTTCCAGTGTTGGGGTGAAGGGAAGAGGATGTGCAAATGGCCAGAGTCAGGGGAATGGAGAGCTCGGGGAGGGGTTGTAGGGCTAGAGAAGGTTACAGAGATTGCGAGGGGTGAGGCCATGAGGAAATTAAACTTGAGGATGAAAATATTACATTGGAGGACTGTGCACCAATGTAGGTCAGCAGGAACAGGGGGATAGCTGAGTGGGACATGGTGTAGCATAGCATGTGGGCTGTAGAGTTTTAGATAAGCTGATAGATAATGGGAGGCCAGCCAGAAGAACATTGGAGTAGTCGATTCTGAAGGTGACAAAGACAATGGATGAGGGTTTCAGCAGCAGATGGGCTGAGGCAAGGGATGGCGGTGGCCAAAGTTACACAGATGGAAGTAGGCGGGTCTTTGTGATAGAGGTGAAATGAGGTCGGAAGCTCAGCTCCGGTCGAGTTGTGAGCAGTCTGGTTCAGCCTGAGACAATGGTCGGGGAGGGGAATGGAATCGGTCACTGAGTTTGTGGTGGGGGCTGAAGACAATGGATTCGGTTTTCTCAATGTTTATCTGCAGGTAATTGAGGCTCAACAAAGACTGGATGTCGGACAAGCACTCAGAGGCATCGGAGGGGTCAAGATAGGTGGTATTGGGTATCATCAGCGCACATTTGGAACCTGACCCCATGTCTTTAGATGATATCACTGAGGGGCAGCAGGTTAGATAAGGAAAATGAGGGGGCCAAGGATATAACCTTGGGGACTCCTGAGGTAATTGTTTGGGATTAGGAAAAGTAGTCGTTGCTGGAGATGCTCTGGCTACGATCAGATAGGTAAGAGTGGAACCAAGCGAGGGCAATCTCACTGAGCTAGACAGCTAAGGAAAGGTGTTGGAGGAGGATCGTGTGGTCAACCGTGTAGACAGGTCGAGAAGGTTGAGGAGGGATAGTTTACCATGGTCACAGTCACAGAGGATGTAATTTGTAACTTTGGTTAGGGCTGTTTCAGAATACCTGGTTGGAGACATTCAAACATCGAGTTGCAGGAAAGATGGGCACAGATTTGGGAGGCAACAACACATTTAAGAACTTTGGAGAGCAAATTGAGAATGGAGATGGGGCGGTAGTATGCACGGACAGAAGGGTCAAGGGTATGTTATTGAGGAGGAGCCTAGTGATGGAGGTTTTGAAAGGGAGGGAGCAGTACCCCAGGAGAGGGAACCATTTACAATGTCAGCTAACATGGGGCCAGGAAGGGAAGTTGGATGTTGAGTAGTTTAGTGGGAATGGGGTCAAGGGAGCAGAAGGTGGGTCTCATGGACAAGATGAGCTTGGAGCGGGCATAAGAGGAGATTGGAGAGAAACTAGAGGAAGACATAGGCTCAGGGCTAGAGCGGGGGCAGCTTTGGGGAAGGTTTGGCTTGGTGAGCAAGGGTAAGCCGGGGGGGGGGGGGGGGGGGGGGGGGGGACAGCAGAAGCAGCTGAATGGATGGTCTGAATCTTGGTAACAAAGAAGTCCATTAACACCTCATACCTGTTGGAGGTGAGGATGAATGACAAGGGCCTTGGTTTGCGAGTGAATGGACATTCTGGAGAGAAATGCAGAGACAGGCAGTGATTGTTGGTCTGCGAACAGAATGAAAGTGGCAGTGGTGGGTTGGGCGAGCAGAACGGGAAGGAGGTTGACGAGGTTAGCCACCAGTGGACTTGCTGGTTTGGGAGGACCAGCACGAGAGGACAATGGGCCATTTTGGGTTGGTGCCTATAAGGAAGCAGTGATGGGTGCTTTGATGGGCCCTTTGGAGATGGCGAGAGAGGCACAGAGGGTATCTGTGGGCTTATCCAAGGGGGATTCAAGCCTACAACAGTGGCAGAGGAGTAGTGGTGAGGAGTTAGGGTAGGAAATAGGGGGGACCCTAAGAGGGGAGAAATGACTGAATGATGGGGAGGGGAGGAGACAAGAGACTAGCATGAGAGGGGCCAAGAGAGTGGGGGGGGGGAAAAGGAAGTAAAATTAATGGGCTTAGAGTGGCAACCAAACTGTGCACACAAATGGACACAGGATCAATACTTTCAGATAGAGTAGTGGAGATAAAAACCCTGGAATCATTTAAATAACAATTGAATGCGGCAATGGAGGAAACTGTAGGACTTTCCTGGATGCATGGACTAAAGTGGGCTGAATGGGTTCCCTCATCTACAATTGTTTTGTGAAAAATTGCATGAGCAAGGCTGCCAATAAAGTGCCTTCAATCCCAGTTGGCATTGTTGGACAGTGTTGTGCACATTGAGAGGGCAGCATAGGAACAGGAGTAGGTCATTCAGCCCCTCGAGCTGTTCCAATTAGATCACGGCTGATCTGTTTCTTAACTCCATCAACCCACCTTGGTTCCATATCCATTAATACCCTTACCTAACAAAAATCTATCAACCTTAGTTTTGAAATTTTCAATTGACCCAGCATCCACAGCCTTTTGATGGAGAGAGTTCCAGATTTCCACTACCCTTTGTGTGAAGAAGTGTTTCCTGACATCACCCGTCAACGGCCTAGCTCTAATTCTAAGGTTATGCCCCCTTGTTCTGGACTCTCCCACCAGAGGAAATAGTTTCTCTCTATCTACCCTATCAAATCTTTTAATCAACTTGAACACCTCAATTAGATCACCCCTTAATCTTCTATACTTAAAGGAATACAAGTCTAGTCTATGCAACCTGTCCTCATAATTTAACCTTTTTAGCCCCGGTATCATTCTGATGAATCTGCACTGCCCCCCCCTCCAAGGCCAATATATCCTTCCTGAGGTGCGGTGTTACATCTGGGGTCAAAATGTAGGTTCTGTACTAACCTTTTTCTGGATTTTCATTACTTAACCAAAAAAATGACAAGATGCCACGAAAGAGCAGTCCACTCTCTGGCAGATTAAGAGTTCATCTTAAGTGGACTCCATTGTACTCTTTAACAAGATACGTGAGGGTTTTTCTTTATAAAACAGTCAGTAATTTCTTGCACCTTGTATCAATTGTTTGCAGGGTAAAAAATCCGGAAGTGGTGATGCAGATGACCTCCGTTGTGGTTGGAGATAAAATCGTTTTCTGTAGGTAACAATTAATATATTAGCTGTGCCTGTGACTTTTTAAGAGATGCCTGGATAGAAAGAATGGTTGGCGATATTAGGGGGGGATGGGGGGCGAGATTACTGCGTGGCGATATGGAGGGGGGCGGAGATTTACCATGTAGGCGATATTAGGGGGGGGTGGAGGGGGGCGAAGATTTACAGCATTGGCGATATTAGGGGGGTGGGGGGGCGGAGATTTAAGGTGTTGCCGATATTAGGGGGGGGAGGAGATTTACCGTGTTGGTGATATTAGGGGGGGGGGGTGGGGGGAGAGATTTACCGTGTTCGTGATATTGGGGGGGGTGGGGGAGATTTTCCGTGTTGGTGATATTGGGGGGAGGGGCGGAGATTTTCCGTGTTGGTGATATTGGGGGGGAGGGGCGGAGATTTACCGTGTTCGTGATATTAGGGGGGGGGGGAGATTTACCGTGTTGGTGATATTGTGGGGGGGGGGTAGATTTACCGTGTTGGTGATATTGGGGGGGCGGGGGTGCAGAGATTTACTGTGTTGGTGATATAGGGAGGTGGGGGGGGGAGATTTACCGTGTTGGTGATATTAGGGGGGTGGGGGGGGGAGATTTACCGTGTTGGTGATATTAGGGGGGTGGGGGGGGGAGATTTACCGTGTTGGTGATATTAGGGGGGGGGGGAGAGATTTACTGTGTTGGTGATATTAGGGGGGTGGGAGGGGCGGAGATTTACTGTGTTGGTGATATTAGGGGGGTGGGAGGGGCGGAGATTTACTGTGTTGGTGATATTAGGGGGGTGGGGGGGGGGGAGATTTACCGTGTCGGTGATATTGGGGGGGGGGGGGAGATTTACCGTGTTGGTGATATTAGGGGGGGTGGGGGGGGGAGATTTACCATGTTGGTGATATTAGGGGGGTGGGGGGGGAGATTTACCATGTTGGTGATATTAGGGAGGGGGTGGGGGAGATTTACCGTGTTGGTGATATTAGGGAGGGGGGGGGGGAGATTTACCGTGTTGGTGATATTAGGGGGGTGGGGGGGGGGGGGAGATTTACCATGTTGGTGATATTAGGGAGGGGGGGGAGATTTACCGTGTTGGTGATATTAGGGGGGTGGGGGGGGGAGATTTACCATGTTGGTGATATTGGGGGGGAGGGGCGGAGATTTACCGTGTTGGTGATATTAGGGGGGGGGAGATTTACCGTGTTGGTGATATTAGGGGGGAGGGTGGAGATTTACCGTGTTGGTGATATTAGGGGGGGGGGCGGAGATTTACCGTGTTGGTGATATTAGGGGGGGGGGGAGATTTACTGTGTTGGTGATATTAGGGTGGGGGGGAGATTTACTGTGTTGGTGATATTAGGGTGGGGGGGAGATTTACCGTGTTGGTGATATTAGGGGGGGGGGCGGAGATTTACCGTGCTGGTGATATTAGGGGGGTGGGGAGATTTACCGTGTTGGTGATATTAGGGGGGGGGGGGGAGATTTACCGTGTTGGTGATATTAGGGGGGAGGGGGGAGATTTACCGTGTTGGTGATATTAGGGGGGGGCGGAGATTTACCGTGTTGGTGATATTAAGGGGGGGGGGGGAGATTTACCGTGTTGGTGATATTAGGGGGGGGGGAGATTTACTGTGTTGGTGGTATTAGGGGGGGGGGGGGAGAATTACTGTGTTGGTGATATTAGGGTGGGGGGGAGATTTACTGTGTTGGTGATATTAGGGGGGGGGCGGAGATTTACCGTGTTGGTGATATTAGGCGGGGGGGGGGAGATTTACCGTGTTGGTGATATTAGGGGGGGGGGGGAGATTTACCGTGTTGGTGATATTAGGGGGAGGGTGGAGATTTACCGTGTTGGTGATATTAGGGGGGGGGGAAGATTTACCGTGTTGGTGATATTAGGGGGGGGGGAGATTTACCGTGTTGGTGATATTAGGGGGGGGCGGAGATTTACCGTGTTGGTGATATTAGGGTGGGGGGGGGGGGGGAGATTTACTGTGTTGGTGATATTAGGGGGGGGGGGGGGAGATTTACCGTGTTGGTGATATTAGGGGGGGGGGGGAGATTTACCGTGTTGGTGATATTAGGGGGGGGGGGGGGGAGATTTACCGTGTTGGTGATATTGGGGGGTGGGGGCGGAGATTTACTGTGTTGGTGATATTAGGGGGGGGGGAGATTTACTGTGTTGGTGATATTAGGGGGGGGGAGATTTACTGTGTTGGTGATATTAGGGTGGGGGGGGAGATTTACTGTGTTGGTGATATTAGGGTGGAGGGGGGGGGGGAGATTTACTGTGTTGGTGATATTAGGGGGGGGGGGGGAGATTTACCGTGTTGGTGATATTAGGGGGGGGGGAGATTTACCGTGTTGGTGATATTAGGGGGGGGGGGGAGATTTACCGTGTTGGTGATATTGGGGGGTTGGGGGCGGAGATTTACTGTGTTGGTGATATTAGGGGGGGGGGGGGAGATTTACTGTGTTGGTGATATTAGGGGGGGGGGGGGGGAGATTTGCTGTGTTGGTGATATTAGGGTGGGGGGGGAGATTTACTGTGTTGGTGATATTAGGGGGGGGGGAGATTTACTGTGTTGGTGATATTAGGGGTGGGGGGAGAATTACTGTGTTGGTGATATTAGGGGTGGGGGGAGAATTACTGTGTTGGTGATATTAGGGGTGGGGGGGGAGATTTACCGTGTTGGTGATATTAAGGTGGGGGGGGGAGATTTACTGTGTTGGTGATATTAGGGTGGGGGGGGAGATTTACTGTGTTGGTGATATTAGGGGTGGGGGGGAGAATTACTGTGTTGGTGATATTAGAGGGGGTGGGGGGGGGTAGATTTACCGTGTTGGTGATATTGGGGGGGCGGGGGTGCAGAGATTTACTGTGTTGGTGATATAGGGAGGTGGGGGGGGGAGATTTACCGTGTTGGTGATATTAGGGGGGTGGGGGGGGGAGATTTACCGTGTTGGTGATATTAGGGGGGTGGGGGGGGGAGATTTACCGTGTTGGTGATATTAGGGGGGGGGGGGAGAGATTTACTGTGTTGGTGATATTAGGGGGGTGGGAGGGGCGGAGATTTACTGTGTTGGTGATATTAGGGGGGTGGGAGGGGCGGAGATTTACTGTGTTGGTGATATTAGGGGGGTGGGGGGGGGGGAGATTTACCGTGTCGGTGATATTGGGGGGGGGGGGGAGATTTACCGTGTTGGTGATATTAGGGGGGTGGGGGGGGGAGATTTACCATGTTGGTGATATTAGGGGGGTGGGGGGGGGAGATTTACCATGTTGGTGATATTAGGGAGGGGGTGGGGGAGATTTACCGTGTTGGTGATATTAGGGAGGGGGGGGGGGAGATTTACCGTGTTGGTGATATTAGGGGGGTGGGGGGGGGGGAGATTTACCATGTTGGTGATATTAGGGAGGGGGGGGGAGATTTACCGTGTTGGTGATATTAGGGGGGTGGGGGGGGGAGATTTACCATGTTGGTGATATTGGGGGGAGGGGCGGAGATTTACCGTGTTGGTGATATTAGGGGGGGGAGATTTACCGTGTTGGTGATATTAGGGGGGAGGGTGGAGATTTACCGTGTTGGTGATATTAGGGGGGGGGGCGGAGATTTACCGTGTTGGTGATATTAGGGGGGGGGGGGAGATTTACTGTGTTGGTGATATTAGGGTGGGGGGGAGATTTACTGTGTTGGTGATATTAGGGTGGGGGGGAGATTTACCGTGTTGGTGATATTAGGGGGGGGGCGGAGATTTACCGTGCTGGTGATATTAGGGGGGTGGGGGAGATTTACCGTGTTGGTGATATTAGGGGGGGGGGGGGAGATTTACCGTGTTGGTGATATTAGGGGGGAGGGGGGAGATTTACCGTGTTGGTGATATTAGGGGGGGGCGGAGATTTACCGTGTTGGTGATATTAAGGGGGGGGGGGGAGATTTACCGTGTTGGTGATATTAGGGGGGGGGGAGATTTACTGTGTTGGTGGTATTAGGGGGAGGGGGGGGAGAATTACTGTGTTGGTGATATTAGGGTGGGGGGGAGATTTACTGTGTTGGTGATATTAGGGGGGGGGCGGAGATTTACCGTGTTGGTGATATTAGGCGGGGGGGGGGAGATTTACCGTGTTGGTGATATTAGGGGGGGGGGGGAGATTTACCGTGTTGGTGATATTAGGGGGAGGGTGGAGATTTACCGTGTTGGTGATATTAGGGGGGGGGGGAAGATTTACCGTGTTGGTGATATTAGGGGGGGGGGGGGGAGATTTACCGTGTTGGTGATATTAGGGGGGGGCGGAGATTTACCGTGTTGGTGATATTAGGGTGGGGGGGGGGGGGAGATTTACTGTGTTGGTGATATTAGGGGGGGGGGGGGGAGATTTACCGTGTTGGTGATATTAGGGGGGGGGGGAGATTTACCGTGTTGGTGATATTAGGGGGGGGGGGGGGAGATTTACCGTGTTGGTGATATTGGGGGGGGTGGGGGCGGAGATTTACTGTGTTGGTGATATTAGGGGGGGGGAGATTTACTGTGTTGGTGATATTAGGGGGGGGGAGATTTACTGTGTTGGTGATATTAGGGTGGGGGGGGAGATTTACTGTGTTGGTGATATTAGGGTGGAGGGGGGGGGGGAGATTTACTGTGTTGGTGATATTAGGGGGGGGGGGGGAGATTTACCGTGTTGGTGATATTAGGGGGGGGGGGAGATTTACCGTGTTGGTGATATTAGGGGGGGGGGGGAGATTTACCGTGTTGGTGATATTGGGGGGTTGGGGGCGGAGATTTACTGTGTTGGTGATATTAGGGGGGGGGGGGAGATTTACTGTGTTGGTGATATTAGGGGGGGGGGGGGGAGATTTGCTGTGTTGGTGATATTAGGGTGGGGGGGGAGATTTACTGTGTTGGTGATATTAGGGGGGGGGGGAGATTTACTGTGTTGGTGATATTAGGGGTGGGGGGGAGATTTACTGTGTTGGTGATATTAGGGTGGGGGGGAGAATTACTGTGTTGGTGATATTAGGGGTGGGGGGGGAGATTTACCGTGTTGGTGATATTAAGGTGGGGGGGGGAGATTTACTGTGTTGGTGATATTAGGGTGGGGGGGGAGATTTACTGTGTTGGTGATATTAGGGGTGGGGGGAGAATTACTGTGTTGGTGATATTAGAGGGGTGGGGGGGGGGGAGAGATTTACCGTGTTGGTGATATTAGGGGGGCGGGGGGCAGAGATTTACTGTGTTGGTGATATTAGGGTGGGGGGGGGGGAGATTTACCGTGTTGGTGATATTAGGGGGGGGGGGGGGAGATTTACCGTGTTGGTGATATTAGGGGGGGGGGGAGGGGGAGATTTACCGTGTTGGTGATATTGGGGGGGGGGGGGGGGGGGGAGATTTACCGTGTTGGTGATATTAGGGTGGGGGGGGAGAGATTTACCGTGTTGGTGATATTAGGGGGGCGGGGGGGGGGGGGGAGAGATTTACCGTGTTGGTGATATTAGGGGCCGGGGGAGATTTACCGTGTTGGCGATATTCGGGGGGGGGGCGGAGATTTACCGCGTTGGCGATATTAGGGGGGGTGGGTGCGGAGATTTACCGCATTGCCGATATTAGGGGGGGTGGGTGCGGAGATTTACTGCGTTGCCGATATTAGGGGGGGGTGGGGGGGGCGGAGAGTTTCCGTGTTGGCTATATTAGGGGGGGTGGAGGCGGAGAGTTTCCGTGTTGGCTATATTAGGGAGGGGGGGGGGGGAGGAGATTTACTGCGTTGCCGATATTAGGGGGCGTGGGGGGTGGGCGGAGATTTACTGCGTTGCCGATATTAGTGGGGGTGGGTGCGGAGATTTACTGTGTTGGCGATATTAGGGAGGATGGGAGGGCTGGAGATTTACCGCATTGGCGATAGGGAGGGTGGGGTGGGGGGGCGGAGAGTTACGGCATTGGCGATATGGGGGGGTGGTGGGTGTGGAGATTTACTGCGTTGGCGATATTAGGGAGGATGGGAGGGCTGGAGATTTACCGCATTGGCGATAGGGAGGGGGGGGGGGGGGGGCGGAGAGTTACGGCATTGGCGATATGGGGGGGTGGTGGGTGCGGAGATTTACTGCGTTGGCGATATTAGGCGGTGTGGGGGGGCGGAGATTTACTGCGTTGGCACGGCAATCGTCTGTTCAATATTGCGACAGAAACATCAACCTGTCCAAAATAGGTTGGTCACTATCTTCAAACAGAGAGTAGAGTGTCACCCCCAGTGTGTTAGGCTGCTGGCCCAGCAGCACTTGCTCAGAGAATAGAGAATTCATAAGCTCAAAAGCAGGGAAATTATACTAAACCTTTATAAATCACTGGTTAGGCCCCAGCTGGAGTATTGTGTCCAATTCTGGGCACCACACTCTAGGAAGGATGTCAAGGCCTTAGAGAGGGTGCAGAGGAGATTTGCCAGGATGGTGAATTTTTAAGTTCTCCTGTGTTGGCATGAACTTTTTGGTTTGGATGAGATTTGCATTGAAATGTGTATGTAACTGAAACCATTAATATTTCTTAAATAATTCAGATTTTATATAATTAATGGTTTGAGGGACTGTTTACTCTGCAAATTCATCTTACTGTTCATCCATTTCATTGCTTCTTGCACATGCGTTCCCACTTTCCCACTTTCTCCATCTTCGCTGGATTCAGATGACCATGGGATGAGGGATTTCTGTTATGGAGAGACTGGAGAAGCTGGGATTGTTTTCCTTACAGCAGAGAAGGTTATGGGGAGATTTAATAGAGGTGTTCAAAATTATGAATGGTTTTGATAGAGTAAATAGTGAGAAACTATTTCCAGTGGCAGGAGGGTTGGTAACCAGAGGACAAAGATTTAAGATAATTTGCAAAAGGCAGATGAGGAGAATTTTTTTTATGCAGCGAGTTGTTATGATCTGGATCTGGAATGCACTGCCTGAAGTAGTGGTGGAAGCAGATTCAATAATAACTTTCAAAAGGGAATTGGATATATATATATCCATTGTGAAATTCCTTTATACTTCTGGTGAAACTGGGAACCATTATATTAGGATAACAGGTTAATACCTCAGTTCCACTGGTTCATGGTGCAGCACTAACCTGCTCAGGTACCATTACCACAATTATATTAACCAGTTCCTGCCTCCCTAATCACGGAAGCAAGTTTCTGAAGTTCAGGGCAGTCATGTGTGATGGATCATTGAGGAGTGGAGAACTGCAACCATAGCCCTGCAAATTTTTCCTTTTCATATATATATATATATATATATATATAAAATTGAAAAGGGAAAATTTGCAGGGCTATGGGAAATAGCAGGGAAGTGGGACTAATTGGATAGCTCCTTCAACAATGAACCGAATGACCTTCTGTGCAGTAATATTCTATGATTCTATATTGCGAACAGTGATTACCAGTTGTTATTACTCAATTGAAGTATGATATGTTTACAATATATGTAGCTGCATTTTTACTATGGACTGAAGATACTTATTTAAAGACCTAGAAACAGTAGCTAAAGAACAGGTACAATGAACACTTTTCAGAAGTTTGGGAAAGAAGATTGATATAGTAGACAGCATTCTTTATTTATCATTGATTGCTTTTTAAAAATCTGGATTTGGGTGACGCTAGCAAAGCTCCATTTGTTGCCCATCCTTAGTTGCCCAGAGCAGGTGGTTTTGGGCCTTCTGCCTGAACCGTGGCAGTCCGTGTAGCAGCGGTGCTCCCACAATGGTGTTAGGTGGCCAATTACAGGATCTGGACTCTGCAAGTCAGGATAGTGAGTGACTTGGAGGGGAACTCAGAGGTGATGGTGTTCCCATGACATTGCTGCTCTTGTCCTTCTCGGAGAGAGCGCGCACGGGAAATGGAGGTGCTGTTGAAGTGAGTTGCTGCAGTGCACCCTGTAAACAGTGCACACTATAGCTACAGTGCGCTATTGGAGGAGGGGGTCGATATTAAGTCCAGTGATTAAACAAACTAATCAGCCCTGCATGGTGTTGAGCTTCTTGAGCGTTGTTGCAGCTACACCCTTCCAGGCAGTGAAGCTGAACACTGTGGAATTGCCAATGAACAACCCCACTCCTAACCTTATGACGGAGGGAAGGTCATTGATGAAGCAGCTGAAGTTGGTTGGGCTGAGAACTCTTCCCTGAGGAACTCTTGCAGCCATGTCCTGGGGCTGCAAATGTCTGGCCTCAGTCATCTCCCTTTGTGTCAGATCTCAGTCCAGCCACTGGAGATTTTTCCCTTTTCCCCACTGATATCAATTTCTCCAGCACCCCTTGGTGGCATAATCAGTCAAATGCTGCCTTAATGTTAAGGGCAGCTACTCTCACCTCTCCTCTGGCATTCAGCTCTTGTATTGATGTCTGAATCAAGGCTGTGATGAGGTCTGCAGCTGAGTGGTTCTGGCAGAACCTGAACTGAGCATCAGTGAGTAGGTGTCATTCATGGCACTACTGATGACTCCTTTTGTCACTTTACTGATGGTTGGCAGGAGGCTGATTGGCTGGTAATTGGATGAGTTAGATTTATGCTTTTCTTTGGATGGGACATACCTGGGCAATATTCCACATTTTTGGGTAGATAGCAGTGTCATAGGTAGTGGAAGAGCTTAGCCAGGAGAGCGACTAGCTCTGGTGCACCACAGCCAGGATGATGTTGGGGCCTACAGTCTTTGCTGTGTCCAGTGAACTCAGCCACTTTTCAATATCACTTAGAGTGAACTGAATTGTCTGTGATGGTGGGGACCTCGGGAGGAGGCCAAACAGGATCATCCACGCGACATTTAAATTATATAATGATTGAAAAGCTATTCTGGCGGACACAGTGACAAAATTTCCATTAATCGCCTTTCTCACTCTCTCCTTCGCTGCTCTGTTGCCAGTTAGAGAATTAGAGAAATTTTGTGCTGCTCTGTAGTAATCACATTGTATCCAGAGCTAGATGGCAGATTAGATCTAGTGCTGAGTGAATCCAGTTGCAGTATATTGAAAGCTCATTGAGGTTCCAGGTTCTCTACTTTCAATGATCCATCACACATGACTGCCCTGAACTTCAGAAACTTGCTTCCGTGATTGGGGAGGCAGGAACTGGTTAATATAATTGTGGTAATGGTACCTGAGCAGGTTAGTGCTGCACCATGAACCAGTGGAACTGAGGTATTAACCTGTTATCCTAATATAATGGTTCCCAGTTTCACCAGAAGTATAAAGGAATTTCACAATGGATCTACTTCTCTCACACACGTACCACAAGTTAGTTATGGAGTAGAATTGGAATGCGAGTATGTGGCACAGGCGACCTAAACTAAGAATGGACGCCAAAACAAACACATAGCTCAAACCCCCTGATGTCCAACCACTCCCTGAGAGAAAGGGGGAAATACCGTACATATCAAAGCCCTGGTATTCCCTGGATTGTGAAGATGAAGGAGCTCTAGCTTCCCAGAGTGAAGAGCTGGACCAATGCCTGACAGTAGAATGCAAAGTCATTGACCCCTAGGGTTAAAGAAGAGCTATGGTATCCTACAAATTATGACTTGTCCCAACAGAGGACATTGACAGTGAGCTAAAGGAGCACAGTATGGAGGTTGATGGGCTGATAGTTACAACCATTAAAACTCTGAGCAAATTGTGCAATGAGTTTAATGATGGAATTTGCTGGCTGGGCATTGACACTCCCATCAATCTGAGGCAAAACCAGATAATTTTGGAAACACCCAGCAGGCCAGACCGCAATGTGGAGAGAAAAGAGGGGTTAACATTTCAAGTGTGAAATGTCAGAACTAGAAGATGTTGCAGTTAAACAGCATTTAACAAATGGAAGAGGGAGAAAAAATACACAAACGCGTACACACACGTGTGCGCATACATGCATACCCGCACGCATGTCGTTGTCTTCTTAGGCAGTCCCTCGGAACCGAGGATGACTTGCTTCCACATTAAAAGAGTTCTCAGGTGACTGATGAGTCCAATGTGGGACCTACAGTCTCTGTCACAGGTGGGGCAGACGGTGGTTGAAGGGGTGGGTGGGTGGGGTGCTTGGGTTGACGTGCGCTCCTTCCGCTTGCTCCCGGCGAAGAGACTCGAGGTGTTCGGCGCCTTCTCGGATGCTTCTTCTCCACTTTGTGCGGTCTTGGGCCAGGGATTCCCAGGTGTCGGTGAGGATGTTGCACTTTTTCAAGGAGGCTTTGAGGGTGTCCTTGAAGCGTTTCCTCTGCCCACCTGGGGCTCTCTTGTCGTGCCGGAGCTCCGAGTAGAGCGCTTGTTTTGGGAGTCTCGTATCGGGCATGCAGACGATGTGACCCGTCCATCGGAACTGATCAAGCGTGTACACACAAATGCCTACATATGCACACACACACACAAATGCCTACATATGCACACACACAAATGTGCACACATGCACACACACACAAATGCCTACATATGCACACACACAAATGTGCACACATGCACACACACACACAAATGTGCACACATATATGTACACACATGGCTGAAGTGAATTTAACATGAGGCAATAGGAGGCATAATGAGAAAAATTAAAGACATTTACGAGCTGAGCTGGTTTGGGGTGTGGGTTGTTAAGGCAGGTAGAAATGGAAGACCCAAAAACTGGCAAAGCGGAGTAAGGGTCCAGCAGGCCAGAAACCTGGGAGAAGAAAGATAGGTCAATACCAAGGGTGCAGACTGCCCGACTTCAGTGTTGTGAAGGGCACCAGCCTGCCTTCCAACATCTGCAGTTGTTTGCTTTTTGTTTACTTGCTAGTCTTTCCTCTTTCCCTATTGGCAGAGGGATTTAACAATGCTGTCCTTGTCCATGCTGCTCTTGGTCATGGATTCTGAGTTGCTAGCACAAGTAATCAGGACATTCTCAATGGCTATGGCATACAGATTGGAAGACCCAAAAACACCAACAACTTGCATTCGTATAGCGTCTTTAATGTAGTAAAGCGTCCCATGGTGCTTCACAGGCTCGTTATAAAACAAAATTGTACACTGAGCTACATAAGGAGATATTAGGACAGGTGACCAAAAGCTTGGTTAAAGAGGTAGGTCTTAAGGGAGTATCTTAAAGGAGGAGAGGTTTAGGGAGGGAATTCCAGAGTTAAGGCCTAGGCAATGAAGGCACGGCTACCAATGGTGGAGCGATGAAAATCGGGGATGCGCAAGAGGCCAGAATTGGAGGATCGAAGTGATCTCAGAGGGTTGTAGGGCTGGAGGAGATTACAGAGATAGGGAGGGATGAAGCCATGGAAGGATTTGAAAAGGCTGAAAATTTTAAAATTGAGGTGTTGTCGGACCAGGAGCCAATGTAGGTCGGTGAGCACAGGGGTGATGGGTGAACGGGACTTGTTGTGAGTTAGGATACGGGAAGCAGAGTTTTGGATGAGCTCAACAAGGCTCAGTTGCAACTGATGTTGACTGCATTGGACAACATTAAGGTGCGTGTGTAACAACTAGTGACGGGGACATTAAAGGGGATGACACGGAGGGGGACATCTGTAGCCCAGAGAGTGCTTGAATGCAAACGTTTTAAAATAGTTTCCCTTTAATATACAATTCTCATATCCATTCCATTAGTTAAGTTGGATTTTTGATGTGTGGAGATTAGAAGAAAAGGAAAAGAACATAAATTCTACCGTTTAAAAAAAAAACTGCTAAAGTACATTATGGTTTTTAATCCATCTTACCTCCCAGAATTAGCTGCTATTCCTTTCATTCATCACTGTGGTTATTTCAGCTCACACGAAGACCATCTCATACAAGCTGTCATCAGAATATTGTAGGAAACAAGGTTGGACATTAAGACCTCCCTCAGCAGTGCCTACTGAATTCGAAGATCTCGCGCTTTACGTTCCCAGTGTACAATCCTACAAGGAACCGAAGGTGAGTCAGGCTCCATTCAGACTTCAAACCACTGGTGCTCCCAGCTCCTCGCTCCCAGTCAGTTTGGATCAGTGGTAACACTCATCTCTAAGAAGGATGTGGGTTTACACCCCAATCCAGTACTTGAGTACATGGGGTAATAATTCCTTCGTGCCCAAATATGGGCGGACAGGGCTCGCAGGGAACGATTCTTGCGCCTGAATGGATAGGCCCAAGTCGCACCTAATATTATGCTCGGACCTCATTATAATTGAACTGGCGTGCTGCGGACACCTAACGGGAGTCCCCGGGCAGCTCGCCAGAGAAGAGGCCTTGAAGATCAGGCTGCAGATAAGTCCATAAGGGCAATCAGACGGGAGGGTGGCGGTGGCTGGGAGAGGGGTGTTGGTGGCAGTGATCAGGGGATCAGGATTGCGATCTGGGGGGCGGGGGAAGGTTCGGGGTTAGCGATGGCCGGCAGTGGTCCGTGTTTTAATTTGGGGTCTGGAGGAACCCTCCTGCTTCTCCTGGCTCCATATTCAGGTAAGTATTTTTTAACAAACTTACCTCTTTGGTGGTGGCTTGTTAGGCTTCATGTAAACCTGGTTTTCCTGAATGCAGCCAGCATCGGCTGCCTCAGGGTAAATCAGTATTGCCAAGGGGGCTCAAACAGGCTAGGCCCCTTATTTGCATATGCAAAGGACCTAACGTCTGTTTGAGGCGTGAGCCCTGGACGCCTATATGTTTTCCTATACCGATATGGTGGGTGGCGCATTTCCGACTCGTAATAAGCGTGTGCTTCCTGCCTGCCATATTGAAGGGTTAGGCACCTGTTTAGCGCTCAAAAAACGGGTGTGCGCGCCATGCAATTTCCAGGCCATAATGGAGGCTGATTCTCCAGTGCAATACTGAAGGAGTGCTGCTTTGTTGGAAGTCACGTCTTTCAGATGAGACATTCAGATAGACTCCAAAATCCCATGGCAGTATCTAAAGAGCAGGGTGTTGACGT
Organism: Squalus acanthias; assembly: GCA_030390025.1. Lineage (NCBI taxonomy): Eukaryota > Metazoa > Chordata > Chondrichthyes > Squaliformes > Squalidae > Squalus > Squalus acanthias. The sequence continues at coordinate 112,481,205 of CM059429.1, read as the reverse complement.
TAAAGATTACATTGCACTGTGAGTACTTCATGTACCCAGCCCAACATTCATCCCTCAACAAACACCAGCAAACTGGTTTTTATCCCATTTTGCCTACACAATGACTACACTTCAAAGGTAATTCATTGGATGCTTTGGGATTCCTGAGGATGTGATAAGGCGCACTATAAATGTCCTCTCTTTACCCAGATGTCCGTGTGTGGCTTTTAAGCATCTTCCAGTGCACTGTCAAAAGCTAAACACAGCCTTAAAAAGTGTGTTAGTATACATTTGTTGTAGTGCTGGTTTGATAAACAAGAGTTAGAGACTGTCTGTTTCATAGCTAGTTATTATTCACACTATCCTTCCACACACGGAGCTCGCTGCTGCCCACTGGGAACGCAGGGATTTAGTGGCACATTAAATGGACAAGGAGTGAGGGGTATATTTTATATAGTGTTTTCCTTTGCACACAAGATTGCTGTTGTATCTGGGATTCCTGCGACAGACTTTGAAGGGTTATGTTAGTGCAGTGCACCTCGGACTGGGAGAACTCTAGTCGAAGGCGCTGTACTGAATGAATAAATCCGACTTTATTGTACACTCGCAGAACCAAGGCTCAATTTTTAACACCCGGGGGGGTGCGAAATTAGGATAACAAGATGCGGACAGTCAGCAACAGCCTCTCTTGTAAGGGCCCTGCCCCTTGAGCACAGATGCAAGGAAGGTTGTGGAGAGAGAATAGCAAAATGACAAACCACTGCTCCTGTGGGGTGGGGAGGTGAGGAAGATCGGCCAGGCTTCCTGCTCCTAATCACCATCTAGTGGCTGCTGCTGGAAAGTGCACACGTATGAGTGCCAAGTGGGTGATGCCTCTTACAGTTGAATAGCCTGCCAACACCTTAGTATCCCAGGGTCACACATGAAGAATGGCTACTTGGGCAAGGTACTGGAGGTTTGCGGACAGCAAAAACTCAGTGCATTCAGATGACGATGATTGGGAAAAGCAGGCATTGGATATATTTCACTTTGTAGAGTGGGAGCCTGGATTTGGTTTCTGATTTTTTGTCAGATTTTTACTTGTTTACTTCGTCATTCACCTTTGTGTAATGTAAATCCAAGGCAACAAACAAATCATAATAGGATGTCTTCTGTTTTTTTCCCCACAGAAAAGCCTTGAAATTGTGGAGAAATATTACCCAAATGGCCAAAAGTTTCTCACCAGGTTCCCAGATGGAACCGGTAATGTTTTGTATCCGATAATCATCTCGACTGTTAACACGTTATGTCAGAATATTGTTGTGTATTGTCACCATGTGCTCTGCAGTTAGTTACAACCTGTGATTTGTAGGGCAGGTGTTAGCTGTGGCAGAAGGTTGTGGGTTCAAGTCCCACTCCAGAGATTCAAGCACAAAATCTAGGCTGACACTCTAATGTAGTACCAAGGGAGTGCTGCACCATTGGAGGTGCTGTCTTTCGGATGAGACATTAAACTGAGGCCCCTGTCTGCCCTCTCCGGTGGATGTAAAAGATCCCATGGCAAGAGCAGGGAAGTTCTCCCCGGTGTCCTGGCCAATATTTATCCCTCAACCAACACCACTAAAACAGATTATCTGGTCATTATCACAGTGCCGTTTGTGAAACCTTTGCTGTGTGCACATTTGCTGCCGCGTTTCCTACATTATGTCTTGAGGTCGTGAAAGGTGCTATATAAATGAAAGTCTTTCTTTCACTGTGAGTACCATCTCCCTGTACTGATGAATCAGAGAGGCTGGAGAAGGTTTACATTAGAAATCACAGAATGTTACAGCACAGTATCAGGCCATTCAGCCCATCAAGTCTGTGCCAGCGTTGACCCCTCCCCCCAAACACAAAATCACCAAGTCTAATCCCACTCTCCTCGCTCACCATTGCCTTTAATATTCCTCTTATTTTTCAGGAATGGTAGCATAGTGTTTTTTTTTACTGGACTAGTAATCCAGAGGCCTGGACTAATGATCCAGAGACGTGAGTTCAAATCCCACCACGGCAGCTGGGGAATTTAAATTCAGTTAATTAAATAAATCTAGAATATAAATGGCGACCATGAAACTATCGGATTGTCGGAAAAACCCATCTGGTTCACTAATGTCCTTTAAGGGGGCTGATTAGGGACCAAAAAGGAGACTTAAGCATGGAGACAGAGGGCATGGCTGAGGTACTAAATGATTACTTTGCATCTGTTTTTACCAAGGAAGAAGATGCTGCCAAAGTCAGTGAAAGAAGAGGTAGTTGAGATACTGGATGAGAAAAAAATTGATAAAAAGGTACTAGAAAGGCTGGCTGTACTTAACGTAGACAAGGCACCAGGACCAGATGCATCCTAGGAAGTTAAGGTGGAAATTGCAGAGGTACTGGCCATAATCTTCCAATCCTCCTTAGGTACGGAGGTGGTGCCAGAGGACTGGAGAATTGCAAATGTTACACCCTTGTTCAAAAAAGGGCGTAAGGATAAACCCAGCAACTATAGACCAGTCAGTTTAACCTCCGTAGTGGGGATGTTTTTTAGAAACGATAATCAGGGACAAAATTAACAGTCACTTGTACAAGTGTGGATTAATTAAGGAAAGCCAGCACGGATTTGTTAAAGGCAAATCGTGTTTAACTAACATGATTTGAGTTTTTTGATGAGGTAACAGAGAGGGTTGATGGGGGCCATGCAGTTGACGTGGTGTACATGGACTTCCAAAAGGCGTTTCATAAAGTGCCACATAACTGGCTTGCCAGCAAAGTTGAAGCCCATGGAATAAAAGGGACAGTGGCAGCATGGATACTGAATTAGCTAAGTGACAGGAAACAGAGAGTAGTGGTGAACAATTGTTTTTTGGAATGAAGGAAGGTATACAGTGGTATTCCCCAGGGGTTTGGTACTAGGACCACTGCTTTTCTTGATATATATTAATGACTTGGACTTTGGTGTACAGGGCACAATTTCAAAATTTGCAGATGACACAAAACTCGGAAGTATAGTGAACAGTGAGGAGGATAGTGATAGACTTCAAGAGGACATAGACAGGCTGGTGGAATGGGCGGACACGTGGCAGATGAAATTTAATGCAGAAAAGTGCGAAGTGATACATTTTGGTAGGAAGAATGAGGAAAGGCAATATAAACTAAAGGGTACAATTCTAAAGGGGGTACATGAACAGAGACACCTGGGGGTATACGTACACAAATCGTTGAAGGTGGCAGGACAGGTTGAGAAAGTGGTTAAAAAAGCATACGGGATGCTAGGCTTTATAAATAGAGGCATAGATTACAAACGCAAGGAAGTTATGATGAACCTTTATAAAACACTGGTTCGGCCTCAACTGGAGTATTGTGTCCAATTCTGGGCACCGCACTTTAGGAAGGATGTGAAGGCCTTAGAAAGGGTGCAGAAAAGATTTACAAGAATGGTTCCAGGAATGTGGGACTTCAGTTACGTGGATAGACTGGAGAAGTTGGGGTTGTTCTCCTTAGAGCAGAGAAGGTTGAGAGGAGATTTGATAGAGGTGTTAAAAATCATGAGGGGTCTAGACAGAGTAGAGAGAAACTGTTCTCATTGACGGAAGGGTCGAGAACCAGAGGACACAGATTTAAGGTGATTGACAGAAGAACCAAAGGTGACATGAAGAAATACTTTTTTACGCAGTGAGTGGTTATGATCTGGAATGCACTGCCTGAAAGAGTGGTGGAAGCAGATTCAATCATGGCTTTCAAAAGGGAATTGGATAAGTACCTGAAGGAAAAAAAATTGCAGGGCTACAGGGAAAGGGCGGGGGAATGGGACTAGCTGAAGTGCTCGACGGGCCGAATGGCCTCCTGTGCTGTAACCATTCTATGATTCTATTCAAGCAACTATCCAGTTCCCATTTTAAAAGAATTCACAGGCTCTGCTTCAACAAAGGTTTGTGACAGAATTCCACATTGTAACCACCCTCTGGACATTCGGCCAGACTCCCGCCAAAACATACAAGGAGAATTTGGGACCATTTTTTTTCAAATTTCCCCATCAATTCTTTGTGTTTATCTTACATTTGTGCCCTTTCATTACTGACCAGTGGAAACAATCTCTCACTATTTAACTCTTCATAGCCCTTCATAATCTTGGAAGACCTTTATCAGGTCACCTCTTAACCTTCTCAGATCTGGTGAAAAAGCCCTAATTTCTCAAATAAAAACAGAAAATGCTGGAAATGCTCACCAGACCAGGCAGCATCTGTGAAGAGAGAAACAGAGTTAACGTTTCAGGTAGTTGACCTTTCGTCAGAACTGGAAAAAGTTAAGAGATGTAACAGGTTTTAAGCAAGTACAGAGGCAGGGAAATTCAGTGGGGGGTGGGGGGAGGAAAGAACAAAAGGGAAGGTCTGTGATAGGGTGGAAGGCAGGAGAGATTAAATGACAAAAGGGATGATGGTGCAAGGCGAAAGGAGATGGTAATGGGACAAGTAAAGAAAAGGATTTCCAGCATCTGCAGTATTTTGCTTTTATAAAGAAACAAACGATGGGTCTAGAGGAGGTGTAAATGGGTATATTAGAATCATCAGCAACAGCTACCGTCTGGAAAAAATGGGGGCAGAGATTATGGTTTGAAATTGTTGAACTCAGTGTTGAGTCCGGAAGGCTGTAAAGTGCCTAACAGAAAGATGAGGTGCTGTTCCTCAAGCTTACGTTGAGCTTCATTGGAACAATGTAGGAGGCCAAGGACAGAGAGGTCAGAGTGGAAGTAGGGCAGAGAATTAAAATGACAGGTGACCAGAAGCTCAGGGTCACGCTTGCAGACTGAATGGAGGTGTTCTGCAAAGCGGTCACCCAATCTGCATTTGGTCTCCCCAGTGTAGAGGAGACCACATCGTGAGCAGCAAATACAGTATACTAAATTGCAAGTAGTACAAGTAAATCACTGTTTCACCTGGAAGGAGTGTTTGGGGCCCTGGATGGTGGGAAGGGAGGAGGTAAAATGGAAGGTGCCATGGGTAGGGGAGCGGGTGTTGGGGTTGATAGAGGAGTGGACCAAGGTGTTGCGCAGGGAATGGTCCCTTCGGAATGCTGAAAGCGGAGGGGAGAGGAAGAAGTGTTTGGTGGTGGTAATTTCTCAAATCTGTCTTCATAACTGTAACCCTCATCCCATGTAACATCTTAGTGATGTACCTTTCCCATTGCTTTTATATCCTTCTTATAATAGGGTGCCCAAAACGGTGCACAATATTCCAACTGTAGTGCAACCAAGGCCTGGTACAAATTGAACATTGTTTCCTTGCTTTTGTACTCTATACTTAAAGACAAGGAAGTTCTGCTAAACCTTTATAAATCACTGGCCTATGCCTCAGCTGAAGTATTGTGTCCAATTCTGGGCACCACACTTTAGGAAGGATGTCAAAGCCTTGGAGAGGGTGCAGAGGAGATTTACTAGAATGGTAGAATGCAAGACTTCAGTTATGTGGAGAGACTGGAAAAGCTGGGATTGTTCTCCTTAGAGCAGAGAATGTTAATGGCAAATTTAGTAGAGGCGTTCAAAATTAGGAAGGGTTTTGATAGAGTAAATAAGGATTAACTGTTTCCACAGGTAGAAGGGTCAGTAACTAGAGGACACAGATGTAAGGTAATTAGCAAAAGAGGTGAGATGGGGAGAAATCTTTTTACACTGAGTTATTATGAGCTGGAATGCACTGCTTGAAAGGGCGGTGGAAGCAGATTCAATAATAACTTTCAAAAGGGAATTGGATAAATACCTGAAGGGAAGAAAATTGCAAGATTATGGGGAAAGAGCAGGGTACTGGGACTAATTGGATAGCTCTTTCAAAAGCTGGCACGATGGGCTGAATGGCCTCCTTCCGTTCTGTAAAATTCTATGATAATACAAAACAAAGGATTCCATTCACTGTTATTCACTTTTTACATTGGAGATGAGAATTCCACAACAAGTGTGATGAGCGGAAGATGTGATGAGCGGAAGATTTTCTGTTTGCTATTTTTGTGAAGTCAACGTCTACAATTTCAAACAACCAACAGAGCAAATCTTCTCCTGTGCAGGCAAACCCAATGAGAATTTCACAATGTTCTACAGAATATTGTAAACTTGAGCTCATCCAAAACTCTGCTGCCCATGTCCTAACTCGCACCAAGTCCCGTTCACCCATCACCCCTGTGCTCGCACCAAGTCCCGTTCACCCATCGCCCCTGTGCTCGCACCAAGTCCCGTTCACCCATCGCCCCTGTGCTCGCACCAAGTCCCGTTCACCCATCGCCCCAAGTCCCGTTCACCCATCGCCCCTGTGCTCGCACCAAGTCCCGTTCACCCATCGCCCCTGTGCTCGCACCAAGTCCCGTTCACCCATCGCCCCTGTGCTCGCACCAAGTCCCGTTCACCCATCGCCCCTGTGCTCGCACCAAGTCCCGTTCACCCATCGCCCCTGTGCTCGCACCAAGTCCCGTTCACCCATCGCCCCTGTGCTCGCACCAAGTCCCGTTCACCCATCGCCCCTGTGCTCGCACCAAGTCCCGTTCACCCATCGCCCCTGTGCTCGCACCAAGTCCCGTTCACCCATCGCCCCTGTGCTCGCACCAAGTCCCGTTCACCCATCGCCCCTGTGCTCGCACCAAGTCCCGTTCACCCATCGCCCCTGTGCTCGCACCAAGTCCCGTTCACCCATCGCCCCTGTGCTCGCACCAAGTCCCGTTCACCCATCGCCCCTGTGCTCGCACCAAGTCCCGTTCACCCAGCGCCCCTGTGCTCGCACCAAGTCCCGTTCTCCCATCACCCCTGTGCTCGCACCAAGTCCCGTTCTCCCATCACCCCTGTGCTCGCTGACCGACATTGGCTCCCAGTCCAGCAACGCCTCAAATTCAAAATTCTTATCCTTGTGTTCAAATCCCTCCATGGCCTCGCCCCTCCCTATCTCTGTAACCTTCTCCAGCCTTACAACCCTCCGAGATCTCTGCGCTCCTCCAATTCTGGCCTCTTACGCATCCCCGATTTCAGTTGCTCCACCATTGGCAGCCGTGCTTATCTGAGGAAGGATGTTCTTGCCATGGAGGGAGTTCAGCGAAGATTCACAAGGCTGATACCTGGGATGGCAGGAATGACATATGAGGAGAGATTGGGTCGATTGGAGTATAGAAGAATGAGAGGGGATCTCATCGAAACATATAAAATTCTGACAGGTCTGGACAAACTAGATGCAGGAAGAATGTTCCCGATGGTCGGAGAGTCCAGAACCAGGGGTCATAATCTGAGGATAAGGGGTAAGCCATTTAGGACAGAAATGAGGAAGAATTTCTTCACCCAGAGAGTGGTGAACCTGTGGAATTCTCTACCACAGAAGGTAGTTGAGGCCAAGTCATTAAATATATTCAAGAATGAGTTAGATATATTTCTTAAAGCTAAAGGTGTCAAGGGATATGGGGAGAAGGCAGGTACAGGGTACTGAGTTTGGATGATCAGCCATGATCTCATCGAATGGCGGAGCAGGCTCGAGGGGCCAAATGGCCTACTCCTGCTCCTATCTTCTATGTTTCTATGTGCCTTCAGCTCTCTGGGCTCTAAGCTATTCCTTCTTTAAGCCTCCTCACTTCTCTCTCCTCCTTTAAGATGCTCTTTATTTTGTATTCTCAGTCCTTTTAGGCCTCTTTCTGACAAACACACTCCCCCTTCCCCCTAAAGAGGGCAGATATTTGATCAATCCCCATAGTTCTGCCAGTGTTGAATCAGTTACTGGGAAGTGCTTGGGAGCACCCCAAGCTGGCTCATGCCTCGCTTACTTTGGGGAGTGTTTGGCCTCTGTAGTGTATTAATGCGAGGACAGATGTTCGTGCTGTTAATGTTCGTACTGTCGAGTGGATGTCAATACTCTAACAATTTGTACAGTTCCTGAAGGGTTGCATTTCCATAAAGCATGTGATTGACTGGAAGGTTACCAGTGTGTGCAGAGCAGATCTGGACAGTTGGATCAACCAAACTGTACAGAGTGGAATTTAACATGGGTAGATGTTACTTATCTATCTTGTTCTCCTTTTGCAAAAGCCATGAGAGAGCTTGTTTATTTTGTGTAAGTTTTCCAAGATCTAAGTAGAAAGAATGTTTCTCGATTGTTTATGGTGCCCAATTCATGACCACCTCTGCTCAGTGGCTCCCCTATTGACCCTGCTGCTGAGTTAAGGAGCTTGCTGTATGAGAAGAACGTACAACACACTCGCATCTTAGCACAGTGGTGCCTCACATTGCTACAAGGCTACACAGTACTGGCGCTGAGGAGTGGGCGATTGGTCTTAGACCTCACACGTATCGAATGAGATATGTTTTCCTCACAGATGGTATAGTGAGATTTGCTGTCATGTATGATTGGCAGGGTTGCCAACTGTGGTGAGAGGTCTTCCTGATGGTTTCTTCACCTGACCTCTAGCCGCCAACAGCCCCGCCCAGTCAATCAGCTATTGTTTGCCACAGCGCCCAGGAGATTAATTCCTGGAGTCTCCAGGGCAATCCTTATGATGGGATGAATTTTACTAAAGGGCCTTTTGGCAGCGGTTTTTAATTATTTTATTTTAAGGGTTCACAAGTACCATCCACAACAATGACTCGTAGTTTCAGGAAAAGCAGCCACAGGAAAGTCTTTCTCACCCCAGAAGGGCCATCGAGCATCTTTCTTCTAGGCCGAGGGGATTGATGATTAATCGGGAATTTGTGGCACAGTCATATTTCCGGGTGTGTTTGTCGGGATAATTTCTAACGTGTTCCGTCTACGTACCGTGATTTTCCTAAACTTCCACCCAGCTATCCCTCGGGTAACATTGCCATGGTGATCTCGGCTTTTCACCAAACTCAGTTGGTGTACATCATTCTCCAAGACATGGACTGGAACGCAAAAATTCTGGGAGTATTCCGATCAAATGGTCACGGAGCTTGTTACCTTCCGAATGGACTGATTTGGTGAGTGAAGCAACTGCTGGCATTAGGTGCTAGGATCACAGTGTGTGCAAAAACGGGTGAGTGGAATTTAGTAATGTTTCAGCTGCATTACACATCTACTACTCACTGGTTTGACAGTGTTGTTTTTTCTGTGGTTCCACCTCGACAGTGTGAAAAGTCTAGTAGAGTGATTTGTGCGTAGATTAGTGCACTTTGGTTTGTAAGGTGTCAGCTTGGTTCAGCACTCTCGCCTCCAATTCTTCCCCCCTCAGGCGATCGAAACCAATCCAGGAGATCGCATGGACCAAGTGCTATCTATAAAGACCTCTCCAAATCACATGGTACAATATTTCAAAGGGGAGTGGAGGATTGTTCCTTTGTGTATTTACACATCCCTAAAAGGTTTTATCACTTCATTCCATGAAAGAAGCTTGACCCCCCCCACCCCCCATTGAATAATACAGGTCTCCATGACAGCTAGAACATGTCAACATGCCATAGCAACCTGCCATGCCCCATAGCATTGGAACTACTGTGCCCCCATGGGAGTGAATAGACATGCTAAAACTGTTGATTCTCAGCCATTCCAGAGCATAATGGAGGTCACATCATGAAAACCCATTTATAATATATTAAAAGTATTGCTTATAATGGCCACGTTTTGTAAGTGTCGCATTTACATCTAGTAATACTTTTCCCATCACACGGTCATGTTTTGTTATAACAAAAGTGTGACTTTCATTTATAAATATCCTCGAAATAGGATACATGAGTGCAGTAAATTTCCAGCCATACTTTTTTTTAAATTCATTCACTGGATGTGGGTGTCGCTGGGAAAGCCAGCATTTATTACCCATCCCTAATTACGCTTGAGAAGGTGGTGGTGAGCCTGAAACAAATGGCTAGGCCATTTCAGAGGGTGGTTAAGAGTCAACCACATTGCTGTGGGTCTGGTGTCACATATAGGCCAGACTGGGTAAGGACAGCAAGTTTCCTTCCCTAAAGGACATTAGTGAACCAGATGGGTTTTTACAACAATCCGGTAGTTTCATGGTCACCATTACTGATACTGGCTTTTTATTCCAGATTTATTTAATTAACTGAATTTAAATTCTCTAGTTTCCGTGGTGGGATTTGAACTCATGTCACCGGATCATTCGTCCAGGCCTCTGGATTACTAGTCCAGTAACATAACCACTATGCTACTGTCCCCATATGCCAGACTTGAGCACAAAAATCTCGGCTCACACTCCAGTGCAGTACCGAGGGAGTGCTGTACTGTCAGAGGTGCAGTCTTTCAGATGAGAAGTTAAACCGAGGTCCCATCTACCCTCAGGTGGACGTAAAAGATTCCATGGTACTAGTTTGAAGGAGGGCAGGGGAGTTCTTCCCGGTGTCCTGGCCAACATTACTTGAAACAGATTATCTGGTCATTATCACATTGCTGTTTGTGGGACCTTGCTGTGTGCAAATTGGCTGCCATGTTTCCTATGTTCCAATAGTGACAAAACTGCAAAAGTACTTAATTGGCTTTAAAGTGCTGTAGGACGTCTTGAGGTCATGAAAGGCATTATATAATGCAAGTCTTTCATTGCTGTGTACGGGACCTTGTGCATCAATTGGCTACTGAATTGGACAACATGACTACCCTTCAAAAGCAATTCAAAAGTAAAGGGCTTTCGGACATCCTGAACACGTATATAAATGCAATTTCATTTCATTACAATAAATCACTGGAAAATCAGGAGCACTGCCATTCAGGTACACTTACCTCTGTGCCCGATTCTCCGCTCCGCACCAGGAGACCGGCCCACTTTAAGGAGTTCAACCCATGCAGTGCCAGCTACGGGACTACCTGGGTGCCCGTAAGTGGATACTGTCCCACAGCCCGGCAATAATGGGAACACAAAATCGATGGAAAATAATGCACTAAAAGAGAAATGGTAAAACTTCTTATTCGGATCGATTACAGTGACACTGGATCTGAGACATATTGTGATCTCTTTCCACAGGATCAATGTGACACCTTTATGTGGATCTTACTTCACTGAGCAGGGACTCACCAAGAAACGGTGGCAGTGGCGGGATTACTCTCATCATGTCCACGCACCACCGTATCGTTCAATTAGCCTGAAATTAAACTCTTACATCAGCATCCGAGTCATCTCTCAAGACCAGATTTATACCACATTCGAAACAAAGAAAAGGAATGTAAGATTTAACATGGGAGCAAAACTCGTAGTAAGTGTCTGACAGTATTTAAAAAGTAAAGTGTTCCTTATGTCTGCTATTCCCAGGTAAATCACTGCATGTCTGCTATTCCCAGGTAAATCACTGCATGTCTGCTATTCCCAGGTAAATCACTGCATGTCTGCTATTCCCAGGTAAATCACTGCATGTCTGCTATTCGCTGGGGCTGGTAATGCAATCCTGTCAGAGACAGTGGGACAAAGAGGCAGTCCCCTTGACAGACACTAACACAGCCATCCCTGTCCTTGAAGTGGTTTAAAGATCTGATCCAGGAAACTGCATAGTTTTAGGACAGCCTCCCATGTACATACGAACATACGTACATACGAATTAGGAGCAGGAAAAGGCCATAGAAACATAGAATCTAGGAGCAGGAGTAGGCCATTCGGCCCGTCGAGCCTGCTCCGCCATTCAATACGATCATGGCTGATCATCCAAATCCAGTACCCTGTCCCTGCTTTAATCCCCACAGTACACATATCCCACCCTACCCCCGTAACCCCACGTATTTAATTCCCCCTAACATATCCCATCCTATCCCCATAACCCCACATATTTAATCCCCCCTAACACTAAGGGTCAATTTATCATAGCCAAATCAACCTAACCCACACATTTTTGGACCCTTCGAGCCTGCTCCGACATTCAATAAGATCATGGCTGATCCGATTACTCCACATTCCCGCCTACCCCCGATAACTTTTCACCCCCTTGCTTACCAAGAATCCATCTACCTCTGCCTTAAAAATATTCAAAGACTCTGCTTCCACCGCCCTCTGAGGAAGAGAGTTCCAAAGACTCAAGACCCTCTGAGAAAAAATGTCTCATCTGTCTGAAATGGGCGACCCCTTATTTTAAACAGTGACCCCTAGTTCTAGATTCTCCCACCAGAGGAAACATCCTCTCCACATCCACCGTGTCCAGACCCCTCAGGATCTTATACGTTTCAATCAAGTCACCTCTTACTCTTCTACACTCCAGCGGATACAAGCCTAGCTTGTCCAACCTTTCCTCATAAGACAACCCGCCCATTCCAGGTATTAGTCTAGTAAACCTTCTCTGAACTGCATCCAACGCATTTACATCCTTCCTTAAATAAGGAGACCAATACTGTACACAGTACTCCAGATGTGGTCTCACCAATGCCCTGTATAACTGAAGCATAACCTCCCTACTTTTGTATTCAATTCCCCTCGCAATAAACAATAACATTCTATTAGCTTTCCTAATTACTTGCTGTACCTGCATAGTAACCTTTTGCAATTCATGCACGAGCACACCCAGATCCCTCTGCATCTCAGAGCTCTGCAATCTCTCACCATTTGGATAATATGCTTTTTTATTCTTCCTGCCAAAATGGACAACTTCACATTTTCCCACATTATACTCCATTTGCCAGATCTTTGCCCACTCACTTAACCTATCTATATCCCTTTGTAGCCTCCTTATGTCCTCTTCACAATTTACTTTCCTACCTATCTTTGTCTCATCAGCAAATTTAGCAACCATACCTTCAGTCCCTTCATCCAAGCCCCAGCACTGATCCCTGTGGCACACCACTCGTTACATCTTGCCAATCAGAAAATGACCTATTTTTGCCTACTCTCTGTTTCCTGTTAGCCAGCCAATCTTCTATCCATGCAATATGTTACCCCCTTCACCTTGAGCTTTTATTTTCTGCTGGCCTGTAGTTTCCTGCTTTCTGTCTCCCTCCCTTTTTGAATAAAGGAGTTACATTCGCTATTTTCCAATCTAATGGAACCTTCCCCGAATCTAGGGAATTTTGGAAAATTAAAACCAACGCATCAACTATCTCATTAGCCACTTCTTTTAAGACCCGGGGACTTGTCAGCCCGCAGCTCCAACAATTTGCTCAGTACCACTTCCCTGGTGATTATAATTTTCTTGAGTTCCTCCCTCCCTTCCATTTCCTGATTTACAGCTATTTCTGGGATATTACTTGTATCCTCTATAGTGAAGACCGATGCAAAATACCTGTTCAATTCAACTGTCATCTCCTTATTTTCCATTATTAATTCCCCAGACTCACTTTTTATAGGACTAACACTCACTTTGTTAACTCTTTTCTTTTTTAAATATCTATAGAAACTCTTACTATCTGTTTTTATATTTCTAGCTAGTTTTCTCTCATACTCTAATTTTTCTCTCCTTATTAATCATTTAGTCATTCTTTGCTGTTTTTTATATTGTCCAATCTTCTGACCTGCCACCCATCTTTGCGCAATTATATGCTTTTTCTTTAAGTTTAATACTATCTTTAACTTTTTTAGTTAACCACAGATGGTGGGTCCTCCCCTTGGAATTTCTCTTTCTTGTTGGAATGTATATATTCTGTGTATTTTGAAATATCCCCTTAAATGTCTGCCACTGCAATTCTATTGACCTATCCCTTAACCTAATTTGCCTGTTCACTTTAGCTAGCTCTGCTTTCATGCCATCATAATTGCCCTTATTTAAGTTCAAAATACTAGTCTTGGACCCACTCTACTCTCTCAAACTGAATGTAAAATTCAATCATATTATGATCGCTGCTACCTAGGGGCGCCTTCACTAAGAGGTCATTAATTAATCCTATCTCGTTGCACAATACCAGGTCTAGTATAGCCTGCTCTCTGGTTGGCTCCAGAATGTGCTGTTGTAAGAAACTATCCCGAAAACATTCCATGAACTCCTCATCTATGCTACCTTTGCCCATCTGATTTTTCCAGTCTATACGCAGATTAAAATCCCCCATGATTATTGCTGTACCCTTCTGACAAGCTCCCATTATTTCTTCCTTTATACACCATCCTACCATGTGGTTACTGTTAGGGGGCCTGTACACCACTCCCACAAGTGACTTCTTGCCTTTATTATTTCTCATCTCTACCCAAACCGCTTCTACATCCTGGTTTCCTGAACTTAGGTCATCCCTCTCTATTGTGCTAATACCATCATTAATTAACAGAGCCACCCCTCCATCTTCCTGAATGTCATGTACCCTTCAATATTCAGGTCCCAATCTATGTCATCCTGCAGCCATGTTTCTGTAATGGCTATCAGATCATATTTATTTATTTCTATTTGCGCTATCAGTTCATCTGTTTTGTTTCGAATGCTACGTGCATTCAGTTGCAGAGCCTTTAGTTTTGTCCTTTTATTATTTTTGTAACCTCTAGCCTTATCTGTTGATTTACTCTTCGATTTGTACTCTCTATCCCTTCCTGTCACTGTCTGTTTATCATTTCCCATATTAATACCTTTCTCTATTGCCTTGTCTCTAATCTTTGAATTACCACATCTTCCCAAATTTGATCCCATGCCCCCAATATTTAGTTTAAAGCCCTCTCCACCGCCCTAGTTATACGACTCGCCAGAACACTGGTCCCAGCACAGTTCAGGTGAAGACCGTCCCAACGATACAGATCCCACTTTCCCCAGTACTGGTGCCAGTGCCCCAGGAATTGAAACCCATTTCTCCCACACCAGTCTTTGAGCCACACATTCATATCTCTAATTTTATTTACCCTGTGCCAATTTGCTCGTGGCTCAGGTAATAATGCAGACATTATTACCCTTGAGGTTCTGCTTTTTAATTTGGCCCCTAGCTGCTCATACTCTCAGCAGAACCTCTTTCCTAGTTCTACCTCTGTCGTTGGTACCTACATGGACCACGACCACTGGCTCCTCCCCCTCCACTGCAAGTTCCTCTCCAGCCCAGAGCAGATGTCCCGAACCCTGGCACCGGGCAGGCAACACAGCCGTCTGGACTCTCACTCTTTGCCGCAGAGAACTGTATCTATCCCCCTGACTATGCTGTCCCCAATTACCACTACATTCCCATTAACTCCCCCCGCTTGAATGGCTTCCTTTACCTCGGTGCTTTGGTCAGTTTGCTCATCCATCCTGCAGCCACCGCTTTCATCCATACAGGCCGCAAGAACCTCAAACCTGTTGGACAATTGCAAAGGCGGAGGCTCCTCCACCTCCTGGGTCCCCATTCCTGCCTCACTCGCAGTCACATTCTCCTGTCCCTGACCACTGACCAAATCAGAAGACCCTATCCTAAGAGGTGTGACTGCCTCCTGGAATAAAGTGTCCAGGTAACTTTCCCCCTCCCTGATGCATCGCAGTGTCCGCAGCTCGGCCTCCAGCTCATCAACTCTGAGCTGAAGCTCCTCAAGCCGCAGACACTTACCGCAGACGTGTTCGTCCTGGATCACACTGGCGTTCAGGAGCTCCCACATACTGCAGTCGCAACACATCACCTGCCCTGCCATCTTTATTGAGTCTTAATTTATTTTAATAAACCCTACTACACCTAATAGGATTTATTACTGCTAGTAAACTAGTACTAATGAAACCTTACAATTACTAATAAAATTCCTGGGCTTTAAAAGATAAGGGATGTGAGCAAAATACTCACCAACCAATCACTTACTCTTTTCCCTGTGATGTCACCTTTTATTTTTCTCCAAATGCAGTTAGAGAGTATGTTTGTCAGCCACCCGTAGATCATAGTGTCCACATGCATCTCCTTGGAGATGTTCAAGTGCGATTACCTTGGTCTGTATACCCATGCGCTGGTATAGATGCAGCTACATTGGGTGTCTAAGGTGTAAACACACAGGCCTTGTATATCTCATCAGATCCTCCTCTTCCTGCTCCACAACTGGCAGAGAGTGGAATGCCTAGTGGGACATTCATGGGGCTACTGAGGCTCCAACCTATTAGAGAGTATGTTTGCCAGCCACCCGTAGATGGGGTGCAGCTTTAATAAGGAATGAACTGCTTCAGTGGTGAAACCAGAAAAAAAACTGCATATAAAATTTCAATATTCATTTATAGCAAATTAACTATAACTACAAGCAGACATTGTTAATGGGTCCTACCAAGCAACGCCCGTTCTGCAAGGGCGTTGAGCGATTGGACCACTGTTCAAGTGTTCTCAACAGATTATGGTGCCATCCCTTTTTAGGGCTTCAGTAGGGGTGGAGGTGCCAGGCCCTCACTGCCATGTGCCATCCCGAGCTGTATAATGACAAACTGTGCCTAAATGGGGGCAGAACAGGCTGAGCGCCTGATAATCTGGGTCGTTCCAACTGATGCACAGTTGTGACTGCTCCCAGATAGTCCAGAACCTGCAATACAGTTTCTGATTTTTACCTCGGCTCCACTACAGCCCAAATGTGACAGTGGTTCCCTCATTACCGGAATACTCCAAATTTACTGAAGCAATGTTAAAAAAAATTGCACATTACTGGCATTGAAAGGTACAAAGCTTCACAAATATTTATACTATTTACTGATCACTTTACAAAATTTGCTGATGAAAGTCCCCTTTATTTATTTATCCTTGCTTCCTCCTTCCCCAAAACCTCCCTCCCTTCTGTTATTTACAGGACTACAAATGATACTCGTTTCTCCCTCTTACTTCCCGTGGTGGATTAGTAGTTCTTGCTGAGGCCGTTGTTGGTGTAGTGCAGTACCAGAGACACCTCTCCCACCTTTTACTTGAAGTTGAGCTCAGGTCCCAAGCCCAAGAAACGGGGAAGCCAATGCGGGGGAAATCTCTCCAATCTGAGCTCTTGTTGAGCAAGACTTCAAACATTTAGCAATTTTGAGGCTTTCACTCGTCAGTTTCCACACCGACATCACAACTGAGATATTGGACTCGTGTTGAGTGCAAACATTGCCGATGACTCAGCTGTTTAATATAGGCTTCAAGTTTGAAAACGCTGTTTTATATTCAGTGGTATAACATAGTCCTGCCACAGAACTATAACGAGGAGCGATGTCTCAATAAATTGGCTGAGGGTATAGAAAGACGCAGAAAATTTCTGCTGAGTTGCCACAGACAAGTCAATTTCCCACAACACAGTGCCTGGGTCAGCAAGTAATGCTTAAAGGAATACTTGGGGTCAAACACCAACATCTTGCATTTCTATAGCGCCTTGAACGTAGTGAAGCATCCCAAGGTGCTTCACAGGAGCGTTATCAGACAAAATTTGACACCGAGCATAAAGAGATATTAGGGCAGATGACCAAAAGCTTGGTCAAAGAGATAGGTTTTAAGGAGTGTCTTAAAGAAGGAGAACGAGGTAGAGAGGCAGCGGTTTAAGGAGGGAATTCCAGAGTTAAGGCATAGGAAGCTGAAGGCAATGGTGGTGGTAAAAATGGGGATGGGCAAGAGGCCAGAATTGGAGGAGCGCAGCAATCTCGGAGGGTTGTAGAGCTGGAGGAGATTACAGATAGGGAGGGGCGAGGCTATGGAGGGATTTGAAAACTAGGATGAGAATTTTAAAATCAAGGTGTTGCCCGGACTGGGAGCCAATGTAGATCAGTGAGCACAGGGGTGAAGGGTGAACGGGACTTGGTGCAAATTAGGATACGGGCAGCAGAGTTTTGGATGAGCTCAAATTTATGGAGGGTAGAAGATGGGAGGCTGGAAGATGGGAGGCCAGCCAGGAGAGTATTGGAATAGTCAAGTGTAGAGGTAATAAAGGCATGAATGAGGGTTTCAACAACAGATGAGCTGAGGCAGAGTGGAGACAGGCAAAAGTAGGTGGTCTTGGTGATGGAGTCTTACTACCCTTATAGTTAAATAAGTCAACCCCTATTCAGTTTTTAAAATAATTTTATTGCATAATAGATGAGGCATTAAGTACAAATTTTATAAGAATGGGAGATCACCTTCAGTGGCATTGTGAATTGCGAGTGGCACCCATAGCCCAAAGCAATGACGTCACTGCTCCTTAAAAGTATGACAATACGACCTTCAGTCTGTGAGCTGAATCCAACAATCCCATGCAGGAGCCTTGCTCAGCTGGATCGAGGGTTAGCATTAGGATCACAACACTGGAGTGCCAAAATCTTTGAGCTGCACTCCCATCGATTGATGCTCCCCCTGGTGGCTTGACTTTCCCTGCCTCTGGTGCATCCAAGGGCACTATTATTTAAACAGTGCCAAGGTTAAAACCTTTACTACTTTTTTCTCTCCCTTTCTTCACAGCTGAGAGACCGCGAACACTTCCATACAGCAGAGTCAAACATCACAATGGAAGAGAAATACCTCAATAAAGTGAACCAGAAAATCCACAGAATTCTTGAACAAATCCGACATCTTTGAATAGTCCACACTTTCAGGATGTTGACATTTCCACCAGCTCCATCGCACCACATTCACACATTGCGTCAGCAGAGACTGAAGGTGGGAGCCAAAACTCCAGCGCAACTTCCCCACAGTCACAAACTAAAGGAACTATTTACAAGCGAACCACTTTCTTATCCCGAGAAGACATACACAACTGTGAATTTGTCTATGTATTCTCACTATGTAGATTCTCGTTGATCTCCTAGTCTCAGTACGTACTTTGTAGCACAGAATCACAACTAATGAACTCATGAATAGATTTATGCTCGTGTCCACCTCTACTTGAATGCGACCTATGAGATTTATGCCATTGTGCGTGTATACCTGATTATAACCATGAGATTCATGTGTCTGTTCACTGCTACCTGATTGTGACCAATTGGGTTTCTGAACGTAAGAGAATTGGCAGACTACAATCAGAATTGAATGATAGAATTTTACATTTGGTATGGTCAGCAAGTTTGCAGATGATACTAAAATTTGTGAGAGGGTTATGACTGTAGGAGTACAATCTTCTGCAAAAAAAGGTTTAGATGCGCTAGGGAAATGGGGCAAATAACAGCAAATGGCATTTAACCTAGAGAAATGCAGTGTCATGCATGTGGGTAGGACCAACACAGAATATACTTATAAATTTACAGGGCAGAATACTGAAAGTGATTGAGAAAAGGATCCAGGCATTATTATTCACAGATCACTGAAATCACAAGCAATGCAGAGAAGCCATAACCAAAGCAAACAGGGTACTTGGGTTTGTATTCAAAGGACATCATTCTGTCATTATACAGGTCGTTGATTAGACTGCATCTGGAGTACTGTGCCCAGTTTTGGTCCCCTCACATGGTGGGTGATAGTGAAAAAGGATCAGAGGAGAGCTACAAGAATGATTCCTAGCTTAAAAAACCTCAATTGCTCAGATAGGCTCAAGGGCCTTGGTCTATTTGCTTTAGCGCAGCATAGACTCAGATGCGACCTGATAGAGGTCTATAAAATAAGGATAATGTACACATGGTCAATGTGATCTGGACTTGTTTTGAATGCCTGAGAGAGGCAGAGAGGAATTTCCCAGAGTATTTTGTCCAGTCACGATGCTCCAGGAATCATGAGTGTGGGGCAGGCTTGATGGACCAACTGGTCTTTTCCTGCTCCTCATTTTTGTAACCTGGAAAAAAAGTCTGTATAGAAAAATACCGTGTCTACTTCCTGACAGTTCTCTGTCTTGAAGTAACCAGAGTGGAGATTCAATGTAAGTTTTGTAGTCAGTCACAGCCTCTAAATGACTAATAGAAATGACAACACAGAGGAGCCCATCGGCCCATTGTGCCGGCTATAAGCTCTTGAACTGGAGCCGCTCTAATCCCATATCGCTTCATATTCTTCCTTTTCAAACACTTGTCCAATTGCCTTTTAAATGATGTTCTAGTCTCTGACTCAATAGCCAATTGCTCTAATAACCGTGTGTGAAAACATTTCTTTTAACTACCTCGTCTTTGTTCTTTTGGTAATGATCCTGACACTCTATGCCCCTCTTTACTAATTCACCAGCCAGCAGAAATAACCTTTCACTATTTACCTGTACAATTTTGAAAACCTCTTAGTAGCGACCCCCACCCCACCACCCAAACCCAAACCAGGACCTTCTCGATATCAGTGAAAAAGGGCCCAATTTTTGAGCCTTTCTTCGTGACTCGATGGCTCATTCCTGGTATCATTCTGGTGAATCTTCAGTTACCCTTTCCATGGCTCTAAAGAATAGATTCACCAATCCCACGCCACCAGTAGAAAGCCACGTTCAAAGGGAGCATGGGTTGGGTGAATCAGCGCTG
This sequence comes from Squalus acanthias, assembly GCA_030390025.1. NCBI lineage: Eukaryota > Metazoa > Chordata > Chondrichthyes > Squaliformes > Squalidae > Squalus > Squalus acanthias. Next base: position 112,461,068 of record CM059429.1, on the reverse strand, counting down.
GAGTTGTGGCCCTGTATCTGCCCACGCTCCCTCCCTGGGGGTGTGGGATTGGTGCAGTTACCCTCAGTATCCTTTTACTGGTACAGGTATCAAAGGCTGGTGAACAAGAGTGAAATCCATTTCTGACACTGGTGGAGGATTCCCTCTCTGCTCTAGGTGCGACCAAATCATCAAGGCATTTAAGAGGCACAGGTTACAATTACAACTATAACCAGCACACAGAGGAAATCTTTTCCCAGTGGACCCACAAGATCCCGAGTATGTCTGCCAACCACTCAATAGCATGTGTAAAAAGGAGCACCACAGTACTTTCAGAAATTGCTGTTATATATTCACTTCTTCATCGTGCAATAAATTCACTTGTTAATTCAAGCCTGCCTTTTCAGTATCGGTTAAAACCATTTTGCCGTGCAGCTTAGCCATGAAGAGGATGAGTTCAAAAGCAGCACACACTTTCTTGAAAACATTTTATTAAAACTATCAGATTGCATCGAGAAACTGTGGGGACAAGCATGTTTATATTATTAATCTCATTATGTACATACAATTTACATATGTAAACCCTTTAAAACACTTCAGAATCAATAAATCGGGTGCTCTTGTTAGCTGTCTCTAACCGTCTCTGGAATAGACTACTGAAAGCATCAACTAGGAGTCAAAATTAAAAAAACTTCTAAAGTATAAAATGCAGATATACCTTTTATAGTAACTGTACTGCCGCATCCCTACCCCAATTATATACACTGTAGTAAAATGTAATTTCATTCCATACAAGGAAACCAACTATGTACATCGTGCATTTCCCCCTAATTGTGTTGAGTTATTTCACAACATATACATTCATGTTACAGCACGTGCTTCAATGCAAGCTGTTTTAACACAAATCCGTTGGTTGGAACAGGTGTCAATAGAACCTGAAAACTTCCTGGACACCACCACTAAAATAAAGCACGTATAGACTTTAACCCCACAGAATAGCCTATCCTGCATCCAATGGACGATTTCTGGAATAGATCACTGCTGCATCCAAAGCAGTTAAGGACGTTTTAAACCTCTCACTAAGGGAGTAACTTATGTCGCCATCGGGCTCTGGCCCTCCAGTACCATACCATTCCTGACTGCCCTCACCCCAGAGAGGAAAGGGAAGCTCGGCATTCTACGCACTGACTGACCTACCTTAGATCAGCTAACTCAACACAGAGCAGGGACCAACCCTTGGGCTTTCCTGGTCTCTGCATGTCACACAGAATTACCCACTGCGGAAATGGGGAGTTGCATGGTGAAGGACTTTATCGCAAAGCCAACTGAAAGCAAACACTTCAATTCCAAAGTACTTGAATTTCATGGAAGCCGACTCCCAACTGTGACCCCCGACCCACCCCCCCAACTCCACACACACACGGTTTTATCATTTCCAATCAAGTATCTTAGATAACAATCATTTGTCCATACAGGTGATACCATAGTGAAAGACTGACGAATGGTTCTTCGTACATTTATACTGATTACCGGCCCAATTAACACTGGAGCTCGAAATTTTAAAAACACAAAGAAAAATGGGGCAAATGAAACTTCCGCTGTTGTCAGTGACCAAACAGCAAAATAATTTGATACTTTTATTTCAGGATCAGTAATATGGGATTAATCTTAGTCATGTGTGAGATTAGTTCATTAAACCAAGCTTTATCGTAGTGCAATAAAATCCTCAGGCAATCCCCAATTTAATTTACAGCAGTGATAAGGGACATGCAAATGATTCGTCAATGAAAGGGACCTTATTCCAATTTACCTGTGTCCCCTTAACACAGTCTGTTTTAAATCGGTTAATGTTAAATCGCCTATCAAAGGATCTTCAAAGTACAAATTTATGAAGTTTGTTCGAGACTTGAGAAACAAAGTTGCTTCAGTCGTATATTTACACAGCAAATGCCTGGAAGTAAGGTTCATATACAATTACAATTCATCTCTTAAGGAAAACTCCCACAGCGAGTCAATCTATGAGCCAATCTGTACTGCAGCTACAACTTGTATATGTAACTGTGACTTGCACTGGTTATACCTCAGCAATCGGATGGAAAGGCAGTGCAGATACCCAAGCAGACTGCAGTTCCCTTATTGAACAAATATGGTTTCAGCCTGGGCCACAAAGCAATAAGTTTGCATCAAACTGGTGCAAAACAGCAAGAGCAGAATGTACAAGGATAGAAAAACCCCAGTCCAGCACTGGCTTGGTAATTCATTACTGACCAACGTATGGGCTGAGCTGAGGCAGCTATGAAGTATAAACCCTGCGAAATCACACTGCCCGACCTCACCTCAATACAATCTCTGCAGTACTATGGTGAAAACGGTTGTCAAGGAACTTGCAGTGTGCTGGGACACTGGTCTTTCACCTCTGGTAGCGGGGCTTAACGCCAGCCCAGGCTGATAAGAGTCTCCTCTGTATTCTGACTCTAAGGGCCTTACGTGATACGAGTTTGTACAGTCTCAATCCAGTTGTTAATTCGGCACTAACACTCAAAAGGCTGGGCGATGAAAAGGGTCACAGTAGAGGACCGCTTCTGTGATTGAGGTTAGGGCTGAGGCATGGTGTTGTGGCAGAGTAGAGGGAGCTTTACTCTGCACCTAACCGTGCTATACCTTGATACTGACGCTGGGTACCCGAAATAGGAAAGTTCCACTTCCATCCCCTCACACTAACATCCCTCACCTTGACCAGCACAAACATGGGGGTTTAAAAAAAAGCAGTTGAGACTGGATTACACAATACTAACACAAAGGATAAAGGGGGAGTCACTCTGAACTGTGCTCCAGTACAAGACACTTCAACATTCATTTACATAACTTTTACCAGCCATCACCATTTCTGTACCAATTTCAATCACATTTCCTCAGTTTAATGTACAATCCCATACCGAATATAGAAAATATACAAATACATATGCACCAGTAAAATAAACAAAAAAGAACCCTCAGGCTTTGCAAAATGAGCAACTACTTCAGGTAACCCCAGCCGCTTCAGTGATGAAGCAGTGTCTTTGGCAGGCAGGTCAGACATTAAAGAACTGACAATAGGTCAGGTCACATTTTACCTGAAATTGTGAACAGGCGGCTCTCAGTTTAAGACCAGACTGTAGCTTTAAGGAGGTGAACAGGTAAATGGTCTCATGTCAAGTTCTTCACCAAACAGCTGTAACTTTTAGACAGCACAGTTCTGCAGTGGCTACATATTACAGAGTCAGTATTCCCTGAAACTCTCTTCAGCCAAGTACCTTCCAACTCGCTCAGTGCTTCCTCGTCTAGTTTAAGTGTCAGACATGTACCCATTTTCTCTCCACTGTGCGACAGTGATTCTAATTGGAAACAGACAACAACAGGTTTACCTGCAAGAAAAAGAGGGGGATAAAGTTAGGGCCATTTTGAAGGGACATGGGTGAAAGGTGTCTGCAAGTTTCTGATACATTCCCGGTTCAAACTGCACTGAATGTTCCAACAATGTATATGCCTTAAATTTTCGGAGAACTTCATTTCCTACCCCAAATAACCCCATCAGATTTGGCCTTCTCCACTCCAGGCCTCTCCTGTAACTCACTGACTGGGAAAAGAGTCATCAATGTCCTGGAGAGCTCCCATTCCCTTTTAAAGAGGCAGTAACTAGTTTTTAAATCAGGATATAGATTTCTTACACACGAGGAGAATACTCGGGTCTCCTTCCTCTTGAAGCATGTCGTCAGGCTGGTGTGAGAGTCAAGAGCCGGCCTCTGTGCTTTGACTGGGGTTTAAATGCAGCTTCGAAAGAGGGCACAACACCCCAAATCCACTTAGTTCTGTCAAGGGTTGAGTGCAGCTCAATACAACCCTCCTTCATGTTAATTAAATATAAAAATGTACCGTGTGCAGCATAAACACCAGCATAGACCTAATACAAAAGCAAAATACTGCGGATGCTGGAAATCTGAAATAACCGGCATAGACCTGTTGGGCCGAATGGCCTGTTTCTATGCTGTGCAACATTCTTATTTCAAAATGGATCTTGGAAACAAATGTAAATGGTAAACTCCTAATGTAAGGCGGCAAACTTTATCCCAAGCCAACTCGTTGCAGGAGATGGTGAGGTGGGGAGAGTTTAATACAAGGCTGTTTGGTTTCTTTAGGAGGTAGCTCCTGTATCTGATCTGTATTAAAATGCTTCCCCATAAGGATCCACCATCTTAGGTTTCCAGATTCATCCCGTCCCATAGGAAACATCAGCATCACAAGGGGTACTGTACAGTTTGTGGGGGTTAAATTAGAAATGATGACTAGGCACAAGCCCAACCACGTTAACAGCAGTTTACTAACTTCTTGGAGCTACATCTGGATAAATAATAACAAGAATGTAAATATGTTTCATCACTACTGGCATAGGACTTTAAAGCTAATTACTAGTAGCCACAGAATACACTGTATGTTACATGGTATTAACGCTGCCATCTTTACAAAACAGAGACTAACCATGAGCAATACCACAGGAGATTCGCTAGCATTTAAAACATTTCACACGAACAAGCCACGGAAATCAAGGTTTTAAACTGGCTCCTTAACAAGTTAAAATAAATTTTCAGAGCATCAGCCTAGGGAGTTCTGAACTGATTCCACAATAATAGGTCCAGTCCTCCAACTAAATAAGCTATACTAATGACAACTAAATTATGTATTCAGTCTTTCCACCCATGAGTAATAGTAAATAAAAACACACACCGAAGTCTTGTTTAGAAAGGGGCTGACACGAGTCATGGTTCCAGGGACAGCCATTGAGCTCATCCTGGGAAATACCACACAAATCTGTTTATCCATCATGTTACACCCGGCTGGCTCTTACCTGGTCCATGGAGGGGCAAGCTATAATCTGCAGATCCTCGCCACTGAAATCTTCCTGCAATACTCCATGCAGCTTCTGGAATGTCTGTTGGATGTTACTCTAAAGAGAGAAAAAAATACTTTCTAAGAATAGAGACTGTGAAGACTGTTCTCAGGAAATTATTAGGTATCAGGCAGGGATGCGCCAGTATCACTGTTAACTGGGACTCGACATACCAAAAAACAGCAGTAGCACAAATGTCGGGACACCACATTAATCCAAGGCTTCTGTGAGCTGTTTGACAGCTTGCACCTCATTGTAAATTGTGCACTGTGTACCAGCACCAAGCACACCCGAGATGACACAATGGAATTAGTATCGCACCCAAACACGACCTTCCCACATCTTACAAAGGAGGGGACCTCAGTAAACAACATGGATAAAATGTAATAAAAGCTTCAAAGAAACACTTCAGGATAACTACTTGCCATTATCTTATCTTTGAATATTTGGCTAAACAGCCAGCAGGTAATTTAAAGGTAGACACCTTGCTACAAGATGGTGCATTTCCAAGGCTGGGCATTAAACATGGTTAGTGTTTGTCCAACTTCAGCTCCTGGGGTTGTGGGAATCTGTAACAAATTGGATTCTGCCAGTGTTGCCAGAGAATTATTTAACAATACTTCTGTAAGGTTAAATTCAGCATTTTTCTCAATAAGGCAGCAGCCTAGAACCAGATTGGTTGCAATGGTGATGAGTGAACAAGGTGGGTCTGTACCTACAAACTCCAACTTTTTCTGGCATTTTCAGTAGATGGTTCCCTTGTAACACCTTAAAGTCATAAGTATCGCTCCATTTCATTCACATAGTGGTGGGGCTTAGCTAAAGGAGAAACCGAGCAGCCTTGTGGGCACACATGAAAGGCTAGTAACCTTGATTGACAGCTCTCTGGGTTGAACCAGTCACCAACAATACAACAACAATTTGCATTTATATAGCGTCTTTAACATAGTAAATTATCCCAAGGCGCTTCACAGGTGCATTATCAGATAAAATTTGACACCGAGCCCCATAAGGAGATATTAGGACAGGTGACCAAAAGTTTAGTCAAAGAGGTAGGTTTTAAGAAGCATATTAGAGGAGGAGAGCGGGGCAGAGAGTTAGGGAGGAAATTCCAGAGCTTAGGACCTAGACAGCTGAAGGCACGGTTGCTCATGGTGGAGCAAAGAAATTGCGGATGCGAAAGAGGCTTGAATTGGAGGAGATCTTGGGACGGTTGTAGGGCTGGAGGAAGTTAGAGATGGGGGTGAAGCCATGGAGGGATTTGAAAATAAGAATGAAAATGTTTAAATCGAAGTGTTGCTGGACCGGGAGCCAATGTAGGTCAGCGAGCATAGGGGTGAACGGGACTTGGTGAGAGTTAGGATACGGCCAGCAAATTTAAGGCAGGAGACAGAGAAGTCCCTTTCTCAGACACAGTGCGAGCTGTGTTCTAGCAGGCTGCAGCAGAAAGGTCACCTGCATTTTAAGTGGTGCGAAAACAGCTAACTTTGAGAAACTATGCTAGAAGTGAGTCTAGCTATTATACGGTTAGTACGTTGCAGCTTTATTTTCTTACTGCCGGAGAGCGTTTGAAATTGATTGTACACTGTTCATTCATGTATTATGTAAAAAATAAACTGCTTTTTTTTAAAAAAACACACCAATTTCAATTTTCTCCCTTCCCTTCCTCTCCTTGTTGAGGGTCTGTATGGCTCGAAGGGCACTGATCATCCTTCATCATCTCACCCGAGGGGCTATTCATGGGTGAGCTCCGACTGTGAGGGTCAGCAGGCTTTTGATTGCTTGAGGGGAGTGTGGGGAGGGAAGGGGAGGAACGAGAGCCAAGCCTGATCCTAGCTCCCTCCGACATCCACTCACTCATCAGAAGCCGTAACCCCTGGCGACATTCCCCTTTCAGAGTCTGGGTGAAACAGAGTTTCACACTGTCGCAGTGCTATTCCCAGTCTTTAAACAGGTTCACATCTTAGGTCGGGTGAGAGATGAGCTGGAGGAGACAGCGAGTCTGACACCATTTCAGGCCCACAACAGTTGTACTACAAATATAATCAGCTCAGGCTTTTTACAATTTAAATGATTTTAAAGAGATCACAAGTTATTCACTGGAAGGTCATTAAGCTAACTATCCAAACTGCTTTCATCATTATACTTTGGTTCAGTTTGTTAGCAGTCTTGCCTCTCCCCAACCCACAGACACCGAGGACAACTGCCAGCTGATCCCAACTGGGTGAGCCCCTCCTCCCTGTAACCCCAAAGGAGATCAGCTGACTGAGCAGAGGGTGGACTGCTATCCATTTTGTTTGCCCCTAAAGCACCTGACAGAGCATGAGTGGAGCACTCTTTTCAGATCCAATTGGTTATAAATGCAGACACGGTACAATTCACGTACAATTCAATTGCCAAAGATAAATCTGCCTTAAAACAGGGGCACCGAAGGTTCGGGCTCAGTGTATATCATAGAGCTTTACAAGAAAGATCACTACTTACCCGCACAGGTTTAAACAGGATGAACTCTGTATCCTTGTTGGACAAATACAAGGACAGACTTCTCAAGGTCAAAGGCAGCTTGCCTTTGATTGTTTTGTACGTGGAGGCCACAACATCATTGATTTTTGCTGAAAATTCATGGAAAAATGTCAGTGTTTTAATATCTGCACTGTGAATACAAACCCTGCACAAGTGTTTATAGTGAGGCAGCCATCCTACAAACCTTCTTCAGATTGGCTTTTACACATTTACCTTTTACAGAAATGCAGTATGTCCAACCACATTGCACCAAACCCCAATTTGGCCCCCATTTATGCAGTATCGGTCAGCCTTGGCTCTCCTCTGAAACAGGAGTTTCTGGGTTCAAGCCCCACCTCCAGGACTTGTGCACATAGCCTAGGCTGACACTGCAGTGCAATACTGAGGGAACATTGTATTTTCAGCAGTGCCGCGTCAGATCAGGGTCCGTTTACCTGTTCAAGAGGAATTCCCCTGGTGTCCTGCACAACACTCCTCCCTCAACTAGAAACAGATTAACTGGTCATTTCTCACATTTGCTGATCGAGACACATTGCTGAGTGAAAACTGACTGTTGCATTTACCTACATAACAACAGTGACTGTACTTCTAGAGTCATTCTTTGTGAAGCACTTTGGGATGTCCTGAGGACTTGATAAGGCACTTTATAAATGCAAATTCTTTCTGCCACAGTCAATGGTGTAACTGGGTTGAACTAACAGATTACAATCACCAGTATATACGGGTGTGGGCGGGGAAGACAAACGGTGAATGTTTTTCTTTCCTCAGAGTGGAGGTAGAAGCCCAGCTCTTCACAATTGTGCAACTTGCAGTCATATAAAGTTCTTTTGATAAGGGAAATTACCTCCCAGAACACCATTTCATATGGGAAACAATAAAGTTTGTCTTATTAAAAAATTGCAATAGATATTGCTTAAAACACCATTAAAAAATTCACCTCAAACAGAAATAAAAACACAACTTGAAGTAGAACTGAAGTAAAATGTAGTACAAATAGAATAGAATCAAACGTACCTGGCTGTGCCCAGGGCTGCTGTGCTAGACTATATTTCGGCCCTCCTTGATGACCCATAGTTTTTAATGCTGACACCTACACAGAGGAATTCAGTGTCATTATTGAAGATCACAGTAGGATGGTACAAATATACAGACAGATCTGTATAAATTACTATCTCCATCGTGTTTAAAAATACACCACAGAATCTGACTGGTGCTGAATTTAACACTGCATACAAGACAAACTGGTTGCAAGAATTGGGTACGATAGTGTAGTGGTTATGTTACTGGACTAGTAATCCAGAGGCCTGGACTAACAATTTAGAGAACGCGAGTTCAAATCTCACCGTGGCAGTTTGAGAATTTGAATTCAATTATTAAGAAAAATTCTGGAAAGCTGGTATTAATAAAAGTGACCGTGAAGCTATCCCAACTGATTTTTAGGAAGGAAACCTGCAGTCCGACAAACCGGTCTGGCCTATAATCTGACCCCCAGTCCCACACCGTGGTTGACTCTTAATTGCCTGAGCCACTCAGTTTATAGAATGATAGAAATTTACGGCACAGGAGGCCATTTGGCCCATCGTGCCTATGCCGGTTGAAAAAGAGCTATCCAGCCTAATCCCACTTTTCAGCTGTATTGAAAGGCTATTTTAAGGCAATTAAGGATGGACAGTAAATGCCGGCCTTGCTCACATCCCAGGAATGAATAATGACGTTTACCCAACATGCCCCAAACTCTAATGTGTAAACTAGCGATATTATTTTGAGCCAGGAGGATCAATGCCCCCATATTCCATTGGCTTCACCCAACAACTGGAAACAATGTGAAGGAACTCCAATCAATCTAGTTGACGAAAGGTCATCAACCCGAAATGTTAACTCTGTTTCTCTCTCCACAGATGCTGCCTGACCTGCTGAGCATTTCCAGCATTTTCTGTTCTTAATCTAGTTACCAACCCCCCTCAGGTAGGCAACAAGTGGGTCAAATTCTATTGTTCACTCCAATTATGTCCAAAACCAAGAACTCTGCGCAAGTATAATATGGCACATGAGAATTAAATGACAGTGCAGCTACTCTCATATAATGCCAGCAATTAACTGTAATCCAGTATAGGAAAAGATACTCATGTGGGCTTGGTACAATACAAGCAATGATCCTTTTCAGTGGCCGAAGCCTAGACACAGTACTGTGTATCTATCAGAGTACTCCAACTGTTCAGCCCAATCCTAGACCTTCTATTTAATACCATAGGTGAAAGAATGAAGATCCCAGTCAGCAACACCAACACACTGAGGTACAAGCACCAGGTCACAGTACAAAGCTGTAGCTTCCTTACTTTGGTCATGAACTCTTCCAGATGTCCCACAAAGAGTTTGGTTTGGTGCTGAATGAACTTTTCACAAGCAGACTTCAAATTACGGTCTACTTCCTTCTTCGAGTCTATATAATGTTCCTTGATCTCAGGAGAACCCTAGACGGAGACGAGAAGAGTTATCCATTCCCCATAGCAGTGAATGACTAATGTGGCTATTACTCATTCAAATACTTACAACCATTTCAAGTCAACAATTTCTACAACAAACCAGTTATACTGTGCGCACTGACTATCACGATGACCCAATTTAAATTTGCCTGGTTTATTCATTACTGTTAATGTCCATTACATTGTATAAGATACCCAACAGGAGCTCTGGCACACACTTTCCTCGCTGGCTCACGGGCTGAAGTGCATTCCACAACTCCACACTCGGTGCACCCCACTTTCGCCAACAGCTCCCAAGAACACAGAACATACTTTGAGCCGTACCTCAAACAGGAATTCGAGGATAGAATTGTTGCTGCTGAGCCTGAATAGCCTGGGGACAGATCTAGGGTTCAGCATTTTAAATGCTGCTTCTGTAATAGAAAATATTCAAATGTCAAACAAGGACATCACGTCAATCACGAGTTCCAAACAGAACAGCTTAAATACACTTAACTTGGCCTAAAAGAGAGGGCGCGATAAATAAATGGCCAGAAGTGAATAAAGGTTCACTTCTGGCTTGAGCTTATTCACACAGATCTATTTATAACGTGTTGGTTCCACACTCCCAACTGGGACCCCTGCCAGTAAAGAGCATATCGTGAGCACAGACCGTTATTTCCCATCCATTAATTTTAATGGGTGGTAAAATCACGAGCCACGTGCTAGCCATTTCCCAAAAGAAGCTTCCCGCGAGGAGCATCCAATTGGGGCCAGTCATGCATTGAAAGAGCTAAAGAGCGTTATCAGAACAGGCTGAAACAAAATACAGCCTGGTCTGTGTACCCACCGAGCCCCGTGAGTTCAGGGCAGGCCCAGAGTCAGCTGGGGAACGAAAAGGAAAAGCACCTCAAATCTGTGACCACGACAGAAAACACCACAACTATAGAGAAAAGAAAAAAAGACTTGCATTTCTATAGCGCCTTTCACTGGACGTCCCAAAGCGCTTTACAGCCAATTAAGTACTTTTGAAGTCACTGTTGTAATGTAGGAAACACGGCGGCCAATTTGCGCACAGCAAGCTACCACAAACAGTAATGTAATAATGACCAGATTATCTGTATTTGTGATGTTGGTTGAGGGATAAATATTGGCCAGGACACTGGGGAAAACTCCCCTGCTCCTCTTCAAAATAGTGCCATGGGATCTTTTACGTCCACCTAAGGGGGCAGGATGGGACCTCGATTTAACGTCACATCCGAAAGACGACACCTCCAACAGTGCAGCACTCCCTCAGTACTGCACTGGCGTGTAAGCCTAGATTTTGTACTCGAGTCTCTGGAGTGGGACTTGAACCCACAACCTTCTGACTCAGAGGCAAGAGTGCTACCAGCTGAGCCATGGCTCAGCACCTAGCAGGCCCATCAACATCTGTAAAAAGAGACACAGCTTAACATCTGGGGTGCAAGCCCATTCATCTGAACTGAATACTGAAAGATAATACAGCCCGTGTTGGGTGAGAGGGGGGGGGGAAAAGAGAGGATCGAACAGGTACCTGTTTTTATATTAAACAGTACGCATGTCATTCAACCCATTAACTTTCTCTCTCTGATTGGAGGATGTGTTATCTTTCCCCATCCCTTTTCTCCCTCACCCTATAAAAGGGCTGGGTTGTTTTTCAGCTCCGACAAAGGCTAAAGTGTCTTACACCCAAGCATTAACAGGCCCCTTCTCTTTACAGTTGCTGAGGAGCCTGCTGTGTATTTCCAGCATTTTCTGCTGCTGTTGCAGTCAGTTGGGGCCTCATTTTAAACCACAGTTACTGGGCAGTGGTTAAGGCACTGCGGAAGTCTGGCTTGGAATTTGCAGGATTATGAAGTGCAAGAGAATTTGGCAAACATTAAAGTTGGACACTTTTGGGCAAAACAAACATTGGTCTTCACCTAAATGTCAATTAACAGCGTGATCAGCAAAAGTACCACAGTGGACATACATAGAATTACATAGCATTTACAGCACAGAAACAAGCCATTCAGCCCAACTGGTCTGCGCCTGTGTTTATGCTCCACATGAGCCTCCTCCCACCCCTCTTCATCTAATCCTATCAGCATATCCTTCTATTCCTTTCTCCCTCGTGCTTATCCAGCTTCCCCTTAAATGCATCTATGCTATTCGCCTCAACTATTCCCTGTGGTAGCAAGTTCGACATTCTCACCACTCTCTGGGTAAAGAAGTTTCTCCTGAATTCCTTACTGGATTTTTTCGTGACTATCTTATATTTATGGGCCCTAGTTTTGGACTCCCCCACAAGTGGAAACATCTCTATGTCTAATCAGCAAACCCCTTCATAATTTTAACAACCTTTATCAGGTCACCCCTCAGCCTTCTCTTTTATGGAGAAAAGCTCCTCAGTCTGTTCAATCTTTCCCGATAGGTATAACCTCTCAGTTCTGGTATCACCCATGTAAATCCTTTTGTACCTTCTCCAGTGCCTCGATATCCTTTTTATAATATGGAGACCAGAACTGTGCACAGTACTCCAAGGAAGGAAAGTCATGTGACATTAATTCAGTGAAACAAAGTTGACGGGGAAGCGGGATTGGGGGTGGGGGGAATAAGTCAGCAATGCTGTGAATCAAACAGTACTGCTGCAGTTTGCACAAGACTGATTATATTATCTGGAGTCACTACTTCGGAAAGATTTTTTAAATTGTTCTCAATGGTAAAAGGGAAATTTTCCCTTTTCCCCCCCATTTGAAAAATGTAGAACTGGGGGATAAAAGTACTCACGTTTGAATAAAGGGCGGGGGATAATGGGCTTGCTGTGCATTCAAATTACATCATGTATAAGCCAAAACATGTCTTAAATGATTCATATGGACATTTTACTAAACTACACCAAGAAACATTTAACAGCACAATTTCATCTGTTTTTAATATAATTCCTTAGGTGTATTTACACTGCCCGTTAGAATGTAAATCCAACCTGGATCTCGAGTCAGAGGTCCATCTTAAACCAGGGCGAGTCTTGCTCTACTTCATTCTGGAATCAGTTTAGGCCTCAACACCCAATTAACAACTACAGAAGTTTAGATTTAGAATCAGTGCAAAGCTGAAACTGCTTTGCCCCAATGCTAATCTTATGGTGGAAATGTGGTCTAAAAATATGATCTCAACACAAAAACAAGGAAATGCATCATGAATGCAAAATATTTTGAAACACCTGTAATGCTCCAATGACAAGCCAACTATTTAGCCTAGTCCTTGCCCATCATACAGACACCCCCCCCCCCACCTAGAATTCAACAGCTACAAATTTGCAAGATAATCTGCACCCTTCTTCAGAAGAGGTTTGTAGTGTAAAAAACTACAATACCACAAGGTTGATTATCTACTAAATTTGAAAAATATACTCTATATCTAAACGGACTTCCCTTTATCTGTACTTAGATTCCACACTAGTGTCACCATGTCTCCTAATCAAGTTAAGTTGATAGACAATTGGCCCAGATTGTATCCAGACATCAAATGTACTCTGATAATTTAACAAGAGATAGACTACTGCAAGGCTGGACTGGTCTCACTAGCTCATTCTCAAATAAAAACAGAAAATGCTGGAAATACTCAGCAGGTCAGGCAGCATCTGTGGAGAGAGAAACAGAGTTAACGTTTCAGGTCGAAACGGTTCAGGTTCTTTCCTCCCCTCCCCCCTTTCCCTGCCCCTACACTTGCTTAAAAACCTGTTCGATCTCCAGCATTTTCCAGTTCTGACGAAGGGTCATCAACCTGAAACGTTAACTCTGTTTCTCTCTCCACAGATGCTGCCTGACCTGCTGAGTATTTCCAGCATTTTCTGTTTCTATTTCAGATTTCCAGCACCCGCAGTATTTTGCTTTTGTATTAGCTCATTCTCAACTCTTGCTTTCTCTCTCTCTCCCTCCCAGAGTTCTGGCAGCTCAATGAAGCAAAGAAAATCAAGTCTGAGCAATTAAGACTGAAATTGAAACTTGCCCCTTTTGTGCCCCTGGAGTGGTAGCACTCTCGCCTGAGTCAGAAGGTTGTGGGTTCAAGTCCCACTCCAGAGACTTGAGACTGACACTTCTGTGCAGTACTGAGGGAGTGCTGCATTGTCAGTGGTGCTGTCTTTCTAATGAGACATTAAACCGAGGCCCCATCTGACCACTCAGTTCGACATAAAAGATCCTATGGCACTATTCAAAGAGAAGCAGGGGAGTTCTCCCCAGTGTCCTGACCAACATTTATCCCTCAACCGACACCCAAGACAGATTATCTGGGCATATATCTCATTGCTGTTTGTGGGACCTTACTGTGTGCAAATTGGTTGCCGTGTTTGCCTACATTACAAAAGTGACTGCTCTTCAAAAGTATGTCACTAGCTGTGAAGCACTTTGGGATATCCTGAGATCTTGAAAGGTGTTACAGAAATGCAACGGAGCTAATGAGCTACACCCAACCTTGTAAACCTCTTGTACTAATTTCTACCAGGAACAGCAGCTACGGTTGATGCCAACCTCACGGTCTCTAAATTGTCAGACTGCTTGTCCGACATCCAGTTCTGGATGAGCTGAAATTTTCTCCAATTAAATATTGGGAAGACCGAAGCCATTGTTTTCGGTCCCCGCCACAAACTTCGTTCCCTAGGCACTGACTCCATCCCTCTCCCCAACATCTGTCCGAGGCTGAACCACACTGTTTGCAACCTTGGTGTCATATGGGACCCTGAAATAAGCTTCCGACCACATTTCCGCAGCATATCTAAGAACGCCTATTTTCACCTCCGTAACATCGCCCGTCTCAGCCCTTGCCTCAGCTCATCCGCTGCTGAAACCCTCATTCATGCCTTTATTATGTCTAGACTGGACTATCCCAATGCACTCCTGGCTGGCCTCCCACCTTCTACCCTATGTAAACTTGAGGTCATCCAAAACTCGGCTGCCCGTGTCCTAACTTGTACCAAGTCCCGTTCACCCATCACCCCTGGGCTCGCTGACCTACATTGACTCCCAGTTAAGCAACGCCTCGATTTCAAAATTCTCATCCTTGTTTTCAAATGCCTCCATGGCCTCGCCCCTCTCTATCTCTAATCTCCTCCAGCCCCACAACCACCCCCCGCCACCCCCCCTGGAGATATCTGCACTCCTCTAATTCTGCCCTCTTGAGCATCCCTGATTATAATCGCTCAACCATCGGTGGCCATGCCTTCTGTTGCCTGGGCCCTAAGCTCTCAGCCTCTCTTTCCTCCTTTAAGACGCTCCTCGAAACCTACCTCTTTGACCAAGCTTTTGGTCACCTGCCCTAATTTCTCCTTATGTGGCTCGGTGTCAAATTTTTGTCTTATAATACGCCCGTGAAGCACCGTGGGACGCTTCACTACGTTAAAGGCGCTATATAAATACAAGTTGTTGTTGGCTATCAAAGGGCTCCTTTTTTTTAATTGAAAAGGCACTAAACTAGCTCTAGTAACCTGTAACTATCAGCAGTAACATTACTTTACAGTTGCACATCTTCAAGACAAGGAATTTAAAAATTAAACTCCATGACCCCACAAATTGTAATACTTCTGTCAGGAGTATTGAAAGTTAACAAGCAGCACAAAATAATTCCTTGATTTTTACTTACTGCGCTCATTATTTAATACCAATTGCCAATGCCATGTCAACATCTAAACACAGGTAGCTGGTTATTTGTATGTTCACTCTGCATCCTATGGGCTTGAGGACAGTTACTGTCCCAAGGATTAAATTCACCCAAACAAGCTCAAATGGAAGTTTTTTTAAACTGAAGTCAAGATGAAGGGCCAAGGCCCACAGTGTAGGAGAGTAAAGACAAGATCCCTGAAGTCTGAGGTCCCTGAAGGAACGATTTCAATGGGAGATTGTTTGAAGGGGAGTGGGCAAGTAACACAGCATACTTGTGTTTTAGGTGGAGTGAAAGGGGAAAGTTTGGAAGAGCATGGATCATAGTGGTATTGATAAAATAGAGGGAAACAAGAAAGTGGGAGAAAGAGCGTGCCAGATATGTACAAACGATGACTGAAGCAGAGAGATGAGAATATGATTATATAGGCAACCTTTTCATTTCTTGCATCCTATCCAGAAGTGCAAAAGGTGCTAGAATTATTCAACCCGACGTCAAGAGTATTGAAATGTCGGACGGATTTGAGCTTTCTATAGAGGTGAGAGTTGCTGAGCAAAAGTGGTGCTTTGGTAAATAGGAAGAAATGAAGGTTCTGAGAGACAGTTCCAGCATTGAGACCAAGAACATGAATACACGAAATAGGGTTAAGCTGTTGAAAGGCAAAAAGTGTCAGCCATTGGTTACCCTGGCAAGACATGAAGAAACTGTCTAGAATTAAAACAAACAAGACTTTCACTGCCCCATCAAAAGAAATGGAAAGATCAAGATGCAGTGATTCAGCCATTATGAGGGGAATGGAAGGCGTGCGCAACGAAGCTGTGCAGCCCTGAAGGAAGCTGATCAATATGAGGTGGAATCATCAGGAGAGGACACGGTTTCAGCTGGGAGTCCATGGTTACAGGCGTAGGAGTGAGTGGTTTCAGATCCTGGCACGGGTTTTTGAGATGCCCACAGTCATGACTGATGATTCGCTAAACTGGTCAAGTGCAGAGTTCCAGAAGTGTGTGACAAAGACATTACCAGTGGGCGCACAGACACACTGTAAACCCCTGGCGACTGTGAAGCAGAACTTTGTCGACGATGGCCAATTTGAGAGTCAACAGCAGCTTCTGTAGCTCTAGTGAGTACACGGTTTGTTGGTGGGGAAGAAGCCTCAAGAGTTGAGCTCAGAGTCCTGTGGAGAGACAGTGGTAGATTGATAGAGTGGAAACTGACTCCTAAGATCCAATCTATTTGATCAGTCTCCTTTGGAGAGAGCTCCGACAATCTAATCAGATTTAATCCACATTGTATCAATTAAATATTCTGGCCCCTTCCAAAAGTTTGCCATTTTGTACCTCGAGACTGAGCAGTAGTGAGCAGGGACATTCAACAGTGAAACATTCACACTGAAGTTGTATCGAACCTTGTTTAGACCACACTTGGAGTACTGTGTGCAATTCTGGTCGCCATATTATAAAAAGGATATAGAGGCACTGGAGAGGGAGCAGAGAAGATTTACAAGGATGATACCAGAAATGCGAGGGTATACATATCAGGAAAGGATGAACAGGCTGGGTCTCTTTTCTTTTGAAAAAGGCTGAGGATGAGCTAATAGAGGTCTTTAAAATTATGAAAGGATTTGATAGAGTAGATAGATAGAGTGTGTTTCCACTTGTGGGGAAGAGCAAAACTAGAGGCCATCAATATAAGAGTCACCAAAAAATCAAATAGGGAATTCAGAAGAAACTTCTTTACCCAGAGAGTGGTGAGAATGTTGAACTCACTCACAGGGAGTGGTTGAAGCGAAAAGTATAGATGCATTTAAGGGACGGTTGGATAAGCATATGAGGGAGAAGGGAATAAAGGGTTATGCTGATGGGGTTAGATGAGGAAAGGCGGGGAGGAGGCTCAGGTGGAGCATTAACACTGGCATGAACTGGTTGGGCCGAACGGCCTGTTTCTGCACTCTATATCCTTTGTAATCCTATGTAAAAGTTCTTAACTAAAAAGTTTCTTTAAAAACGAAAGTTATTTTTCTAGGCTTCTAGCTTATGTTCTAGCTTTATGTTTTTTTTTTAAATTGTGGGGTTATGGAGCTTCAATTACTTACCGCCACCAGCTCATTGCCTCACATGTGCCAGCTGGCACACAGTTTTGCCCGTGTGCTAACAGCACATACAATGAGAGAGCAAAACCATGAGTCAGCCAGCCAACAATACCACAAGGATGTATTACCCTTCACCTGTATCTCAACTAGAAACCACACAATGTAAAACAAGGAGCTTATTAATGTTCAAGTGCAATGTAGAAAGTAGTTAGTTGTTCTGGAAGCTGGCAAGTAGAACACGCAGCATTCTGTTATTCACTACAAAGGCTAACACACTGTTAGTATAGAGCAGACAGAAAACACATCATACACACAACAGGGTTAATATCACAGTTGACACAGTTGTAAGGTCACAGTTGACAGTACAAACAGTTTCGCTAGACGTGCGATTACAGGTTAGAAGATTATATGACTGCTTTCAAAAACAGCTCTGTCTATTCATAAATATGCCAACCTGGTAAAACCACTGCACTTATAGTCCAGTCTTACCATCAGGAGGGAGGAAGCCGTCACTTAAATACCTGCCGATAGGCTCACTCAGGATTTCCCACTCCTACCGGTACCTAACTGGCTTTAGGACCACTTTACCAGTGTTGGGACTCCTCCTGTTTTGTTAAGTCCGAAGTTATTGTGCTATTAAGGGCTCAAAATCCACCTGAATTGCAGTAGAGGTACGAGAGGAAAGGGTTAAACCAGGAAGGGTGTTTTGTGCACTAGGACTCTGCAATGATCTATGCCAGTCTTGCACATTCCTACGGTAGTTTCAAGTCAACAGGAAAAAACAATCTCTCCCTTTGCTTTCAGTTGACGTTTTGCAAGGTTTTGTTGATGATAAACGGACTGCACCACTACAGGTTAAGGACACCCTGTCGGAAGGAATGGGAGAGCCAAGCGAGTAGGGTATAAGAGTGAAGAAATACAAGCATTGCACAGTGGCGCAAATATTTAGCTTTGAAACGAATGGCTTTGTCACCCCCTAGTGGCACATCTACACCACAGCAAGATAGGAGAAGCATTTCAAGTGATGAGCGTTCTTTTTCGAAATAACTCTGGTAGCAGGCAGTCAGCTATAAGTAACCCATGCTCTCTGATCAATAACGAATAAATGTCAGAGTTGCATTCCTATTAAAAGGAGTTCAGAGCAATCACTGCAATGTACAACAGCAGCACGTACAGTTCACAGGCTAAACTTCTTCCTCTCATCTCTAATCTTAGACAAATCCCTGGCACCCATCCACATAACTGAAGAGTTAGAAGGGAGTCAGTCAACTCAATTAGGGCTTCTCTCTCAATGCATGAAAGTCACATGGAGTAATACAGAGTTGCAGAAGTAGTTAGTAAAAGATATGACACGAGCATGCAGGCCATTGCAAATGAACATAGAATAAACCTGGAGTTGTGTTGAACAGTAAAAGATGGGTAGGGATTGGGCCACCCAGCTCTACCAGCCAGCACCAAGCAGTACCTCTAGTCTTTTTAAGGTCCAGGGAAATCTCCTTAATGGCAAAGTCAGTGTGGAAAGGAGCAATCTGTTCCCGAAGGATCAAGAGGTGCTTGATAAGGAAGAGCTGTCCATCCGTCTGAGTCTGAAACAGAAATGCAGAGAAGGGATCAATGCTGTTCACGCAACACGCTCCGAAAAACTGGTCGACCAATTTGTCGCCATCTCGTGCAACACGAGCAGATCTTACAACTGGGAGAAAATTCCAATGGCTTTTATTGAACTATTTTTTGTGTTTACCATAGGTTTCCTGTCACTACTGACCCTAAAATTGGGAAGAATAAGACTAGTAAAAGAAACACACAAACATCAGGCAGACATTTAAAAAAAACACACAGCCCAAGTTGAATGGTGACGTTAGTGAGCCGATCTGTTTTTATTCTGTATTTTGGAGAGATGATGGTCAGGAGGGAGAGACACACAAAGGAACGTCCCCAGACACGGCACAAGGGACATGCAGACTGACTTAGCACGGACCTATCTTGGTGCATCCGCTAATGAACTGCAGACTTAAATACAAAATGCCCTCCACCAGTATGGGGCTGGGCTGCTTCTGTGAATAGATTTTATTTTTAATTAACTTATTTCACAATCACATTGTAGATAAAGTTTGATGAGTTGGTTTAAATCTAGGCTGACGCTCCCAGTGCAGTACTGAGGGAGTGCTGCACTGTCAGTAAGTGCCGCCTTTCAGATGAGACATTAAACCGAGGCCCCGTCTGCCCCCTCAATTCAATGCAAACGATCCCACAGCATTATTTCGAAGAACAGCAGGGGGTACTCCCGTGTCTTCGCCAACATTTATCCCTCAACCAACATCACTAAAAACAGATTATCTGGTCATTATCACATGGCTGTTTGTGGGATCTTGCTGTGCGCAAACTGACTGCCGTGTTTCCTACATTACAACAATGATTACACTTTAAAAGTACTTAATTGGCTGTAAAGCACTTTGGGACATCCTGAGGTTGTGAAAGGTGCGATATAAATGCAAGTTTTTTTCTTAAGGCTGTTTTTCTGGAGTTGACCTTAATACGCAAATTATTTTGTATTAAGCAAAATGACAATCCAGATCATTGCTAAAACAAAGAAAGAATCAAGTACAACTCCACCTTCCCTCCCGATGGCCCAGCGTGCTTTGTTCAGTGGGAGGCTGAGCCATACAGATCAGAGAGGTGTCAGGTCTGATTCCCAGTCCGTACCGAGTTAGCTGCTCTCAGCCTGGATGGTGGTAGGGACGCAATTAATTGGCTTCAGGATCCCTGGGTATGGAGGGAAGAGTCTGCCCACTCCTGATCATTATGCAGCGCGTGCATGTGGACGGTGAGCAGGAACAGGACTGGGCCTGGCGCCCCCTTGTGGTCAAACAGCCTCATGACACACAATTGTCAAGGTTCACACATGAATAATGGCGCCATGGGCGATCGACCAGCTGACGGCTGTAGAACCAGCTTCAAGCAAGGAGTCGGCCTTCAAGAGAGATGGAGCGAGCGAGAGATTGGGTGGGTGGGGTGGGGGAGGGGAGGGGTGAGAAAAACAGAACCAAATACAAACATTCAACCATTGAGGTTTGACTGACCTTGTTTTTAGTGATCGAATCGGCAGCCCCAAGTAACGACTGGATACAAGCAGACAAGGCTTCCTGCGACAGGCCCTGAAACACTGTCCGCTGGGGAAAGCACACCACAGTTACACCACAGACAGTTCACCTTCAGTACTAACATTGTCAGCATTATTAAGGAAAGCAGCCCTTTGCTTTTCAGAAACTAAACCAAGTTGGACTCTTTATATTTAAAAAAAGAATGTTCCAGAAAAAGGCCCGACAACCGCCTCATTTTCAATTATTCATTCAAACAGAACACCATGAGATGTTTGGGGGGGGGGGGAGGGAGCGAATCAATTTTAGAAGTAAAATATCGAAGGTAGAGTGTTATTTTGAAATTTGACCCTGCAATGACCCTTTGACCTCAGCCACTCCCACCATTTCAAGGTGCACTGTTCCCACAGCTGGGTGCAAAGATGCAATGTTTCAGCACTAAGGCGCAGCTGCCCAAATGCTTCCCACCTCAGCGCTACCATGACAAGCAGCTGAGCGTATCTCGGTGATGCTTACAACCTCACACCCCAAAGGGAGCACAAGATGTTACATGGAGGCACAGAATACGCCCTACTTATTTTTGTCATGTTGGGATGCAGACTGCACACATCAAATATAATCAGGGGTTGGAGAACCAATCTCCCAATTTGTAGTTTCCCCAAACAGTCTAACAGGTGGTGCTTTTCAGCACACAAGAGTTGCACAAAAATACTGGGGCGGTCACACCCAGTGCAAAAATGCAACTGCAAGAGAGAAGCTTTTCAATTATAGGAAGGTGCTGCACAGGTTCCCAGAGCAACACCCCAGGATTGAGAAAGATGCTGCTTGGGGCCGTCGACCATACACTGAGCAAGATTACCGAGAGAGATGCCTCGGACTATTGACAGCAGCTGACTGGAAGAACAAGTCACAAAGGTGGAAACTGTGTAATCCGGGATTACCCGATTTCCTTCGCTCCACCATTGGCTTCAGCTGCCTAGGCCCCAAGCTCTGGAATTCCCTCCCTAAACCTCTCCACCTCTCTCTCCTCCTTTAAGTTGCTCCTTAAAACCTACCTCCCCTGTCCTACTATCTTTTTATGTGACTCTGTGTCAAATTTTGTTTGATAACGCTCCTGTGAAGCGCCTTGGGACGTTACACCACATTAAATGTGCTATATAGATGCAAGTTGCTCCTGTAAGAATGCTGGAGGGGCTGGAACAAGTGCTAGAGGCAGCTTGCTGTTTTTAAATGAAAGTTCCAGGCTCAGTTTTTAAAAAACTGGGCATCTTTCCCGGGGTTATTTCTGGTACCCTGGCAGGTATGGTGAACCTGCAGCCCCAAAAATCGGACACTTGGTGGGAAACTTTCAGGAGGCATAGAGGACAAGTCCAAGTTATATATTACATAGAATGGACAGAACAGAAACAAGCCATTCGGCCCAACTGGTCTATGCCGTTGTTTATGCTCCACACGAGCATCCTCCCACCCTACTTCATCTCACCCTATCAGCACAACCTTCTGCGGTACCTATGCCAGGCGGCTCAGCAGAGAACAAGAGCTCACAATTGAGAGAATGAAGGTCCACATTGCACAGAGAACTAATTCAATATTACACCTTCAAATCATCTGGATAAAAAGTCAAAACACCTAACCCTCCACCTCCCAAGCTGGTTGAAATGAGCAAATATATGGTGTGGGGGCTGGCGAAAGAGAAGAATTTGTTCAGGCAAAAAAAAAAACTGCTGTTATTCTGAAACTTACATCTATGCATCTGTAAAGTTTCGAGAGACAAACCAGTGTTCTGCGCACTGTCGGGTACCACATGCCGTGCAAATCTGCTGGGGAAATTGTTGACTGTGGCCGAGGATTCAGAACTTCTGAGTTACCTATACACAGATAAATGACTTTAATAAACTGAACCGAACACCATATACATCATTACACAAAACTTAACACCAAGGAGGCAATTGTGACCCTACCCACCCAGCAGAAACTGGTGGATAGTCAGTTAACATGCCCCGAGTTACTTACCCTCCATGGAGCCGCCAAGATCCTGCCATCTCCTGAGCAGGTGGGCAAGGACACCCGCCCAAAGCGGACAAAATCGGGACCAGACTGCAATTTTAACTCGGGTCTGAGCAGGGGAGTTGCTGCAACTTTCCAGCCAAGCTAACCTGGGACAGAAGAGGATCGGCCCCAGAAGAGGCGAAAAATAGTAAGTGTTTTTCTTTCCTTTGTGGGGCCAGGAGGAGCAGAAGTACTCTCCTGGGCCCCACAGTGAACGCTTAGACCTCCCCTGGCCCGGATTCCTCTCCCATCCTAAACACAAAACCCCGCAAGACACTCCAGGAACCCAATCCTGCCATCTACCCTGCATCGTTAAGTGGCTTCCGAGCCATGCGATTTGCCACTGCTTCTTGCTGATCGCCCGCCTGTTTTAGGCAAGAGGTGGACCTACGGCATGCTAATGAGGGCTGGCAGTTGAAATAGCTCAGTCCTGATTGCTGCAGCAATGGGGAAGTTTCAAGCTCACCTCACCATCTACCCACCCAAAACCTGCCCACAGTTAAAATCGGGGCCAATAACACATCAATAAACAGATCTAAGCACCAGAACACGTCACTAAGCAGAAAAGGAAGAACTTGCAGTTATATAGCGCCTTTCATGGCCTCAGGACATCCCAAAGTGCTTTAAAGCCAATGAAGTACTTTTGAAGTGCAGTCACTGTTGTAATGTAGGAAACACGGCAGCCAATTTGCATGCAGCAAGATCCCATAAACAGCAATCAGATAAATGATCAGATAATCTGTTTTAGTGATGTTGGTTGAGGAATAAACATTGGCCAGGACACTGGAGAGAATTCTCCTGTTGTTCTTCAAAAAGTGCCATGGGCTCTTTTACGCCCACCTAAGGGGGATGGAGGCCTTGGTTTAACATCTCACCCGAAAGACGGCACCTCCGACAGTGCAGCACTCCCTCAATACTGCACTGGAAAGTCACTAAACACAAACAAATCATGAGCGGATCAAAGAGTCAACAAGGATTGGTGAAGGGTAGGTCATGTCTGACTAATTAGTCACTAGCAAGGTGGACAGGGGAGGGTCTACATGGACTTCCAGAAGGCATTTTATAAGGTTCTGCACAAGAGATTAGCAAAAATGAAAGTACAGGAAACTTTCGTTTATCCGGCATCGACGGGACCGGCGTGGTGCCGGTTTATCGAAAGTACCGGATAACAGAGAGTTATATCTACCGAGGCTATTTTTAACAAAGAGACTCCAAGCAGCACGGGAGAATCTACTCATGCTACTGCAATGTTTCGGACTTGCGACAGCGCCAGGAGGCCAAGTAGTGGTACTTTTGAAAAGTACCCCTACTGACTAAATCGGCGTTCGCGGACTCGGACTCGGACTCGGGATCGGCAACATTGCCGGTTATTTGAGAGGATTTTTCGGAGCACTCGGCGTTCGCGGAGACTCGACTGCGACTCGGCAACATTGCCGGTTATTTGAGAGGAGTTTTCGGAGGATGATTTTTGCCGGTTAAGCGAGAATTCCGGATATTTGAGTGCCGGATAAACGAAAGTTTCCTGTACATGGAATTGAAGGTAACCTTGTGGCATGGGTTGATAATTGGTTGGGAAATAGGAGACAGAGAGCGGAGGTACAGGGAATGTTCTCTGATTGGTGGGATGTGACATATTGTGTAGATGGGAGCAGGAAGCTACAAAAGGGACAGAGATAGAATTAATAAGTGGGGCAATATTATGCCAGATAGAGTTCAATGTGGGGAAGTGTGAGGTCATCTGCTTTGGATCTGAGAAAGACAAATCAGAATATATTCTTAAAGTCTAGCATGATGTTTGCGGACACATCCTGGTTTACTGCTTCATTCGCCTTACAATTCTACTTTTGATTAATTTCATTCTTCAGTATTATGTACTGCATTTCAAAACTACATGGGCACCCAGTAAGTTTTGCTTGTGTCTTTAGGACTAAAGCAGCAAAAGCAGCAACAGCATTAGTAGCGCCACTTTAATGATCGGTTGTGAAGCCCTGCTCTGTTGTAAAAGTACAGCGCGGTACCTGATTTGATGACATTTTTAGAATCGGGATCTTCCAGCTGAACCTCTGCAAAAGACGAATCAGCTGCAAACAACTTCTTTTGCTCATCCTTCAAACTCTGTGCAATTTGCTGCAGAACAGATAAGAATTGTAAACACAAAATTAACATACGCCATTTTCAATCAAAAGGAGTGACAGTCATATCTATCCCTTGTGAAAAGTGCATCAACAACGATTTAGTTACGGTCCTTAAATTCATCTTCTTGGGGTTAAACTATCACTGTAATCTCCTTCAGCCCTACAACCCCAATCCCCCGCCCAGAGATCTCTGCACTCCTCTAATTCTGGCCTCATGCACACCCCCTACTTTAATTGCTCCACCATTGGTGGCCGTGCCTTCAGCTGCCTAGGCCCCAAGCTCTGGAATTCCATCCCTAAACCTCTCTGCCTCTCTATCCTCCTTTAAGACGCTCCTTAAAACCTCACCTGTCCTAATATTTTATGTGGCTCAGTGTCAAATTTTGTTTGATAATGCTCCTGTGAACTGCCTTGTGATGCTTAACTACATTAAAGATGCTATATAAATGCAAGTTGTTCTTATGAAAAGTGCATCGACAATGACTATTTAGTTACACTCCTTCAATTCACCTTCTTGGGGTTAAATTATGAGGACAGGTTTCATAGACTAGGTTTGTATTCCCTCAAGTATAGAAGGTTAAGGGGTGATTTAATTGAGGTGTTTAAGATGATTAAAGGATTTGATAGGGTAGAGAGAGAGAAATTATTTCCTCTGGCGAAGAATCCAGAACAAAGGGGCATAACCTTAAAATTAGAGCTAGGCCATTCAGGGGTGATGTCAGGAAGCACTTCTTCATACAAAGGGTAGTGGAAATCTAGAACTCTCTCCCCAGAAAGCTGTTGAGGCTGGGGGTCAATTGAAAATTTCAAAACTGAGATTGATAGATTTTAGTTGGGCAAGGGTATTAAGGGTTACGGAACTGAGGCGGGTAGATGGTGTTAAGATACAGATCAGCCATGATCGAATTGAATAGCAGCACAGGCTCAAGGGGCTGAATGGCCTACTCCTGTTCCAATGTTCTTGCAAGATATTACAATCTTTTTCAATACTGTATTTGCCTTTATTCCATTTAATCTAATGCCATATTAAATCTATAATCATCAGCTAAACTGGGCATGACAAAAGGGCTTCTTTAAGTAGTTCAGAGTTATGGGGACTTGAGAAAGAAAACACCTTTATAAGCCAGCTTATTCCAAAAACAAGAAAAATGTAATTACATTTCTTATAAAAGAGCATCTTCTTAGCTCAGCTATTGGCACTCTTGTCTCAGAGTCAGAGGGCGTAGGATCAAGCCCCAATATAGACTTGAGCACATACGTCAGTGCCGTAGTGAGGGAGTGCTGCACTGTCGTAGGTGCTGTCTTTCTTCAGACACTAAACCAAGGACCCATCTGCCTGCTCCGGTGAACGTAAAAGATCCTATGGCAATATTTGAACGAGCAGGGAATTCGTGTGTCCTGGCCAACACCCTCCTTCAGCTAACACTGCCAAAAACAGATTATTCCATCATACATTCTTTCATTTGTTGAGAGTTTGCTATCCACAAATTGCCTGCATAACAGTAACTGCACTTCAAAAGAAATTCATCGGTTGTCATTGGGACATCTTGAAGACACGATAGGCACAAAAAAAAATGGATGTTCTTTTTTATGCTTCCCACACAAGGCACAGTACCAAACAGAGGCAACATACCCTAAAGAGGAGAGGAGTTAGGGTAACATCCGAAACGCCCTTCAAGACCCCAACTACTTGTTTATAAAGAGGTCGAGAAAACAGACAGGTTAGAAAGGATATTCTCATGGCTTCTGCGAGAATCCAGTGCATGTGGACCACAAAGGGTACAAAGCAAGGGTAAATGCAAACCACACAGTTTTGTAATAGTATAAGATTCATCTACCTCCATCATTTCCAGCTTGTCAGGGTATGCCAGGTCACCGGGTGCAGGTTTATAGCCCACAATATCAGTCTGAATATAGATGTGTGTCCGATATACTAGACGCTCTTGTACATCTTCCAGCATCTGCTTTGCCACTGCAGAAAAGGCACCCAGCTGCTCCACTAAGGAGAGACAGGAAACAAGGGCGAGTGTATTTCAGAATGGACCATTGGATTAAGAAAATAGTTCAGCCATTTTAAGCCAAATCCTAGATTTAGAGCGGTATCACCAATTAGTTGTGTATACACATACACTGCCAGACATGGGTCTGGTCTCAGGAACATAGGGTTTCTGGAGATCTCCAGCTAGCTCTGTACTCTACCTACCGTTGTTCTGGACGTGGTCCTCCAGCATCTCATTTTTCAGAATTCCACATAGCTCCGACAAAGTCTCCAGGTGGTTGACGTGGATGATGAGCGGTCGAAACACGTCATACCACGAGAGGCACAGCTTCTCCAACAGCTCGCTACAAAAGTGGAAAGGGCCGGGACCCGCGTTACAAAATCATTCTCCAGTTTTCTTTTAAAAGTGCACAAATTCAAACCGCCCTTAATGGCCGAGAGAGCTTCCCCAGCGAGCAGCCGAGCTGCACGGACCGAGCTTAGCCAGCGAGCACGGACCGAGCTTAGCCAGCGAGCACGGACCGAGTCACCCTCACTAAATAGTGCAAGGCTTTTTTCGTTAATGCATAATTTACGCAAAATGTATGCGCATGGATTTGTGCTTCACACTGTATACGCCTGTTTTGTAGTAACTTAAAGCAAGTCACGACTAAATCTGCTTTCATTGATTAGACCTGCCTGAGGATCAGATGTCAGAAATTAAGTCACCTTCTACTGAGCTTTATTTTGCATCTTTTTTAGTCACGGGCTTTCTGTTTTCTCTCCCATGTTCACTGGATCATATTAGAAATACTTCTGGAAAGAGTTTAGCTTCACCTTTTTGACGTGTTGGTGCAGATCTAATCATGGCAAGTCCATCACTGCATAACACTTACAGTTTACAAATGAGATTAAGCTGCTTTCCAATGCCCATTTACCTCCTCGGGTTTCCCTCATTCGCACACTAACTTTTAGCAGCACGTACAATGGTGTCAGTTCCAATCAGAGGTAATGAAATCGCGGCAGCTTTACAGGGTGCCTCAGAGGGCAAAGGCCAGCTGGTTGGCAACATTAAATGACTGCCAACCCTGGCACTCACTTTGCTTGAGGGCACAACCCGTCCACACCCAGAATGACAGTCCTGAAGATTTAGGATTTTTTGAAGTAATGCCAGCTACTTTTGTGCGTACAATATTTGCGCAGACGCAGTGTTTCCGGTTACTGAGCCTGGTCCTCCCCGTATATACAGGGCAGATCTTGCACCACGAGAATTGACAATAGGACAGAAAGTTCATATGAAAGCAGTTTGTTAATGTAAAAGGAACGTAAGGGATCATCGTAACACTGACATTGTCAATTAATTCAGTAAAGTTATTCAGCATGAAAAGAACTTGAAAACTCAGATTTTAATGACCAAGTAACCAAAGAGACCTTAAACCCCAATGATAACTTACTCTAGTTTGAGAGTTGGTTTTGTAAAAAATTCATTGTATAGCCGATGCTCATCCTGACACACGTGAACCAGAAAAGCACAACCACTGCGAACCTAGAAGAAAATGCAAAGTTGTTGCCCATTTAAAGTAATAGCACTGCTCAGCATATTACAAAACTAAAATTTAATTTAAAACCAAATTAAACACAGTAAATAAATAGAGCTCCAGGGAATCTTTCTTTTTGGTTGCGCCTCTGTGAAGCGCTTTGGGATGTTTTTCTATGTTTAAGGTGCTATATAAAGTTGCTGCAGTACCAAGTAACTGCAGCATTAAAAATACAGAACTGTTATTGAGAGACTTTTGAATTTAACCAGTTTTTCTTTAGGGCGCAAAAGTGCAATCAGATTGGACCAACAAATCCTAATGTTTTCATTAGTGGCTACGTTTTTGTTTTCATTAGTGGCTCCAAAGCCAGAAGAAACACTAATCAGGAGACTTCTGAGCCAGTTAGTGGAATCAATTTGCTTTAAAATACTGCCAGACATATTATATGCACACTTCAGAAACATTTACAATTACAACGCAGCAGTGCTCTTTCACTTAAAAAAGCTCAACGCCAAAGGTTTCTAGACTGAATTCATGATTTCTTTCATACGAACTAGCAATTAAAAGAGAATCCAGCAAAACATAAAAACCAGCTGCCAAATAGTGGGCTGTAGAACTCAACATACAAGGTTCCACACAAGAGATTAGCAAAAATAAAAATACACGGAATTGAAGGTAAGCTTGTGACACAGGTTGGTAATTGGTTGGGAGGTAGGAGACAGAGTAGGGACAGAGAAGGTACTCTGATTGGCGGGATGTGACAAGTGGCATTCCCCAGGGATCTGTACTGGGGCATCAGCTTTTCACCATACATGGATGAAGGAAGAGAGAGTTGGATACAATATTCCCTCTAATTTTTTCTGGGTGCGCGGCCCCTTTAAGGGGCTGCACGGCCCATTCACAGTTTTGCGCATTTAACATTGGAAAAGCCGGTCTCTGGATGCACGGGATGGCAGACAGCTGCGCTGCTGCGCAGCTTAGAGGGAATGTTGGTTGTATATCCAAGTTTACAGATGACACGAAGTTGGGAGGCACAGTAAGTTGTGTAGAGGGGAACAGGAAGTTGTAAAGGGACATTGATAGATTAAGCTAGTGGGCCAAACTGTATCAGATGGAGTTCAATGTGGGGAAGTGTGAGAGCATCCACTTTTGATCCTAGAAATACAAATTGGAATATTTTCTAAATGGCGAGAGACTTGGTACTGTGGAGGAACAAAGGGATTTGGGTGTCCAGGTACACAAATCAGTAAAAGTAATCAGAGACTACTGGAATGTTGGTCTTCATCTCAAGAGGGTTGAAATACAAAAATGAGGAAATTATGCTAAAGTTGTACACAGCCTTGGTCAAACCCCATCTGGAGTACCTCGTTCAGTTCTGGGCACTGCACCTCAGGAAAGATATATTGGCCTTGGAGGGGGCACAGTGCATATTCACCAGAATGCTACCAGGTCTTAAAGGGTTAAACTACGAGGACAAGTTGCAGAAACTTGGCTTGTACTCCCTCGCGTTTAGTAGGTTGAGGAGTGATCTAATCGAGGTCTTTAAAATGATCAAACGATTCAATAAGGTAGATACATAGAAACTATTTCCTCTGGTGGAGGAGTCCAGAACAAGTGGGCACAATCATAAAATTAGAGCTAGGCCATTTAGGAGGGAAATGAGGAAGCATTTTTCACAAAGTGTTGTGGAAATCTGGAACACTATCCCCAAAAGGCTGTGGATGCTGGGGGTCAATTGTAATTTTCAAGACCGAGTATGACAGATTTTTATTAGGTAAGGGTATCAAGGGATATGGATCAAAGGCAGGTAAATGGAGTTGAGGTACAGATCAGCCATGATCTGACTGAATGGTGGAACAGAAGCGAGGGCTGAATGGCCTACTCCTGTTACGATGTAACACCTCTCTATTTGGCAAGTTGTGGAAATGATAAGAACATCTATATAGTGTCTTTAACGTAGAAAAACATCGCATGGTGCTTCGCAGAAGCGTAATCAGACAAAAATTTACACTGAGCCAAACGAGATGTTAGGAGGGATGACCAACAGCTTTGTCAAAGACGTAGGTTTTAAGTGGGGTCTTAAAGGATGAGAGAGAGGTAGAGAGGTTTAGGGAGAGATTTGCAGCACTGAGGGCCTGGGCAACTGAAAGCACGAACGCCAATGGTGAGACGAAAGGAGTGGGGGAATACACAAGAGGCAAGAGTTGGAGGAACACAGAGTTCTTGGAGGGTTATATAGCTGGAGAAGGTTACAGAGATGGGGAAGGCGAGGCCATGAAGGGAGTTAAATATAATAGTTTTCAATTTGAGATGTTGGAGCTCGGAGCCCAATGTAGGTGATGGTTAGAGGATAAGATACAAATTACAGAGTTTTGAATGAACTGAAGTTTATGGAGGATGGGAGGCCAGTCAAAGGAGCTTTGGAATAGTCGAGCCTGGAGGTGACAAATGCATGGATGAGGGTTTCAGCAGCAGATGAGCAGAAGCAGGGCCGGAGACAGACAAGGTCACGGAGGCAGAAGTAGGCCGCCTTTGTGATGTAGAGGATATGAGATCGTCAGCTCAGCTCAGGATCAAATAGGATTCCGAGGTCATGAACAGTCTGGTTCAACCTAAGACAGTGGCCATGGAGGAGGAAGGAATAATGGCCAGGCTATGGAGTTTGTGGAGGGGGCTGAAGACAATGGCTTCGGTCATCCCATCGTTTAACTGGAGGAAATTGTGGCTCATCCAAGACTGGATGTGGGACAAGCAGTCTAACAGAGGCGGCGGGAAAGGCGGAGGAGGGGGCGAGAAAGGCGGCGGAGGTGTAGAACTGGGTGTCTTCAGTGCACATGTGGAACTGGCGCCACGTCTTTGGATGATGTTGCCAAGGGGTAGTGAAAGGGTTAATTTGGAATGGTCAAATTCAATTTCTACACAATTTGCAATAAAACCATGAGCAGTGAAGGTTTTGCAAATTGAGACAAGGAATAGATAAGCTTACAGCTGCCAGACAGATTTTTGAGGGAGGGTTCGGTGTTTAGTAAACGGTATTGAAAGAGGCCTTTTACAGAGTTAGCTAGAGACCGTAGGCACGGTGCCAATCACAGATAACATACAGTAGTAAACCGTGGGATTAGACTATGCTCAAAACGGTATTGAAAGAGGCCTTTTACAAAGTTAGCTAGAGACCGTAGGCACGGTGCCAATCACAGAGAACATACAGTAGTAAACTGTGGGATTAGACTATGCTCAAAAAAGCGTAACAAGATGTAACTGCTTTTATGATTATTACCAAATAAATATAGATAAAGGCAAAATATAATCAGGTGATTAATGTAATACCATATAATTGGACGAAAATCGATGTATGATGGCATGTAGCCAGAAATATTGAATATAAGCTGTACTGAACAAAGGTTAAACGAGAAGAGGGTACACAAGGTCACGGGACCTTTGTCTCTTCTCCCAGAGTACTTTGCCTAATAAACTGTGTGTTTTTGAACTTCATCTAGGCTCTGAGAATCTTATTTTCTCCCCAACAGGTAGCATATAGATTAGCAAGAAGACGGGGCCATAGATAGATCCTTGAGGGACTTTAGAGTTAATAGTGCGTGGGAGGAAGGGAGGCCAAGCCATTGCTGGAAAATGATCTGGCTACGATTTGATAGGCAAGGGTGGAAGCAAGTGAAAGCAGTCCCACTCAGCTGAACAACGGAGGAGAGGCATTGGTGGAGCATGGAATGGTCTGCCATGTCAAAGGCTGCAGAGGTCAAAAGGATGAGAAAGGATAGTGCACCATGGTCACAGAGGATGTCATTTATGACTTTGCTAGACTTCAGAATAACTGATGTAACTTCAAATATCATCTGCTGAGCTTTGCATTTATGTTAAATGTACATAAAAAATAACCTTGAATTACCACGAAGTACAGAAACCTTTTGAACTCCATCAAGTACTGGTACTGTGCATTAATATTTCTTGAATTGCAGCAACATGTAATTACATTAGCATTGCACACCAATATTCTTTGAATTGCAACATTACATAATTATTAGTACTTAATTCCTTTTGCTGCTACATTTGTTTCATTTAACAAAGTAGGCAGCACAAGAAGTAGGACACAGGTTTGTAACCACAATTCCCAATGTTGTGGAGAGGTGCTGAGGAGACCAGGCAAGTTAGTTTTTCACAGGAGAGGAGTGAAACACTTGAGGGGAAAAGTCACCCAAGGCTGGTCTTGTGCATCTCCCAGGGGTCAGTTACAGAGCAACATCAAGACTTCTGACAATTGGTCACCCACTCAACCTCCTGGTTGTTGAATGCTGCAAAGATTGGGGGGGAGGGGCTGGTTGTAGAGGGGAGGGAGCAGCAGTCACGTTACATTCTCAGAACGTCGCATTTCCAGTGATGGCGCTTCACTACATTGCGCCACAGAGCGGCAGCACACGGATTTGAACACCAGTCCCCACACAGTGAGTTCCCATTCTCAGAGAGAAGCACCGACACCAAGTACCTGTCACAGGAAGGGAAAGCATGCAGTTACATCATCCACCTGCCTGATCAACTCAAGACAACAAAGGATGGGAATGGGCGGAAGGCTCACTTTATCTGGAACGGCGTGCATTATGAAGAGGATCAAGGGCAGCTAATAAATACTTAAAAAAAATTCTTAGGCATTCTGCTAGCCAACTCAACACTGTAGAAAATAAAAGTGCCTAATGCCAGAAATACAGTTTGTAAATTGCATGACAATGCTACTAATTACAATTTAATCAACACTGGGAAGCATGTATATATATTTTCAGCATTTGCATGACAACAGTATTGTCTTTCTATATTGCTACTACTACTTAAGACTCATACCAGAGCACAGTGATCCCTGTTATTTTGGCTGGTCAGGTCAGCAATAGTGGAGGCGATGCTTGGACCCAGCAGAAGCCCCCTCTGATCCAGGTAGCACTGATGGATCTCGCTCAGTAGCTGCTGATACCTAATGAAAGAGTAGGCCTGCTTTAAATTTACTGAAATTAAGGCCACAAGCCATCATAACCTCCACAACAAAAAACAGTGCTATAAACTCCATTAGTTCTTCTTGCAGAAGCACACCATCATTTAGATTATTTTTCAACATTATTGAAGAGTTCTTTTGAGGATAATAATGCATGTCAAGAGAGTGTGCCCTTTACATAATTTGCACCACTACTAAGAAAGCACATCCTAGTGGAGTAGGCCACTCCACATGAAGAGCTAGCCACGGGCCAATGGGCCTTTTTTGGAGCAGTAACTTCTATGATTCTACACCTGATTAGAAGTTTCTATCAACTTCAAAACATTAAAACTGTGAAAACTGTCTCAGTACAGGTGATTCAAGCACTAGGGAAGGTGGAGGGGGGGTGGGGGGAGAGATAAAAGAGAAAGCCAGACACAGAAAGAGGGACAGAGAGAGATACACACAGATGGAGAGAGGGGCACACAGTGAGGGGAGAGGATATTGAGAGCACAAGAGAGCAAGGAAGACAAAGAGTGGATTTACATAGCCCTTATTACACCTCAGGACGCTTGATAGCGCTTCACAGTCAGTGAATTACTTTTGAAGTGTAGACATTGTTATTTCTATTTGTCTTAAAAACTGCAAGGCGGCTTGATGACTTGCTGTAAAGAAAATGTTGCGGGGCA
Source organism: Squalus acanthias (assembly GCA_030390025.1). Classification (NCBI taxonomy): domain Eukaryota; kingdom Metazoa; phylum Chordata; class Chondrichthyes; order Squaliformes; family Squalidae; genus Squalus; species Squalus acanthias. The sequence continues at coordinate 112,426,974 of CM059429.1, read as the reverse complement.
AAATGGCAAAAGCTCACCACAGTGACCAGGTATCAACGGCTGGTTTTTCCACCCAATTTCCAATCACAGTACAGACAGAATTAATTGGTAACTAGGTGATACAAGATACATCTGATATATATTTAGAATATCAATATTGAAACAGACAGTGGATCAATAACTAAAATTCCTTTTGAAGAACAAAAGCATTTCTTGGCCATTTTATAATTCATTTCACTTTATACAACTGTATAAACTTTCTACATTATAATGAATAACCCAGGCCACTGTTCACTGTGGGTAATTTTGGAATCTTTCTGAAGTAGTTTTGCTTTACTATTCTGCCTACATAACGACAACTATACTTCAAAAGTGATTCGCTAGACTCTCTTTGGGACTCATCAAAGAATGTGATAAGGTGCCAACAAAATGCAACTTCTTTCTTTCATAAAGAAAAACTGCTACTCATGACTCAAGAATCTATCAAGACAGTGCATAATTTTTCTAAACAAACATTTCACTGATGGCCAACACCTGAAGTAGTCCCTTTACATTAAGACTGGGTCATTTTACATGATAGTACTGAAGTCTAACAAGAACACCGTGAGTTACATGCTCCAGCTCACCATTCATCGAACACCGTGCATGTAAGAACATACTTACTCAGAGCTTTTTTCAATTCTTTGCTCTATCTGTTCAATTAGAGACTGTGGAAGAAGAAAAAACACATCTGACACTTTTAAATAGCAGCACGTTTGAGCATTTGTGATTATAAATATCACTCAAAACCTGCAACAGTCTTGGATCATTTCTAGGATTCTCTATATATCCATTTTATTATTAATGCTGAAAAACACAGGATGCCCTGACTGTGCGCAGTGAGTTCCAAGGTGCCTCGCCTGACTGGTCACAGGATGCTTGGCTGTGCATTGTGCGTTGGTAGCTTGGTGAGTCCCGGCTGCCCAGCCCATTGTGTCACACTGCTGTACATTAGGAGTGTTTTACCATGTCACACACAAGATATCAGTTGATCTTCCATGGTGTTGTGCACAAAGAAGAAACTCCACCTCTCTTCCTGTAACTCTGCTTCTCCCCACTAATTCTTGTGTCTCACTCTGTGGTTTCTTATTTTTCATTATTTTCTTTTTCTCTATCTTTCTGCACAGCTCTCTCACGGAAAGGCCCGGAAACAAGCTCCAAGAAAAGAGGTACCTTTTCTTACCTGTCTAGATTAGAATGACTTGCCGGTTGGTGATTGGTACCTTTCTCTACCTGTCTATTTTTGATGAATTAGTTGTTAACAGATAGTGGCTTTTCTAGCAAACTAGGTGAAAGCACAATGAACACTATGCAAGTACTATGCACAATTTTCCCCACACACGATGGGCGTATATAAATGTCTCTGTTTCCACAGTATACAATGCTTACCCGCACTTTAGGAGCTGCAGCTCTGAACTTCACATAAAACAATGTAAAGGCATTATCGGTGTTAGATATAACCGAGGGGTCCTGTCAGAAAAAAATCAATCAAAATTAATTAACAGTTTAAAAAAACCTTTAACATATACACTCTGATCTACTTATGAAAACTCTGGATAAAAAATTATTTGAACCTTCACGCTTTCATCAAGATTTCTACAGTCTCTGCTCAATAAAATTTCAATCTCAACTTTTATCAGTATTTTGATATTATACATATGTAGTTCAGATGTTTTACATCTGGTTTGCACACAATGCAAGGGTCTTACTGTATACATGCAGCTAAACCAGATACACGCTGCTGTGGCGTTGGACATGGGCAGTCGAGGCCAAGTGAAGACCTCAGGTGAAGTGGGGTTAGAGCTTGGAGGACAATTGGACCAGGGCATGTAGACCCAATTCAGTTCCCATTTTGAAGTCATACATTCTGTCCTTTTTATATTTCCATTATAAATTCCTAAGTTCCTGTTTATAATGAAAAGTGCCTATGTAAACTTGTCACGCAGTAATTACAAATTCAATCCCCACCAGAGGTGGCGCTGCTACTGCTCCGGGGGGGGGGGGGGGCAGGATTTTTCCTCCTTCTATGGTCGTCCAGGTTAGATTTGCTTGTTTTCCCTTCCAAATATAGATGGGTTTCTCTTTTTTTTGTGTCCTGCCACTTTCCTTGTTCTGGCTGGCATTTATCCCTCAACCAACATCACTAAAAACTGATTATCTGGTCATTTATTTCATTGCAGTTTGTGCGACCTTGCAGTGAGCGAACTGGTTGCCACAATTCCCTGAATTACAACAGCAGCACCACTTCAGAAGTACTCCATTGGATCCAAAGTGCTTTGGGACGTCTTGAGATTGTGAAAGGCGCTATACAGAAGTTTGTTCTTTGAGGAGTCACTCAAGGTACTGTTGTAACAAATGACACCCTTTGTGACTGTGATAAAGGTAAGCTATCCCTCCTCGTCCTTCTTGACTTGTCTGCAGCCTTTGACACGGTTGACCACTCCATCCTTCTCCAACGCCTCTCCACTGTCGTCCAGCTGGGTGGGACTGCACTCGCCTGGTTCCATTCTTATCTATCGAATCGTAGCCAGAGAATCACCTGCAATGGCTTCTCTTCCCGCTCCCGCATCGTTACCTCTGGTGTCCCCCAAGGATCTATCCTTGGCCCCCTCCTATTTCTCATCTACATGTTGCCCCTTGGTGACATCATCCAAAAACACAGCGTTAGTTTCCACATGTACGCCGACGACACCCAGCTCCACCTCACCACCAGTTCTCTCGACTCCCTCCACGGTCTCTAAATTGTCAGACTGCTCATCAGACATCCAGTTCTGGATAAGCAGAAATGTTCTCCAATTAAATATTGGGAAGACCGAAGCCATTGTTTTCGGTCCCCGCCACAAACTCCATTCCCTAGCCACTGACTCCATCCCTCTCCCTCACATCTGTCTGAGGCTGAACCACACTGTTCGCAATCTTGGTGTCATATGTGACCCTGAAATGAGTTTCCGACCACATATCCGCGGCATAACTAAGAACGCCTATTTCCACCTCCGTAACATCGCCCATCTCCGTCCTTGCCTCAGCTCATCCGCTGCTGAAACCCTCATCCATGCCTTTGTTACCTCTAGACTTGACTATTCCAATGCACTCCTGGCTGGCCTCCCACATTCTACCCTACGTAAACTTGTGGTGATCCAAAACCCGGCTGCCCGTGTCCTAACTCGCACCAAGTCCCGTTCACCCATCACCCCTGCACTCGCATTGGCTCCAGGTTAAGCAACGCCTCGATTTCAAAATTCTCATCCTTGTTTTCAAATCCCTCCATGGACTCGCCCCTCCCTATCTTTGTAATCTCCTTCAGCCCCACAATCCACAACCCCCCGCCCCCGAGATATCTGCGCTCCTCTAATTCTGGCCTCTCGAGCATCCCTGATTATAATCGTTCAACCATTGGTGGCCGTGCCTTCTGCTGCCTAGGCCCCAAGCTCTGGAATTCCCTGCCTAAACCTCTCTGCCTCTTTCCACCTTTAAGACGCTCCTTAAAACCTACTTCTTTGACCAGGCTTTTGGTCAACTGCCCTAATTTCTCCTTATGTGGCTCGGTGTCAAATTTTTTGTCTTTTAATACTCCTGTGAAGCGCCTTGGGACGTTTTACTACATTAAAGGCACTATATAAATACAAGCTGTTGTTGTTAGGTGGTGCCTTATTGTTTACAATTTGTCACATAACGTCACGTTTACAATGCCTGAACAGTTTTAGTACCTTTGGAATTCTGGGACCTGTTTTTAATTTATCACAGATTTACAGAATAAGCCACACTTCCCAAACTTGGAGCAGAGGTTGGGATGGGGGCCTGGGTTAAATATTTTGACATTCAGACAGAGTGGCATGTGGGCTGATACAGTGATAGGGAGCATTCCAGTGGTTGATGTGGTTTCCCTCTCCTCCAGCAGCCCCCAATCTCAAGTCAGAGGGGGGCCAGATGGCCAAGTCCCACAGATACTGTATCTCCATTAGGTACATACATGATAAAGTTCTCCTTGTAAACTAGAAGAATGCTTATTAACACAAGCTGGTCAATTAAAAGCCGAGCTATACTAAACATCACTACAACATTTGTCTTAATGTGATGCTTCAAAATACAAATTAATCTTACCCTTTTTGTTAATTGAATGGAGAGGTTCTGAAGTGTATTCACAGTGTATGTCTTCATAAGGTGCATAGCTTTGGATAGGCATTGCTTAAACTTTGTTAAATAAACAGGATAATCTCTAAAGCCAGGCTGTAAATAAAACAAGTATTCATTAAATGTCATCAGATGTATATGGCATAAACAGACATTTTAGCAAAAATGCATGCAGCCGGACGCAAACCAACACAGATCCTGCAATATCACCCAGACAAAACACAGATCCTACAATATCACCCGGACCAACACAGACCCTGCAATATCACTTGGACCAACACAGACCCTGCAATATCACCCGGACCAACACAGATCCTGCAATATCACCCGGACCAACACAGACCCTGCAATATCACTCAGACCAACACAGACCCTGCAATATCACCCGGACCAACACAGACCCTGCAATATCACCCAGACCAACACAGACCCTGCAATATCACTCGGACCAACACAGACCCTGCAATATCACACGGACCAACACAGACCCTGCAGTATCACCCGGACCAACACAGACCCTGCAATAGCACCCGGACCAACACAGACCCTGCAATATCACCCGGACCAACACAGACCCTGCAATATCACCCGGACCAACACAGACCCTGCAATATCACCCGGACCAACACAGACCCTGCAATATCACTCGGACCAACACAGACCCTGCAATATCACACAGACAAACACAGACCCTGCAGTATCACCCGGACCAACACAGACCCTGCAATAGCACCCGGACCAACACAGACCCTGCAATATCACCCGGACCAACACAGACCCTGCAATATCACCCAGACCAACACAGACCCTGCAATAGCACCCAGACCAACACAGACCCTGCAATATCACCCAGACCAACACAGACCCTGCAATATCACCCGGACCAACACAGACCCTGCAATATCACTCGGACCAACACAGACCCTGCAATATCACACAGACCAACACAGACCCTGCAGTATCACCCGGACCAACACAGACCCTGCAATATCACCCGGACCAACACAGACCCTGCAATAGCACCTGGACCAACACAGACCCTGCAATATCACCCAGACCAACACAGACCCTGCAATAGCACCCAGACCAACACAGACCCTGCAATAGCACCCAGACCAACACAGACCCTGCAATATCACATGGACCAACACAGACCCTGCAATATCACCCAGACCCTGCAATATCACCTGGACCAACACAGACCCTGCAATATCACCTGGACCAACACAGACCCTGCAATATCACATGGACCAACACAGACCCTGCAATATCACCCAGACCCTGCAATATCACCTGGACCAACACTGACCCTGCAATATCACCTGGACCAACACAGACCCTGCAATATCACCTGGACCAACACAGACCCTGCAATATCACCTGGACCAACACAGACCCTGCAATATCACATGGACCAACACAGACCCTGCAATATCACCCAGACCCTGCAATATCACCTGGACCAACACTGACCCTGCAATATCACCCGGACCAACACAGACCCTGCAATAGCACCTGGACCAACATATCCCTGCAATATCACCCAGACCCTGCAATATCACCCAGACCCTGCAATATCACACACACCTACACAGACCCTGCAATATCATCCAGACCCTGCAATATCACACACACCAACACAGACCCTGCAATATCACTCGGACCAACACAGACCCTGCAATATCACCCGGACCAACACAGACCCTGCAATATCACCTGGACCAATACAGACCCTGCAATATCACCTGGACCAACACAGACCCTGCAATATCACCCGGACCAACACAGACCCTGCAATATCACCTGGACCAACACAGACCCTGCAATATCACCTGGACCAACACAGACCCTGCAATATCACCCGGACCAGCACAGACCCTGCAATATCACCCGGACCAACACAGACCCTGCAGTATCACCTGGACCAACACAGACCCTGCAATATCACCTGGACCAATACAGACCCTGCAATATCACCCGGACCAACACAGACCCTGCAGTATCACCTGGACCAACACTGACCCTGCAATATCACCTGGACCAACACAGACCCTGCAATATCACATGGACCAACACAGACCCTGCAATATCACCCAGACCCTGCAATATCACCTGGACCAACACAGACCCTGCAATATCACCTGGACCAACACAGACCCTGCAATATCACCTGGACCAACACAGACCCTGCAATATCACCCGGACCAACACAGACCCTGCAATATCACCCGGACCAACACAGACCCTGCAATAGCACCTGGACCAACACATCCCTGCAATATCACCCAGACCCTGCAATATCACCCAGACCCTGCAATATCACCCAGACCCTGCAATATCACCCAGACCCTGCAATATCACACACACCCTGCAATATCACACACACCCTGCAATATCACACACACCCTGCAATATCACACACACCCTGCAATATCACACACACCTACACAGACCCTGCAATATCACCCAGACCCTGCAATATCACACACACCAACACAGACCCTGCAATATCACTCGGACCAACACAGACCGTGCAATATCACCCAGACCAACACAGACCCTGCAATATCACCCAGACCAACACAGACCCTGCAATATCACCCAGACCCTGCAGTATCACCTGGACCAACACAGACCCTGCAATATCACTCGGACCAACACAGACCCTGCAATATCACTCGGACCAACACAGACCCTGCAATATCACCCAGACCAACACAGACCCTGCAATATCACCTGGACCAACACAGACCCTGCAATATCACCTGGACCAACACAGACCCTGCAATATCACCTGGACCAACACAGACCCTGCAATATCACTCGGACCAACACAGACCCTGCAATATCACTCGGACCAACACTACAATATCCCCATCCAAAGTGTGGAGCTCTTGGTACAAAGGGCCAAATGAATCCCTTAATACCCAAGGGAGACCAAGGGATATGGGGATAGTGCAGGAAAGTGGAGTTGAGGTAGAAGATCAGCCATGATCTTATTGAATGGCGGAGCAGGCTCGAGGGGCCAAATGGCCTACTCCTGCTCCTATTTCTTATGTTCTTAGCTGAAATTATGATGATTTAACAGGGTTAGCTGTCAATGTAGGAATATTATAAAAATGTAGACCACAGGGTTTCACAGCATGCCATATACATGACAGCTAAGTACATGATCTACAATCTACATCAATTGTCATATTAATTAATCAAAAGCTGGGACTGCAGATTGCGACTAAATTCGGCCCAGTTATAGCAGTGCAGACAAAACTGTACCTCCAACAAAATGACTTACATGTGATGACACATAGGTTATACAGTCATCCAATTTGGCCAGCGTCGGTATAAATCCTTCACTGTTCACAGATAACGTGGGTGAATTCAATTTCTAGGATGAGAGCAAAATACAGTCAGGATATAGCTTCTACTCCAGTTGCAAGTACATTAAGGTTTGAATGGAAGAATACAACAATGCCAATTTCTAACTAGAACACTTTCCCATTGAAAGGAATGGTCTATACCTATTTATGTAGCTTGCTTATGATGCATAACAAATGCTTACTGAGCTATACATTAGTACTTTGACAAATCCCCAATTTTGAACATTTTCTTCACATAGATCCCGTGATGTTGTTCATACTGATTGTTACACTAAAATGTGATGGGAAATAAGTGAGATTTACATCAATTGCAAGTCTTTCCTAATAGGCTGTGGATGCTGGGTCAATTGGCATTTTCAAAACTGTTAGGTAACAGTATCAAGGGATACAGAGCCAAGGCGTGAAAATGGAGTTGAGATGCAGATTAGCCATGATCTAATAGAATGGTGCAAGAGGCTCGAGCAGCTGATTGGCCTACTCCTGTTCCTGTGTTCCTAAGTGCGTGCTATCTGTAAGACTTTTAATATTACTAGCAGATCTTCAGTTGCATTACTGCCAATGAATTGGAGAATATGCTGTTCTGCCATCCACATGACCACAGAAATGGTCGCATTCCCCTCCTCCCACCACCCCACCAACCTCTCCTCCCCGCCACCCACCCCGCCAACCTCTCCTCCCACCACCCACCCAGCCCGCCAACCTCTCCTCCCCCCCACCCACCCACCCAGCCCGCCAACCTCTCATTCCCCCCCACCCACCCCGCCAACCTCTCCTCCCCCCCACCCACCCCGCCAACCTCTCCTCCCACCACCCAGACACCCCGCCAACCTCTCCTTCCCCCCCCAGCCCCCCGCCAACCTCGCCTCCCCCCCGCCA
>CM059429.1:111477144-111727883 GCA_030390025.1 Squalus acanthias | reverse complement strand
TCCCTGTCTCACCGCTCTCCCCCTCCCTGTCTCTCACCTCTCTCGCCTCTGCCCTCTCGCCCCTTCCCTAAGGTATAGAGAGACAACCTTTCTTTCTATGATACACTGTTTCAATCTGTGCATGATGCTGCATTATAACCCTTTCTTACCCATGTCTCCTAACACTCCTTTGTTCCTTTATCCCCTCCCCCTTTTCCCAGCTTTACCCTGGCCTTAAATCTATTTGATTTCCAGCTCTTCCCAGTTCTGATGAAAGGTCATCGACCTGAAACGTCAACTCTCTTTCTCTCTCCACGGATGCTGCCTGGCCTGCTGAGTTTTTCCAGCGTTTTCTGTTGTTATTTCGGATTTCCAGCATCTGCAGTATTTTGCTATCGTCTCCTAACACTATGTTCACTGAACTGCAGAAAAACACCCAACAGTACAATTAGTTTTGATTTTTGTCCTTTTGTACTTGGGTTGTGTCTAGAGGGGGTATTTTTAACTGTAACACTGATTTGAAGTACTGGTGGTGATAGTGATGGGATCATTTGAGTTATCAATTAAGATTATCACAAGCATATAAGTATTACAATACAGTGGCTTGTGTGTTTTTTTCCTTTAACATTAATGAATAGTGACAACCGGGACCATGCAGCCAAGTGTAACTGGTTGTTGGTTAATTAAATCTTATTACTTTGGGTGGGAGAGAAGGGACCAAATGTCAATTTAATTTTTGTTGGAAACTTTCTTGAAGGTTGAGGGTTGGGATGAAAGGAGAGTGTACAACGTTTCTCTTTCAAATTGCATTTAAATTAGTTTGTATTAATATGTGATCAGGATAAGATGTTGGGGGAAGGGTTGAGAGAGAAGATGAGGCAGCTTGGCTCATCAGAGGGCAAAAGGTTTAAGTAATTTAAGCAGTTTGTGTTTCTAACTGTTTGGAACAGCTATGAGTAGAATAGACAGCAAGGACCACCAGAAGCAGGGAAAGGAATTTGCCTTGCAGTTTTTTCTTGGTGGGCCTGTTGGTGTTTGGTTTGTATGGCAGCAGAGAGACATACTTTCATATAATGTAGAGCAGCGATAGATCTGGTATCTCACACACACAGAGAATAAGGGGAAATAGGCTTTGAAGAGGAGCGGAGCATTGAAAGAAAAGAAGCTTTAGAACTGGGGAGAGAGATAACAGATGGTTTGAGATGGCAATGATGGCTGTTAATAACACCCAGCCTCGAATATCAAGGCTATTATTAATCCAGTGAAATGGCAGCCTGTTTACAGACTTTAGAATCCTAGATTGTGACATCGTGCCCCTGCAAGAAGCCATTTGATGAAAGTGGAGTCCAAAAATCCCTAAAGGAACTTTGGAGGCAGATTTTATGCTTTTGGAGCAAATGGAACTTTTTTTTAACTCCACTTGTATGAGAGGACAAATAAATAGTTTCTTACTGAAAAAATTGATTTACCTATTGTGTTTGGTCCCCGAGCAGGGAAAGGTACCTGTTTGAGTGATGTGTCGGCCTTATACCAGTTTTTCTGTTGCGACCTGGATGGCTATTCTGACGCTCCAATGCAATTATAAAGTTCAGTACTAATTGGGATTGTGCTGAGTTGCATTTCAGTGCTGAGATTGGCATTCAAGCGGCAGCTAGCTGGAAGTAGACTTTTCCAATATCAGCAGGTTTTCTCTTGCAAGCAGATGCAACATGGGGAGTCTTTGAAGTTACTGTTTTATGTACAAACCAAAACATTCTCTCTCGATGAGGAAGAAGTCTCTGCAGTGCCAATCTCCCCACTCTAGCATCTCTTTAGACTAAAGAGAATAATTCCCGACACTTAAGTACCTAAAGCCCATTCAGGATTTGCGTAGTCACTATCAGCGGACCGTTTAGCGTGGGGCATGTCAGGTTAACCACATCCATCAGTTCCAACAAGGATATCCCATTGGATGGGAGAATTGGCTTGTTTGACATTTGTGCTATCTTTTTGTGTACAGTGTTTTGTGATGTGTAAAATTAAATTTTGAATTGTTATTTAAAAAAAAAAAGTCAGTGCTTTTTCAAATTTCTGTTGGGTGGAACTGAAAGCAGACTTTCAGTTCTGTATGTCACCCTCAAGTTACAGTGCTAATGCCATGGAACTCTTGAGTACTACTGGTTTAGGGCAATACAGGAAACTTTCGTTTATCCGGCATCGACGGGACCGGCGTGGTGCCGGTTTATCGAAAGTACCGGATAACGGAGAGTTATATCTACCGAGGCTATTTTTAACAGAGACTCCAGGCAGCACGGGAGAATCAACTCCTGCTACTGCAGTGTTTCGGACTTCCGACAGCGCCAGGAGGCCGAGTAGTGGCACTTTTGAAAAGTACCCCTACTGACTAAATCGGCGTTCTCTGACTCGGGATCGGCAACATTGCCGGTTATTTGAGAGGAGTTTTCGGAGGATGATTTTTGCCGGTTAAGCGAGAATTCCGGATATTTGGGTGCCGGATAAACGAAAGTTTCCTGTAATACAGAGCAGCTATGGATTCCTTTGCAGAGTTGAAGTGGCAGGTGCAAATGTAGTAATTAGATCACTTTACTACTTGACTGACTTTCTATCTACTTTCACTCGAGGTCTTCTATCAGAATCTCAGTTGTTTATTGAAAAGCAATACTTTCTAACAACAGTTAAGTGTTATGATCTGGAATGCACTGCCTGCAAGGGTGGTGGAAGCAGATTCAATAGTAACTTTCAATAGGGAATTGGATAAATACTTAAAGGAAACATTTGCAGGGCGATGGGAAAAGAGGGACTAATTTGGATAGCTTTTTCAAAGAGCCGGTACAGGCACAATGAGCCAAATGGCTGCCTTCTGTGCTGTACGATTCTATGAATTCAGGGATGCATTTGTCATGTCCTGAATTACATAACTGACTATTTGTATATGCTGGAGGGCTATTCGTGATCTGTTGGCATCACAGCCACATACTTGGTTTTATGTAGTTATCTCGGTCATTTCCAAAATATCCAAGCTCAAGCTGCTCTCCATAACCCATGGCTTTATTTACATTTTCATATAACTACACATTCTCCCTTTTCAGCTTAACCTTTGGTGTTACCTTTGTCACTGATTCCAGTTATCAGGGCAACAATCTGCTCAGGAATCAATCAAAGCGTTTAGTTATGTCTTTTAAACAGCCACATTAACCTGTATCTTTGCCTTGAAGCTTCTAAATACCAATTGTTAACTCTTGCAAGCCATCGTGCATCCATCTCAACTTCCAGGCTGGTACATTCATTGCCTTTTTATCTTTCAGCTTCCATTGTCAATTACTCATTATCTGTATCAGTGTTCTACTTTCAGTCTGCAGTGCTAGACCATTTAACAATAATTGGCCCAGTTTATTAATGTAAAATGTACCATCTGTCAGATATTTTCTTTATCTGATAGTGAAATCTTACAAAATTATTTTGTGAAATATTTAACCCCAGCAGGATTCTTGGTTGGGACCAAAATTTTTTGTTGCAATCTGGATTTTGTATGCCAGAAAAATATGCAGTTGAATACTGCAATCCATCGGTAGCCTTGTTTTCTGATGCATGGGTACCTGATATTTGTTGCAAATGGGCCTCTTGTCATCTTCAGTTAGAAATATAATTGGACCCGCATGGATATTCTCATTCGAATCAAACTTTTCACTTGTTCAGAGATCTGGATCATTTCTAAGAATAGTAATACATGTTGCTTATCTGGCCATTATCGCCTATTGCTGAAATCTCTTGCCCTTAATTCTTGATAATCTCTTAGCTCAGCAGGCCACTCTGTCTGAGCTGGGCCATCTGGGCTTTTTCCATGCATTGCTGTTTGGGTTCAGTGTGTTTAGGGAGGATATTATCGCAGGCATTGACCCTGATCTGTGCTGTGGCAATAATGGCCCGTATTTTCCGATCGCAGGCCTTCCGCGGGCGGAGGCCTGCGATCTGGAAAAATCGACGTCCTTAACTGAGTGCTCCCGGGACACACACACTTCCGCTCCTGGGCCTCTCCAAACTTGAAGTGCGCAGGGCCCACGTATCCCAGGGGCGCATGTAGTTTGCAGCGTCCCTGGGATCACGTGGGCCATGGGGAGCCAATCACAGAAGGGAATTTCCCTTCATACATTTGACAGGAAGACCTGTCAAATATATGAATGGAGATCACCCGAAAAACAGTAACATTTTAAATAAATTAAAAAAAAAATTTTTTTAAATGACTTGAAATTACAATAATTTAGGTATTTTAAACAAAAATTTAATTTTTTGAAAAAGATAAAGTTTTTTACGGGGCTAAAAATAAACTTACCTTTTTTAAAAGTATTTTTAAATGATAAATCAGTGAAAAAAAATTTGTTAAACTTTTTTTGAACTCTTATCCTGGTAAAAGCTGGCCTTACGCCTGCTTTTACCAGGCGTAAGAATTGTAAGAGTTTTCTGCGGGCGGAGGGTCTCCTAAAAGCGGAACTATCCGCCCGCAGAGGCCCTTCTCCAGGGCAGCCGGAGGATCGCTTGACAGATCGGAAATGCCGGTTTTCAGTGCATGCCTGAAATCGGCATTTCTGATGTCCCTACGGGTGGGTACACAGCGCGTACCCACCCGTAGGGATCGGAATATCTGGGCCATTGGTTTTGTTGCAATGTGTCCAACTTCTTCATTCTTCCATTTGCTGCGTCACATCCTGATTATCTTTGCTTAATTGAAATTGATGGTTCTGATTCTGATATTCTCTCCAACCTGAGAATTTGCATTTGGGAACCTCTGGCCTTTTTAGCTGTGGCCTGCATTATCTATTTGGAGTCCTTGATTTCTATTGCGATACGGTTGATTTCTCGTGCTGATTTGGATTGCTCCTTGGTATTGTGACTGGTAATTTAGATTACTTGCTTTACAATACTTAGAGTCATAGAGTTATACAGCACAGAAAGAGGCCCATCGTGTCCGCGCCGGCCATCAAGCCCTGTCTATTCTAATCCCATTTTCCAGCACTTGGTCCGTAGCCTTGTATGCTATGGCGTTTCAAGTGCTCATCTAAATGCTTCTTGAATGTTGAGGGTTCCTGCCTCTACCACCCTTTCAGGCAGTGAGTTCCAGATTCCAACCACCCTCTGAGTGAAAAAGTTTTTCCTCAAATCCCCTCTAAACCTCCTGCCCCTTACCTTGAAACTATGCCCCCTGGTTATTGACCCCTCTACTAAGGGGAAAAGTTCCTTTCTATCTACCCTATCTATGCCCCTCATAATTTTGTCCACCTCAGTCAGGTCCCTCCTCAGCCTTCTCTGCTCTAAGGAAAACTTCTGGTTAATTTTGTTGCCATTTTTGTAATGAAGCTGTTACCTCATGTGTCTCATTATGCAAGTTACCCCGCCCCCCCCCCCCCCACTACCACTAAAGGCATTAACATTAGCTGGAGGGCTGTACTTTCCAAATCTTCAGAACATCCTCCATGCTTGTACTTTCTACCTCGAGGGAATAGCTTGAGGAATTTTCACTTATTTGGAAGAGCAATCTTTCCTGAAAATTGAAAAATACATCATTCTGAAACATAAAGTAAAGGCTCTCCCTCTGATTCAATTACATCCATACCTGCAAAGTATATGCAACATAGTTTCCAATAAAAAACGTTTAGGATCTTTGGTCCTGTGTTTTGTATTGCATGCTGTTCCAGTTGCCTCATCTACATTTTTAAACCTACTATATTCTCTTTTCAATAACTCATGCAGCTTTGCATATGTCAGCATCTGTCGTGGCTATCTTCATACATCCAAGGGCCATCAAGGTGAGAGACAGAAATTATTCTTTTACTTTTCAAGTATATATGTATATATCCAATTCCCTTTTTCCATCATTCTTTCAGGCAGTGTATTCCAGAATGTTTTTCCTCCCCTCTGGTTCTTTTGCCAATTATCTTAAATCTGTGTCCCTTGGTTATCGACCCATCCGCCAGTGGAAATAGTTCCTCTTTATTTACTGTATCAAAACCCTTGGAATTTTTAACATCTCTATTAATTCCCACCTAAACCTTCTCTTCTCTAAGGAAAACAATCCCAGCTTCTCTAGTCTCTCCACATAACTGAAGTCCCTCATCCATTCTGTGTGTTTTTCAATGGCCATAATTATCATGTGTTGATTCTCGAGGTGTCAGTTCTGCTTCACTGCATGTTAATTGTTGCGTAATGTTTTTAAACTCTGCCATTTTACTGTCAACCTTTGGATCATATTAGCATATTCTGTCTCTCTGGTAACTTCTACTTTCTTAGCTTCTTTTGACATTGTACTAATTGCTCATCTTTTCCCTTTAATTCTGCCTTCCTTTGCTGGACTTCCTTGTCCCTTTGCACTAATTGATTTATTTCTTTGTGTTCTGGTTCCTCTGGTCAAACTCTGCTTAACTTTTGGGTTTGGAAATACATAACCTTGAGAAGAGATGATATGAACATGTTAGATTGCTTAGTTTTTCCATTTTCAAACTTTTTATGGATTACAAATTCAGTGTCACCTGTGGCTCAGTGGGTAGCACACTCGCCTCTGAGTCAGAAGCTTGTGGGCTCAAGTTCCACTCCAGAGTCTTGAGCACAAAAATCTAGGCAATCTGAGGGAACACTGCACTGTCAGATGTGCTGTCTTTCGGATGAGGCCTTAAATCGAGGCCCCGTCTGCCCTCTCCGATCAATGTAAAAGATAACATGGCACTATGTGTTATGGCGTAATCACCAGTGTCCTGGCCAATATTTATCCCTCAATCAACATTACTAAAACAGATTATTTGGTCATTATCATATTGCTATTTGTGGGAGCTTGCTGTGCGCAAATTTGCTGCCGCGTTACAACAGTGACTACACATCAAAAAAGTACTTCATTGGCTGTAAAGCGCTTTGGGACGTCTGGTGGTCATGAAAGGCACAATATAAATGCAAGTTTATTTTTGCTTTTAGTACTCTCATGTCTTAGCAGCATACAGTAGTTTAAAGATTTCAGCAGATAAAATCTCTAATTGGGATTGTTTTATCAGCCATGGTCAACTGTATCAAGTCAACTAAAGTAACTGATTTAGGAGTTTTTTTTGAAGCTTGGAGTCCGCTTACTGCTGATAAAGATCAACGAACGATCACTTTAGCTTGTCTGTGAATAGTTTGTGTTGTCTGTAGCTCTGTCCCAAGTCCACCAGTATTGTTGCCCTTGGAAAGTAGTTGAGCTCTGCTTCGTGCATCATAGACGTATGCAGACTGTTTAACCGTTAACATATTAAGAGATTTTGAAAACTGAATAACTTTAATTGGAACATCACGATACTAATGATCTACAGTTTGATGAATTATGTTCATAAAACATAGTGTGCAAATACTCATTTTACACTATACAAACTTTACGTGATCAGTCCTTGATTTCATACCTTGAGTTCAAATTCCGCTAGCAATTGCACTTAATTGTCCTTTTTATGGTATAATGAATGGTATCATGAAATTCTTGTCTCTTAAATTCAAATTCCTGCTTCAGAACACCCTAATATGTTGGGATGGCTAAATCCTGGCATTGAGTCCCCGCCCACCCAAAATGTAGCGGAAGTATATTTTAAACACACATCCACACGAAATAGGAGCAGGAGTAGGCCGTTTGGCCCTTCGAGCCAGCTCCACCATTCAGTAAGATCACGGCTGATCTTCTACCTCATCTCCACTTTCCTGCACTTTCCCCATATCCTTTGATTCCCTTAATATTCAAAAATCTATTGATCTCTGTCTTGAATATATTCAACGACTGAGCCTCCACAGCCCTCTGGGGTAGAGAATTCTAAAGATTCACCACCCTCTGAGTGAAGAAATTTCTCCTCATCTCAGTCCTAAATGGCCAACTCCTTATTCTGAGACTGTGACCCCTGGTTCTAGACTCCCCAGCCAGGGGAAACATCCTCCTTGCATCTACCCTGTCGAGCCCTGTAAGAATTTTGTATTTTTCAATGAGATCACCTCTCGTTCTTCTAAACTCTAGAGAATATAGGCCTAGTCCACTCAATCTCTCCTCATAGGACAATCTCTCTCTCTCTTCCCCCTCCCCCCCCCCCCCCCCCCCAATCCCAGAAATCAGTCTGGTGAACCTTTGTTGCACTCCCTCTATGGCAAGTATATCCTTCCTTGGGTAAGGAGACCAAAACGGTACACAATACTCCAGGTGTGGTCTCACCAGGGCCCGATATAATTGCAGTAAGACGTCTTTACTCTTGTTTACTACAAGAGGATTTGAGTACTACAACAACAACTTGTATTTATATAGCGCCTTTAACATAGTAAAACATCCCAAGGTGCTGCACAGGAGTATTTTAAGACAAATTTGACACCGAGTCACAAGGATAAATTAGGGCAGGTGACCAAAAGCTTGGTCAAAGAGGTAGGTTTTAAGGAGCGTCTTAAAGGAGGAAAGAGAGGTAGCGAGGCGGAGAGGTTTAGGCAGGGAATTCAAGAGCTTAGGGCCTAGGCAACAGAAGGCACGACCACCAAAGGTTGAGCGATTATAATCAGGGATGCTCAAGAGGGCAGAATTAGAGCGCAGATATTTCAGGGGAGGGGGGTTGTGGGGCTGAAGGAGATTGCAGAGATAGGAAGGGGCAAGGCCATGGAGGGATTTGAAAACAAGGATGAGAATTTTGAAATCGAGGTGCTGCTTAACCGGGAGCCAATGTAGGTCAGCGAGCACAGGGGAGATGGGCGAATGGGACTTGGTGCGAGTTAGGACACGGGCAGCCGAGTTTTGGATGACCTCAAGTTTATGTAGGGTGGAATGTGGGAGGCCATCCAGAAGTGCGTTGGAATAGTCAAGTCTAGAGGTAACAAAGGCCAACATACCATTTGCTTTCCTAATTGTTTGCTGTACCTGCATGTTAACTTTCAGTGATTCGTGTACAAGGATACCCAGGTCCCTCCTGAACACCAACATTTCCAAATCTCTTACCATTATAAAAATACACTGCTTTTCTATTTTTCCTACCAAAGTGGATTGAGCATCTCTTAATGTCTCTACTTACCATAGACCATCCCTTTTGTTCTTTTATTCCTCCCCCTTGCATTTTTATCTGTTTAATTTCCTGCTCTTCTCTCCGTTCCGACGAAGGGTTTCGACCTGAAACGTTAACTCTGTTTCTCTCTCCACGGATGTTGCCTGGCCTGCTGAGTTTTTCCAGCGTTTTCTGTTGTTATTTTGGATAACTTCACATTTCTCCACATTATATTCCATTTGCCATGTTCTTGCCCACTCATTTAACATCTCTATATCCCCTTGAAGCCTCCTTGCATCCTCCTCACAACTTACATTTCCACCCAGCTTTGTATCATCAGCAAACTTGGATATATTACATTTGGTGGTCTCATCCAAATCATTGATGTAGATTGTGAATAGTTGAGGCCCAAGCACTGATCCTTGCGGTACCCTACTAGTTACAGCCTGCCAACCCAAAAATGACCCGTTTATTCCTACTCTCTGTTTTCTTTCCGTTAACCAATCCTCAGTCCATGCTAGTATATTACCCCCAATCCCATGAGCCCTAACTTTGTTTAATAACCTCTTGTGTGGCACCTTATCGAATGCCTTCTGAAAATCCAAATACACCACATCCACTGGTTCTCCCTTATCTATTCTGGTAGTTACAACCTCAGTAAAACTCTAATAGATTTGTCAAACTCGATTTCCCTTTCATAAATCCGTGTTGACGCTGCCCAATCCTATTATTTTCTAATTGCCCTGTTACCACGTCCTTAATAATAGATTCTAGCATTTTCCCCACTACTGATGTCAGGCTAACTGGTCCCTTTTTCTCTCTCCCTCCTTTCTTAAATAGTGGGGTTACATTTGCTACGTGGGAACCGTTCCAGAATCTATGAAATTTTGGAAAATGACAACCAATGCATCCACTATCTCTATAGCCAACTCTTTCAAAACCCTAGGATGTAGGCCATCAGGTCATGGGGATTTATCGACTTTCAGTCCCATTAATTTCTCCAGTACTACTTTTTTACTAACACTAATTTCTTTCAGTTCCTCATTCTCGTTAGACCCTTGGTTCTCCACTATTTCTGAGAAGTTTTTTGCGTCGTCTTCCGTGCAGACGGACACAAAGTATTTGTTTAATTTCTCTGCCATTTCCTTATTCCCCATTATAATTTCTCCTGTCTCCGCCTGTAAGGAACCCACATTTACTTTCGCTAACCTTTTCCTTTTTACATACCTATAGAAGCTTTTATAGTCTGTTTTTATGTCTCTCGCTAGTTTACTCTCATTTTATTTTCCCTTTATCAATTTCTTGGTCCTCCTTTGCTGAATTCTAAAATCCTCCCAATCCTCAGGCTTACTACTCTTTTTGGCAACATTATAAGCCTCTTCCTTTGATCTAATACTATCTTTAACTTCTCTTGTTAGCCACGGTTGGACCACTTTTCCTGTGGGGTTTTTGTTGTAAATTATGTATTAATTCCATAAATGCTAGCCATTGCTCGTCCACTGTCATACCTTTTAATGTAGTTTCCCAATGTACCTTAGCCAACTCGCTCCTCATATCTACGTAGTTTGCTTTGTTCAGATTTAACTAAGTCACTTTCGAACTCAGTATAAAATTCTATCATTATATTATGGTCACTCTTCCCTAAAGGCCCCTTTACTACAAGGTTATTAATTAACCGTTTCTTGTTGCACAATACTAGATCTAAAATAGCCTGTTCCCTAGTTGGTTCCTCAATATACTGATCTAGAAAACTATCTTGCATACATTCCATGAATTCGTACTCCACACTATTACTGCAAATTTGGTTTGCCCAGTCTATATGTAGATTAAAGTCCCCCATGATTACTGTATTACCCTTGTTACATGTGCCTCTAATTTCCTGATTTATACACTGCCCTACACTCCAACTACTGTGGGGGCCTATAAACAACTACCACCAATGTTTTCTGCCCTTTGCTGTTTCTTAGCTCCACCCAAACTGATTCTACTACTTGATTTTCGGAGCTAAGATCCTTCTGAGCACTCGAGGTATAGGAAAAGTGAATTCACAATCCCAATACATAAGTAGCTACAATGTTAACAGATGAACCCCTGTATATATTCTCTCACACTAAGTGTCTGTCCCATTATTAAATTACATATAGCATGCACTTCCTATGAGTATACAGTATCACTCTTTCCAATGTCAGTTTGTTACATGCAACCTTTCCTTGTGAATTAGTGCCCTCCCTTCTGCTGTTTCGCCCTGCTCCAAGCGCTGGTGGCCTTTTCCTCCTACTTGCTGGTCTGGTTTTCAATCCAATCCAATTCACAGTCCAGCCTCCAACCACAAAGGTTATGTTGTCATGTTTCTCCCTGATAGAAAAAGTGCACTAAGCACTTTTATAAAAAAAACTTAAATTAGCTCCTGGGTCACGGCCAGGAATGCAGCAATTTGGTGTTTTAATTGGAGTGGGAGCAGGAGGCCACAGCTGGCTTTCCCAGCACTGAGTTAGGGACCCTCTCATACTTAAAATGCATTGTGCATTTATACTGTAATGTACAACCATCAAGGCCACCGACTTACAATTTCCACACAAATATGGACATACATCCATAATTTGGACCCAAAAAATACTGCTAACACTCCGATAATACTGTGCAATAAAAATGGAATTTCAGTTATTCAATTACTATAAAGCAGTGGCCTGATTATGTTGTACATTACATGACACAAAACAGCATGTCCTCTGACTAATTGCGGCACTGCTGTGGCAGATCTGACAAATTAAAATACATATTTTATTAGATTGGGATTTACGCTTGTGTCTTGGGTTAACACACATGATGCCCAAATTACCCTGCTTCAAACCATCCTACAGAAACACACTTCAAAAGATATAGGTTAAGCCAGGTGACCTGCAAGAGCACAATATAACTCCAGATGATATGCACATAACTCTTAACTGGCAGAGGTATCGGAGACTGAGCCAGGCACATTGATTCAGGCAATGTCGAGAGTAATTTGGGGGCCTGGTATATCACCTTTGTTGGGGCTCATCCCTATATGCTGAGCTTTGTTGTCAATTTCAAAATCTGCTGTCTATTATATTCCAATGGAATTTAGGAAACAAGTATTTGTAACTTCCACGATTTAATAAATTAATATTATAAGTTCTTTAAAGTTTATTTAACAGGAAAGTACAGGAACAGCCCAGATAATGACTGAAAATCACTGGATAGCTTAATTAACCTTTTCCAAACAGGCTCAGTATATTCAGCCGAGTTTTATCATATAAGAAGTTATAAGCTACAACTCTGAATCTACGATGTGTATGTTCTGGAGGGTCTCGGGCTGTAGTTAGTAAATAAATTAAACCGTCAAAAATCAAGTGTGTGTACAAGTAAGCAGCAGGAAAAAGAAAGGAAAAGCAGAAAAAAATGTAGAGCAAGAAGCAGAGAAAACAACTTCAGAATCTATTGGTTGGAAATGAGTTTAGTGCAGCAGGAAATCTTCAGAGTCATCCAAGAAGGTAGAACGTTTAGAGGCAGAGTGGTGGATTATCTGACGTTTCTTATTCTGGTGCCGATGACGGCGAAATGGAGCAGTACCAGTTTGAGTCTGAAGCTGAAGAAAATGAAGATGGAAGTAATGCTTCTACTGCTAGTCTAGAGTAAGAGCACAGAGGAAAAAGATGTACATGGTCCACCTCATGTTTCTGTTGAGAAAGTTCTTTCAAGTGTCGGACCTCAAAAATAGCATTACATAGATTTGTGCTTTATAAGTGGAAAATAAAATTCCATCTGACGAGGGATATCAAAGGAAAGCACTTCTCCCCTATACTTTTCCTAATGGAGAGAAAAGTGAACGTGACTGGAACTGGATAGCAGTGATGTGACGCAGCATACTGTTTGTTGCGTTCCGTGTTGAATTTTCTTGCCGGATGCAGCAACCACAAGGTTTTCTTCCAACTTCAGCCATGCCATTTGGGTGGACTGCAGATCACATCTGGCTCAGCATCCAATTTTTTCTGATTATGTCTCTGTGAAGCACCTTGGGACATTTTTCTACCTTAAAGGTGTTATATAAATGCAAGTTGCTATTTGTCTGGTACATTTTTACTGGATTCACTACATGTATTTATGCCTTCAGTTTTATCCTGTTTCATTTTTTTTGAAATACAGGTGCTTGATTCTATCCCCCACTTTCTTCTTCTATGATGGTGACACGTGCTGGCCTACGTTTCCACAGGCAAATTTCTTGTTGTCAATCAAATGGCCGTTCTTAATGTATAAACCCAGGCAGTAACAGTAGCTGGAATGCCCCTGCACCAGGTTCTCTCCCACCCTCTAGTCGATCAGCCAGCTGGCAAAATCCTCACCTGACATTTATACACCTCTTTCAAGAAAGAAACACTGGATAGTGATTTGGGTGATATTGTGTTTCTCTGTGCCCCCCAACCCCCAGCTCAGGGGCTTGGAGGCCAGTTGTATTACCCCAAACAGTAGCCCAGCTGACTCAGCCCAGACCAGTGATTGAACCTAGAATCTTCCTGATCTGAATGTGTCTGTGCCACACCAGGTGGTGCCTTTACCCATTCAGAGATCATAGAATGAGTAGAGCAATAGATGATTTATTTCTAACACAAGTTGAAGTCCCCAATGGAACGCTTGCTGCTGTCCAAAAACCACTTTTGTCCTGTTACTGATTCCAGCTTTAAGTTCTTGTGGTGCACCACAGTTGATGGTAGGGTGACGATCTCGAAGTAACCTTCGGGTTATTTGCCACGATCACAACTCCAGTATTCTGCTGCGCCATCTGCCTTGTTATGGAATGTTGCAGTTGAGCCTGACTGACTGTAGAGAAAGCCCATCTCTTGCTCTAGGCTTTGCTGCACCACTGCCTGTAGACTTCTCCCTGGAATTCTGTTAAATGCAGACTGAGCCAGCTTTGCTGGAGCATACATTAGGCTATGCGTACAACTGTACATTTTTCCTGAGCTGCTATTGTGTGCAACTCATGAAGCTGAGGATCCCGCGATATTCAAGCAATACATTTCAGTGTTCTGCATTCATTTTAGGAAACTGACCAATTTGACTGCTTTGCAGAACTTCATAGACTCTTCAATGAATGCAGCCTTTGGAAAGTGTGTAGCCCCTAGCTATGGGGAATCTGTGACTTGTTTCAAGTCTTTCTATACTCCCAGTAACTGCCAGGATCATTTTTGAGACAACTGTCCTTGTTGGCGTTGTCTCCAACTGTACTTGTCTGCTGTGCCACCTAATTCAATCTGCTCTTGATAATTTGTTCTTTATACTAAAAAAAATCTCTCTTTGAATTGTAAATAACACAGCGAAGTGAGAATCTGAAGCTTAAAATTTTTTAATTAAGCAATTTTTAATTGAGAAGTGGCCGCCATACAGAAAAGGACCAATGTTTAGACCAGGGCTAAAAATGTAGGCCAGCAATTTGAAAATTGTTGAGTAGCCTATACTTGCACACCATGGTCTCAACTGTTTTGGTTGACTTGTTCTTTTTATTATTTGAGTTGGTGGGTGACAGCAGGCATTACTGTGTACATTATAGTCTGGCTCACTAGAATTTCTACCTCGTTATATTGTGTTTTGCAGGCTAGATCAGATCCCAGAATTGATCGGAAATACTTTTTTTTTGTGTGTGTGTATATTTTAAATCAAGACTGGAGTGTACAAAGGTCAATCTTGGATCATTATCATAGTGGTGCTGCTTTCTGAGCATACATCATGATGACTGAAAAACTTGTCTAAATTCCTTTCCTCCTCCATTGCCGTCCCCCTCCCATCGCTTTCCCATATCCCCTGCACCTGCCTTGTTACACCAACCTCTGCCCCTGTTGCTGTTTATGTTTAATTATTAAATGTGAGCAAAACAGTAAATTTGTGCTAACTTCAGTATTTGAGGAGGTAGATTGTGTGGAGATGTCCCAGTTGTATTTTGAGCTCTATGACCCGGCAGTTCCACTTCATCTGCCTGTGCAGATTCAAAATACTGAACCCAATCTCACCGTTTGCAGTGGTATACCCATGACGTTCAGTAATTCTAAGTTCCATTTGATAGCAACATCTGCTGTATCCTGCGACAGCTTTTCTACAGTCGCTTATAGCTCCTTTTCTTGATTAGTGTGCACACCAGCGGTTCTGAACAGATGAAAAAATGTCATACGTCAACGATGAAAGCTATCAAGTCTTCAATGGTGCAACAAGAAAGAAATACTTGTTTGAAATGAGGTGCAAATAGGAATTGTGAACATATCTCTACATTTTTTTGCCATTAACTGGAAGCAATTAGGATTTGCAATCCCAGAATCCTCTATCCTGAAGACTCTGGCCATTTTAATGCCAAAATCCTAGGAATCGCAGACTAATAATGTGGGGATAGCAGAGTGATGTAACAGCGAGAACAAAATTCATCCAATCAGCAGGAACACTGCTGCCCGTGCTGTTGAGATTAGATGAAGAGGAGCCAGAACCAGACAGGTGCAGGTGGCTGAGAAAAGAAGCCACAACTGGTGAGAGAAAGAGAAACTAGGCAAGAGAGAACCAGATATATTGCAGAATAGAGAGATACAGGTGAATGAAACTGGGGCAATATAAAGGACCCCTTCGAAGGAACTGTTGGCAAGTGAGGAATGGAGTGAAGTGGCGTTTGGAAGTCTGCCTGTAGGTATGATGTGAGCAGGAGCTGGGGCAGTGCTAAATGCACCAGAAGTTTTTTTTTAAAGACATGTTGGAGCAACTGATTTAAATACTTATCAGATTGTATTGGCTTGATAATGTAGGGAGCTTCAGGTGTGGCACTTCTGTTCGGTAATGAAACATGAAGCTTGTAAACATGAAAAGGAGAAGGCTGTAAGATCCTAATAGCAATATACCCGACATCCTGGACAATTGAGTCCCAAACTCTCAGGAACGCTACCGGAAACCAGGATTGCTATCCCAAAAAACAGGCCGACAAATTTTCTGGACCTCCTGTGTCCACAACTCTGCCTTCCTTTCCCTCCCCACCCCACAGTTCCCCTCAGTGTTTCTTTCCTTTCTTCCCTCTCTCCCTCACCCCCTCCTCCCTTGCTCTCTCTGATTACCCCATTCCTACTTTCTTGTCTTTGTGAGACACTTCTGCTACAAACATTAGGCAAATGTTAGGATATGAAATTTATGATTATAACAGAAGATGGATTGCAAATCCAGTTTCATGTTTCATCTCTGTTTTCCTTCTGTTTTCTCCCTCTACCACTTTTGTACCCCCTCATTTTCTCTCTGCATGGCTTCTGTTCCAACCAGCAGTTTCCCACAGCAACAGAAAGGCTTGCTTCCCATCTGAACTTAAAACACAAGTAAGTGGACAGGTAGACAGCCTGGCTAGGGAGCCTCTCAAGGTCCATTGTCTGATTGCCCAACTCCCTTTGTCACCAGGGCTGAAGGTCCGAGTCTCTAGCACCTCAATCAGCAGCAGGTCGTCAGCTGATATTCCTGTAGCTGTCCTGCAAACAACAAGCACTCAATGAGAGGGAAAAATGCTGCTCACCTTATAGCTTCTATTTTGCTCTTTGGACGTTGGCTCCTGTGGTGTGGGTCTCGCACAACTGGCAGCCACTTCAATGCAGACCTGTCAGATTCGTTTAGACCAGTGGTGAGGAAGACCCCTTTTTCTCCTGGGTCTGCCTGTGCCACCAATTTTTATTGGAGCTAATCAGGATCTCATTGTGCATGCTTGTTCCAGTTGACTTTATATTGATGTCAGTACTCTACACATGGAGTAAAAGACCGGTCGCATGTTACAAAACAAATGCGGGAGTGTTGCTCAGTAGCTTGCCCCGAGACTTGGGGTGCAATGTAAAAGCAGCTCTCATTTCTTCCTCCAATCAGCAGAGAATTATCAGCTGCTATGTCCCATCCCACAAACACAACAAACTTGAAATGGGAGAGAAAAGAGAAAGCCTTTATAGTTCAGTAGCAAAATATTCCATTCTATTCCATTCTCCCAGTTTTTCCATCTCCGCCGCATCTGTTCTGACGATGCCACCTTCCATACTAATGCTTCTGATATGTCTTCCTTTTTCCTCAACCGAGGATTCCCCTTTACCGTGGTTGACATGGCCCTCGACCGTGTCCATTTCCCGCACTTCTGCTCTCGCCCCTTCCCCTCCCTCCCAGAACCACAATAGGGTTCCCCTTGTCCTCACCTTTCACCCCTCCACATTCAACGGTTCATCCTCCGCCATTTCTGCCACCTCCAGCGTGATCCCACCACCAAACACATTTCCCCCCCCCCCCCCCTTCAGCATTCTGAAGGGACCACTCCCTCTGCAACACCCTGGTCCACTCCTCTATCACCCCAACACCCCTTCCCCTTCCCACGGCACCTTCCTGTGCAAGCGCAGGAGATGCAACACCTGCCCTTTTACCTCCTCCCTTCCCACTGTCCAGGGTCCCATACACTCCTTCCAGGTGAAACAGCTATTTACTTGTTGTACTTGCAATTTAGTATACTGTATTCGCTGCTCACGATGCGGTCTCCTCTACATTGGGGAGACCAAATGCAGATTGGGTGACTGCTTTGCGGAACACCTCTGTTCAGTCCGTAAGGGTGACCCCGAGCTTCCGGTCGCCTGTCACTTTAATTCACCCCTTCACTCCCACTCTGATCTCTCCATCCTTGGCTTCATACACTGTTCCAACGAAGCTCGAGGAACAGCACCTCATCTTTCGATTAGGCACTTTATAGCCTTCTGGGCTCAACATCGAGTTCAACAATTTCAGACTATAACCTCGGCCCCTACGTTTTCTTTTCTCTCTCACATGGCAACTGTTGATGATTCTGCCAGTGCCATTTATACCTCACCTAGAGTCATCTTTTGTTTCTTAACTTGTCCCATTACCATCTCTTTTTGCCTTGCACTATTATCCCTTTTGTCTTTTAATCTCTCCTGCCTTCCATCCTATCACAGACCTTCCCTCTGTTCTTTCCTCCCCTCCTCCCTTTCCCTGCCCCACACTTGCTTAAAAATCTGTTACTTCTCCAACTTTTTCCAGTTCTGACGAAGGGTCATCGACCTGAAACGTTAACTCTGTTTCTTTCTCCACGATGCTGCCTGACCTGCTGAGTGGTTCCAGCATTTTCTGTTGTTGTTTCAAGCCATTGTAGTTGCTTATCATGCAAATGCAGCAGTCCCAGGCCTGCTTCTGTGCCGCAAACACCGTATTGCCAAACCACTGCATGTCTTAAACCCAGCCCCACTTCCTTAATCCATAGTATAGACTCAGTCTATACATTGCATACATAACCTGTTTGTGACCTAACTGACTGCTTGATGTATTCTAGCCAGTTAGCACCTGGGCTGGCTCATACTGCAACAATTGGTTTGCTGCCCCATGGCCAAAAAAGGGTGCGCATTTGTGAGCAGAGGAGTACTTTGTTTCCCCAGAAAAGCTTCTTTAAAAAAAGAATTCCCTCTGTTGCCAAAGGAGATAGTCTCCGCTCAGTCAGTCCAAAAACAGGCTTGGGAAGATATGCTAAACCTTTTAACTTTCAACTTTGTGCAAGGATAAACACCCAGCACTCAAGGTTGCCAAGCCTCCTGAATTGTCCAACCCTTCCTAGAATGGAAGGCTGATCTCCCAGGCACTGTTGCTGGCAACCTAGGTGAAAAAGACGTCAGGACCGTGCCTGTGAGGCTGTACTTCTTGCGCAGTGAAGTCTGCTTGGGTTTAGTCGAATGTAAAAGCGCAGAAAGGAACCAACAAAAAAGCACATGGCCATGCAGGAGAAAGATTGTCCAGGAGTCTCCTGAAATGGAAGATGAATCTCCAGGGTACTGCTGCAGACAACCCAGGAGAAACGTGGAGTTCGCACTTTGCATTTGTGGTCTGCGCCTGTGTACTTTCTTCACCTGCTTATGGCCTCCCGGTTCTCTGAACTTCTCGCGTGACAGTTGCTAGCACAAAACCGCAAGCAAAGACGCTCCATTACAGGGGACCCAACCTTTAGAAGTAATATTTGCAAATGATTAACTGTTATGTAATCTAACCTCCAGGAATATGTTCAACCAGAGTTGGCAACCCTACCAGCACTGTGAAGGATCAGTCCCCACTCACTATCATACTAGCTGGTCAGGGGTGGTGGATGGTGAATTTCAATAGATGTGCTTTCTGGGTCCTATTGGTGGGTATTGACAGGGCACAGCTGAGAAAATCTCTGGTAAGAGATATGAGAGAGTGAAAACTTTGTATTCCATGTACTCATGTAACTTTTCACTTCAATTGCCTCCAAATGTTGCTTCATTCAATGCGATCTTCATTTCAAGTTCATCCCTCTGCAGCTGAATGGCACTGCTGACAAACAAAATGTGACTTCACCGATCAGAAAGCTGGGTGGACACTTTTTTCCCGACAGAAACTTTGACCCAGAAAGGCTGTGCGATTGACAAGGGCGGGGCTTCCTCTTGCATTCTACAGGACTTTGAATTAGTTTTTTTTCTGTTTTGATTGCTGTTATTAGCAAAGCCAGTATTTCAGTTCTGATGCTGGAAAACACAGGCACCAGTGGCAACCGAGGGAAGGAGGGGGAAAGTGGAAAAGATACCCAATCAAATATAGGGGTCTGGAAGCTTGAAACCTGATCCCGGTATCGCGCCAAGATTTTATATTCGCATTTTAGTCCTAATAATGTATTTCATTGTGTCTTTGCTCTGAATTTAATTTAAAATATAATTATAAAAGTGAATAAACTGGAAAAATGTTTTTTTCATTCACGGGATGTGGATGTGGGTGGTGGTGAGCCACTGCCTTGAATCACTGCAGTCAGTGTGGTGAAGGTACTCACACAGTGCTGTTAGGTAGGGAGCGCCAGGATTTTGACAAAGTGACGATGAAGGAACGGCGATATACTTACAAGTCGGGATGGTGTGTGACTTGGAGGGGAACTTGTAGGTAGTGGTGTTCCCAGGCGCCTGCTGCCCTTGTTCTTCTAGGTGGTAGAGGTCCCCGGTTTGGGAGCATCTGTAATGGCAAGAGATAGGTTAACATTTCAGTTATGGGCTCTCTGTTCTGACAAAGGGTCCACACCAACTTGCCATTTCCTTCAGTTACATTAAATTGAATTGTTTTATGAAGGGCGATGTGTATATACTATTGGTGGTTATGCAACACTTCTGGAACCCAAGTACCTCCAGGTTTCCTAAATCCACTCCCCAGCTTGCCAGTACCAGCATAAATCATGGTCTAACCCGCTCCGCATCTCTCTCCTTTAAGACGTTCCTTAAACCCTAGCTCTGACCAAGCTTTTGGTCACCTGTACTAATTAATAACTTCTTACGTGGCTTGGTGTCAGCGCCATGGGACATTTTAATATGTTAAAGGCGCTATATAAATGCAAGTTGTTGTATTAGAGAACAGAAAGAGGCCATTCGGCAGGTGCTAGCTGCTCATCTGGAGCTGCCTACTGTAATCGCATTTATTGTATCCTTTAAGAACATAAGAATTGGGAGCAGGAGTAGGCCATACACGAGCCTGCTCCGCCATTCAATAAGATCATGGCTGATCTTCGCCCTCAACTCCACTTTCCTGCCCTATCCCTTAATTCCTCTGGAATCCAAAAATCAATCTATCTCAGCCTTGAATATACTCAATGACTGAGCATCCACAGCACTTTGGAGCAGAGAATTCCAAAGATTCACAATCCTCTGAGTGAAGAAATGCCTCCTCATCTCAGACTTAAAAGGCCAGCCCATTATCTTGAGACTATGCCCCCTAGTTCTAGAATCTGTAGCCAGGGGAAACAATCTCTCAGCATCTACCCTGTCAATCCCCCACAGAATCTTACATGTTTCAATGAGATCACCTCTCATTCTTCTAAACTCCAGAGAGTATAGGCCCAAGCTACTCAATCTCTCCTCATAGGACAACCCTCTCATCCCAGGGATCAATCTAGAGAACCTTTGTTGCACCGCCTCTGAGGCAAGTATATCCTTCCTTAAATAAGGAGACCAGAACTCTGCACAGTACTCCAGGTGTGGTCTCACCAGAGCTCTGTACAATTGTAGCAAGACTTCCTTATTCTTATACTCCAACCCCCTTGCAATAAAGGTCAACGTGTCATTTGCCTTCCCAATTGCTTGTTGTATCTGCGTGCTAACTCTGTGTTTCTTATACTAGGACACCCAGATCTCTCTGGACACCAACATTTAATAGTTTCTCACCATTTAAAAAATATTCTGTTTTTCTATTCTTCCTACCAAAGTGAATAACTACACATTCCAGCATTTTCCTGACGACTGGTGTTAATATTCTTCCTTTTCACATTCTTATTCAGTTTATTTTTAAATGATGCAGTTTCTGCCTCAATTAGCTATTGTGATTTGACAGACCTAGCTGCAGTATAACTGCAAGCCAGCTAAGGCTCTCTGCTCCACACCCTGGAATGCATCTGGCAGTTATGCGTTTAGTGTCAACACACAATAGTTACTGGGGTAATTGAATCCGAGCCCTAAAATTTTGTGGAATGAAAAGTTTGTTGTGGAAGTGATGTAAATGGCCCTAAGTACAAATTTCATTTCTAGTGCATCAGAACTGCCAGTTTCTGAGCACAAGGAGCCAAGTGTAAGTCATCCTTATATTTTATGTATATTTTGTACATAGATTCAGTGAGGACATGAATGGTAAGTGCTACACCAGGTTTCCATTCATACTCCTGGAGTGGAACTTCATAATGTCCTATAGGGAGAAAGTTCTACAGAAAATGTCTAATTTCAAGTCATCAATTTTCCACGTGATCAACTGGGCAGTGTCAGCAAGAGTACAAATATTTGCCTTTAAAACATTGGGGATCGTAATATTTTTCACCTTTTTAAAGTTTTACTACCCCTCCCCCTCCCCCACTGCTGCCCTCCAAATATTGAGCAGTCCTGGCTAAAATGCTAGGTAGGTGAACCTGCTCCCAGGTTCTGGTAGTGCTGTGCAAGCATGGTCTGGGTTGATAATGTTTTGCTTTCCCTCCCTTCTGAACCTCCCTCTGAATGGCCAGATAAGATATTGAGAACATTGTGTACAGACTTGAGCCTCATTGCTCTATGGCACAACATGTTAGTATACCAGCATGCTATGTCACTCAGGCACTGTGTTCAATGTGTTTAATGTGAATTTATAACTCCAATTTAGTTCCCTTGAAGTAATTGGTGTGTAATGGAGGGTGGCTGTGCACGCAGTGTTACCTTGAATTTATTACTTGGTCAACGCTTCAACCACAATAACACTCTTGTGCTGGCAGGAAAATGTGCTTTTGAAAATAAATCCTACACTCAAAATGACTATTTTTAATAAATGCAAAACAGTATGTTGGAGATCAGCTGGAGAAGCCGATTTTCCACGCAGTGATCTGCATACAGCCCCAGGTTAAGCAGTGCAAAGCTAGTTTTTAATGGCTTGATATTGAGGGTAACCTGAGAGAAATTGGCTACTGAGGATTGTGTTTATGGACTGAAGTACAACTAATAATGATAACGAGCTCGTATAGTACCCATTAGTATTTGTTTGAACCACTCGCATTAAACCACGTTGTGCGAATTGATGCAAACAGTTCCTCCTGACAGTGCCTTGTTTCTCGGTATTCCTCTGGTCTTGTCAAACGCAAATCCTCCCCTTAGTACAATTACCTTTTAAAAGCCACATCTGTTTTTTGGGAGGGCCATGATGACAAAACAAAACAAAACTATACTGTTGAGATAAATTTTAAAATCTGATTATCAGTGGATTAAATTTGGAATAATTAATGCTCGGTAGCTCCTATCTTTTCCTGCTGTCCTCAATGTAGTTTTGACTGACCGATCTGACATCATATTGTATGGGCAGTTGTAATTTGTCTCTGTGCAATCTGTCACTTTACATAAGCCCCTGGATGGTTTGGGACAAAAGAGGATAGCACAGTCTGGTGCTGAATTCTTAGAATTTGTCAGGTAAGAAAGCAATGCTCTACACTGCGGGGGCCTTTTACAGTTAGTGGCTGGAGGTAGTTATTTTACACAGCGACTCTCTGCCAAATTATTCAGATTTCCGGTGGACTCCCAAGTGTTCATTTAGAGCTCAGTGTGAACAAATTCTGATAGTTGTGTGTTTAGATAGTTATTACACCATGGAACTAATCATTTTCTTTCCCTTGAGCTTTGGGTTATCTCTTATTTTCTCCCCCTCCTCAAATAGTATCGCTAGCCAAAGGCAGTCTTTACCTTGAGCTAGAATAAATATGATGACATGTTGATTGACACGCCATTAGATTTTGTTTTCTATGCTGCCCTGCTAGTTCAGTAGATAAATATATTGCGTGGCGTGCTGCTGCTGAGTCATAAAGACTAAGGCGGCCCAGATTTAGTGTAGGCTGTTAACTTAACTGGCAGTGGGAGAACTATCATTGGTCCCAGTTTTCCAGTCTGTAGAGGGGGGAAATCAGCTAGGATTCCTGCTTTAGTTCACTGTCCAGTGCTGGGAAGCATGTGTGTAGACAGGGTTGGACTTATTTTCCCCTCTCCTCTCCCTTCTCTCTTTCCTGTGTGTATAAAATCAATTATGTGTGTAAGATCAATTACTCCCAACATTAATTGGGCTAGGTTGACACATGGAGAGGGATTTGAAGTGGGACCTTCAGGACCAGACATGGAAATTGGGGAGACCAAACACAGATTGGGTGACCGCTTTGCGGAACACCTCCGTTCAGTCCGTAAGGGGGAACCCCGAGCTCCCGGTGGCCTGTCACTTTAATTCTCCGCTCCACTCCCACTCTGACCTCACCGTCCTCGGCCTCTTGCATTGTTCCACGGAAGCTCAGCGTAACCTTGAGGAACAGCACCTCATCTTTCATTTAGGCACTCTACAGCCCTCTGGGCTCAACATAGAGTTCAACAATTTCAGATCATAACCACGGCCCCTATCATACATATACATATATTTTATTTTTTCATCCACCCTTTTGTTTGGCCCCCTTTTTTTTCTTCCCTCCCTGAAGCTGGCAGCTGTCCTTCATTCCGCCAGCGCATTTCACACTTCATCTAGCCTCAACCTGTCACATTACCACCTCCTCTTGCCTTGAATATCTCTTAATGTCTCTCAATGTCTAATCTCTCCTGCCTTCTGTATTACCACTGACCTTCCCTTTTGTTCTTTCATCCCCTCCCCCTTTTCCTAGCATTATACTTGCTTTAAATCTATTTCATTTCCTGCTTTCAGTTCTGACGAAGGGTCTTCGACCTGAAACGTTAACTCTGTTTCTCTCTCTCCACGGATGCTGCCTGGCCTGCTGAGTTTTTCCAGCGTTTTCTGTTATTTCGGATTTCCAGCATCCGCAGTTTTTTGCTATCGTATGGAAATGGACCTTCTTTCTCCCCCTGACCCTCCCTGCACCCCGAGCCAAAACTCTGCTGGCTGTATCCTAACTCACACCAAATCCCATTCACCCAACACCCCTGTGCTTGCTGTCCTATATTGGATCCTGGTCCAGCAACGCCTCGATTTTAATAAAATTCTCATCCTTGTTTTCAAATCGCTCCATAGCCTCGCCCCTCCCTATCTCTGTAACCTCCTCCAGCCCTACAATCCTCAGAGATCTCTGCACTCCTCTAATTCTGGCCTCTTGCGCATCCCCAATTTTCATTGCTCCCCCATTGGCAACTGTGCCTTCAGCTGCCTAGGCCCTAAGCTCTGGAATACCTTTCCTAACCATCTTTGCCTCTCAACCTCTCTCTCTTCCTTTAAAACGCTCCTTAAGTTGTTGTAGAGATCACCTGTGAGAAGGAATCATGACTGTGAACCCACATTCTACATCTCTGGCACAATGCATCATACATTTGAAAAATAATCTTTGTTATCTTTGCTGTTCGTACTGGGTGTTCTTGAGCAAGCAATGACTTGTTAACTGTTGGGTATTTGTACAGAAATGTACCTGAGCTGATAGTTTTTTTTTGAGTTGAGCAGGAATCTAAATAAATTTCATTCACATCAAAAAGCACCTTGAGTTACAGGACTTACTATGTCTTGGTTAGTAGGTCTGTGTTCACTGAGTTGTATAATCACTAATCATAAAGATTCTAATCTCTGGTGATGGTTTATGTAACAGTGTGTCAGGTGATCCAAGTCCAGTGACGTCATTGCCTGGCTCTTGTTTTTTTTCAGTTGCCAGTATCCAGCTGGGAAAGAGTGTGGAACAATCTTGCGTGTAAGAAGCAAATGAGCTTATCAGTACAGTGAAAACCTGCAGACATTGCAGTGTGCGTGTGTGTTATGGACATTACAATCTGCTTGTGTTTTCTGAGCATACTGTGAAATGCATAGTGCTGTTCCTTAGAGAATGTTGATGCCTTGTCTCTCAGAATTAGGTCCATTGGAGTGTTTTGTGGTGATTTGTCCCTTGGATCATGCAACGTAAGAGTTTATCAATGAAAAGTACAGTTCTCCGTGCTCGGGGCCGGGACAGAATGGCCATCAAAGTGCTATTTTGGGAGTTGGAACAACATTTGAAGAGGTATTTCTGAAATACAGTCTTTAAAATGAGCCTGAAAATACAAATATATCTTTTTTAAATAAATAAATGTTTAGCAATCTCAGTGCAATTTCTTTTTGATGAATCAATACCTTGTTAGCACATAGATTAAATGTTGTAATGTTTCAATGTAGATTTCATATCCTACACGGTAATTTGAAGTGGTTTACTGCTCTAGATCGTAATTTGCCTTTAACCTATCTTTCACATTTTCAGTAATTATGTACTGTACCATGTCCCTATTTCTGGAAATGCATTACTCCACTACAGTAGGTTAGTGCATATCAACATATGAGCATTCGTTACGTCTTGAAATGTTTTACTGGAAAAAGTGGAGGCTCCTCTTTCGAGAATGCTAGCAGTGCCCTCTGTCATTAATTGCTGGTCTGTTGCATTACAAGTGGTTCCAAGGAAACTTGGCTGTTATAAAATGGGGAAAACTGGAGTTGGTTTGTCAGTTTCCTTCAGTTCTTTTTTTTAAACTTTCCTCATTCTGTGACAGTACTTTGTAACAAAATAACTTCAACACGATTGATATATGAGCTTTTAATAAGGGGACACTTTATATTTAATATCTTGCAGCAACAGTGTTTCTGTATGCAATACGTTTACGTGCACTGGCTTTACTGTAAACCAAATGGTTTTCACTGTGCATTCACATTACAGTATATGTAAAGGAATCCTCATCAGCTCAGTTGTCCACATTGCAAATGTGTTGCATTCAAGGCATGTGTCGCCTAAAACATTCGTACACACTAGTCGTAGTTTCGGACCAGACATGTTTCTTATATTCCTAGTACAGGCAGTTAGATTTGGTGTGTAAATATGTAGCATATTTGAACAAATATTTAATAAAATCAATAAACAATATGAAAGTCAATGGGGAGTTGCGTGTGTGCAGTGACATGAATAGTACATTGACCATATTCTGTTGTGGCTAATTTTCACTTCACCTTTTGCAGAATACCTGAACTTATAACCTTCTAGCCTTCACCCTCCCACTGTGCAAGCCTATATAGACATGTGCAGCTTAGACTGCTGCTTTTCTCTCTGTTGTTTTTAAGGACGTTGGCTTGATAATGAGCATTCCTTCAGGGCTCCGGAATTTATTGTTCAGTTCCTGCTTTTCAAGTCTACCCACCCTGCTTGTTATGCAATGTACCTGAACCTGTCCTAACTTAATTTGGCTGCCTTGTACATTAAGTGCTCCTGTGGGGTCCGTAGGTACATGGTAACTACAACTAGCCGGGTGTTAGCTGTACTTTTGAAATGCCTATTAAAGCACAGAATAGTTTTTCCAAATTTTCTACTGTGTAAAATACTTAACAAAGGCAGGTTCAACAACAACCACTACCACATGCACTTATATTGCATGTTTCAAATAACAAGAGTCCTGAGGTACTTTATAGGGCGAGGGATAGATTTCTAGCAGCAAGTAGGAGAGAAATTAGACAAGGTGACTGAAGTTTTTGAGGAAACTTTTTAAGATGGGGAGAATGGTAGCGAAGCTTAAGGAGTTCTAGACTGCAAGGATGTGATAGCTGACAGCTATGCTACCAATTGGTAGAGGAGGGATGGGCGTGCAGAGATTTTGAAGAGCACAGGGTGCACTGAGACGTAGAACTAAAGAATCGTAGAATCATAGCATGTTACAGGACAGAAACAGGCCGTTCGGCCACTGTTTTTCACCACCTACTCTAATCCTACTCTCCTCGCTCCGTACAAGTTTTAATATTCCTTTTTTTTCAAAACGCTATCTAATTGCCTTTTAAAAGAATTCAAGGGCTCTGCTTTAACAATGGTTTGTGGCAGAGAATTCCACATTGTAACCACCCTCTGTGAAAATTATTTTTTCCTCTAACGTTGCCTTTTTCTGGCAGTTACATTCTAGAGAATTTATGTGGCACCTTTCTTACTGCTTTTGTATCCTTTCTATAATGAAGGACCCAAAGCTGTGTGCAACCGCAACCTGACTAAGTTCTTGTACAAGTTCAACATTGCCTCATTGGTTTTATATTCTGTGCTTCTTGATACAAAACCAAGGATTCTGTTCGTTCTTGTTCTGGCCTTATCACTTGTGGAGCAATTTGAAGACCAAGATGAGCATTTTGCACTGGGTAAGGTTAGTGAGGATGGGGTAATAGGTGTGCGGGGTAGGTTATAGCCACAGAGTTCTGGATGAGTTGAAATTTATGTTGGATGGTGCTTAGGAGGTTAACAAGGAAAGCCTTAGAGAAGTTGAGCCTTAAAGTGAAATTGTGGATGACCAGGATTTCAGTGGTGAAAACGGTGGAGGTGAGGTAGGCAGGTAAAGTCCTGAAATAACCAGTCATGGTGATGGATCTGGTATGGATTTTGAAACTCACTTCAGATGCTTAGTTGGTTAGAGACACTCAACTGACGCACCAAGATTTGCACATACATAGCAAATTAACATTCCTTTTTACAAATAAATTTGGGAAGGGTGTGAATATAATTGCACTTGTTTGCAAAAGCACAGCTTCAGCACAAAGCTTGGAGATAGAGCTGGGTGAATCAGAGTGGAAGCTGAGAATTTGGTGATAGTAGGAATTCGGTGGAGAGGAGAAAGGTGGTTTCTCACACCCAACTCAAAAGGAGTGGAGCCATAGAATCTGAGGATTCTATGTGCCATGTGCTAGTGAGTAGAAATAAGTGAGCACAGAGCTGGGAGATTCGCAAGCAGAGTGAGGAATTTTGTGAGCGCAGGAATTCGATGGAAAGAAGGCAGCCGGTGGAGACCCAGTTAAACCCAGCAACTGTAGGCCGGTCAGTTTAACCTCGGTAGTGGGGAAGCTTTTAGAAACAGTAATCAGGGACAGAATTAACAGTCACTTGGACAAGTGTGGATTAATTAAGGAAAGCCAGCACGGATTTGTTAAAGGCAAATTGTGTTTAACCAACTTGATCGAGTTTTTGATGAGGTAACAGAGGGTTGATGAGGGCAATGTGGTTGACGTGGTGTACATGGATTTCCAAAAGGCGTTCGACAAAGTGACATATAATAGGCTTGCCAGCAAAGTTGAAGCCCATGGAATAAAGGGGACAGTGGCAGCATGGATACGAAATTGGCTAAGTGACAGGAAACAAAGAGTAGTGGTGAACGGTTGTTTTTCGGACTGGAGGAAGGTATACAGTGGTGTTTCTTGGGGCTAGGACCACTGCTTCTCTTGATGTATATTAATGACTTGGATGTGGGTGTACAGGGCACAATTTCAAAATTTGCAGATGACACAAAACTTGGAAGTATAGTGAACAGTGAGGAGGATAGTGATAGATTTCAAGAGGACATAAACAGACTGGTGGAATGGGCGGACACGTGGCAAATGAAATTTAATGCAGAAAAGTGCGAAGTGATACATTTTGGTAGAAAGAATGAGGAGAGGACATATAAACTAAAGGGTACAATCCTGAAGGGGGTGCATGAACAGAGAGACCTGGAGGTATATGTGCACAAATCGTTGAAGGTGGCAGGGCAGATTGAGAAAGCAGTTAAAGCTTACGGGATCCTGGGCTTCATGAATAGAGGTATAGAGTGCAAAAGCGTGGAAATTATGATGAACCTGTATAAAACACTGGTTCGGCCTCAACTGGAGTATTGTGTCCAATTCTGGGCACCGCACTTTAGGAAGGATGTGAGGGCCTTAGAGAGGGTGCAGAAAAGATTTACGAGAATGATTCCAGGGATGAGGGACTTCAGTTACGTGGATAGACTGGCGAAGTTGGGGTTGTTCTCCTTCGAGCAGAGAAGATTGAGAAGAGATTTGATAGAGGTATTCAAAATCATGAGGGGTCTGGACAGAGTAGATAGAGAGAAACTGTTCCCATTGGTGGAAGGGTCGAGAACCAGAGGACACAGATTTAAGGTGATTGGCAAAAGAACCAAAGGCGACTCAGCGAATGGTTAGGATCTGGTTTGCACTGCCTGAAAGGGTGGTGGAGGCAGACTCAATCACGGCTTTCAAAAGGGAATTGGATAATTACCTGAAAGAAAAACATTTGCAGGGCTATGGGGAAAGGGCGGGTGAGTGGGACTAGCTGAGGTGCTCTTGCATAGAGCCGGCACGGGTCAAATGGCCGCCTTCCGTGCTGTAACCATTCTATAATTCACTTCTCTTCCCTCTGCCTATGGAGGAAATATTCAGTGCACAAGTTGAAGAAGAAATTTAAAAAATTTCCCTCCTAGAAGCTGGCAGCTGTCCTTCATTCTGCCAGTGCATTTCACACTTCTTTTAGCCTCAACCTGTCACATTAACACCACCTCTTGCCTCGATCATCTCTTAATGTCTCTTAATCTCTCCTTTTGTTCTTTCATCCCCTCCCCCTTTTCCCAGCTTTATCCTTGCCTTAAATCTATTTCATTTCCTGCTATTTCCAGTTCTGACGAAAGGTCTTCGACCTGAAACGTTAACTCTGTTTCTCTCCCCACGGATGCTGCCTCGCCTGCTGAGTTTTTCCAGTGTTTTCGGTTGTTATTTCGGATTTCCAGCATCTGCAGTATTTTGCTATCGAAGAAATAAAAGTATATGGTTTTGTTAGGAAACTGGCGGTAAGATTGCCAGAAGCGGCTCTAGTCCTTTTTGAAGTGTCTACTGAGGTTGCAAAAGGTATTTACACTAATCCAGTCTGATAGTTTTTTAAATATTTGTGATGGTGCAAACCACAAATATCCCAACATACACCAGCTCGCCAGTGCTGATGACGTTGTACCCAAATGCTAAAAGGCAAGTTGCGGGGCGGGGGTGGGTGGGGGAAGAGGGAAGAGAGAAGAGATGGGCTTAAAGTCTACTAAGAACTAAGAGAATTAAGCTATCTGAATCAGTTACAGTGGTCATCAGAGGGAATGGGTTGGCCAAGGGTTCATTCGTTCTTCTCCCTTCTCCCCCCAGAAATAAAATGACCATCTTGAAGTACATAGCTACCAGAGCAGAGAGAAGCTGGTCATTCACATTATGCGCCCCCCTCTTACTTTCTTTAATGGATCTACAGTCTATTCCTGATTGAATTAAGTAATGTAAGGCAAAGTGATCATTAAGGAAGAAAATACTGGGTTATTAGATAATTTGAATTAAGTGGTTTTAAATTAAGGGAGTAGATTCTACCACACTTTCCTGCTCCAACACACAACTTTTTCTCCCACTAATAAGCTAGTCAGTTATCTGCGTCGGGATCCCTCTGTTTAGCCAGTGCTGGTGCAGTCAGTGTATGCACCTTTTATAATCTTTGTCCCCTCATTCCAGAAGGTGGCAATCTTCTTACACTTCTCATTATAAACTCCATATGTACTCTGGCTGCACCTTTGGTATTATCAGAGTAAGTCACCCCTGTTAATATTCAAACTGGAGTTCATTTGCGATTTTTAGTTGCATTAAACACTGTCTGCTGTTGCAGGGTTTCTGCAATATTCCTCCACCAATTAGTTGACCAGTTTATGGCTAGATCCCAAGCCCATAGCAGTCCCATCAGCTGAGAACCTTGCAGCTCTGCTCAGCTGTCTAACTAGCCCATAAAGGGTTAAGACATTAGGTTTGCAGACTAAGCTACAAGGGCTTGTTGACAACCCTCCTTTGCCATTCTGATGGAGTAGGAGGGGCATGGCTTTTGTGCCAGTCAAATTCAGTTTCAGGGAAACTAGCTGTCAACAAAACAGATCCTGCTTTTTTTTTTCCCGGAGTCACTTGAGCTAAAATCCAGTCCCATTGCAAAGCTCCAGACACCAACCTCAAAATATTTAAGTGCTTCAAGAAGGCATAGAGTAGCACAAATTCCAAAATGGTTCCCTTTGCAAGGAACCAGACTAGTCAAATAAAAAGCCACGTGATGTAGTTCGTTCAGTTAACAAATAGAATGAAAGTTGTTTTTCACTGTGTAAATTTCAGTGGCCTATTTTTGTGCAAACCTATTTTGGAATGGCGGAGCAGGCTCGAAGGGCCAAATGGCCGCCTACTGCTCCTAGTTCTTATGTTCCCTTTTCTGTTGTTTTGTTTCCTATTCTTTTTCTAAATGTTTATAAGATGCTAATTAAACATGCAAATAGATGTCAAGCTGGTTATAGATATGGGAGCAAAATACTGTAGAACAGTGTAACACATGGAAAGGGCGTATAGTGATCAACGCTTTAAAGCAAACAAGTGACACCGAGAATCCCAGTGCTGCTAAGTGAAGCTTGAAAACTATGGGAATGTGACCCAGCCCTAACTTGTGGAATGCAGTTTGGTATCATGAAAAAAAACTTTCAAAGTTAAAGTAGACATAAAAATGTAATAGTGAACCTTTCTTCAGAAAGCACCTAGGCTGATAATGTCCTAATGATGCTTCAAGATTCATTCATTTATAACTGACATTGAAGTAAGATGGTTGCCTCCAGATAGCTAGGTTTGCTGGTGTAGATCATGTCGATTTACAAAATAATAACCATCCAGCATTCTGTGTTTCAGACTTTAGATGTTTAAAAATATATAAAGGAGGCAGTGCAACACTGTTTTACTGCAGAGCGAAGGTAAATGGGCATTTTTTCCCCCTTTTATTTAATTTCCATACACCATTATACCAAGAGAGAGGGCATGGAGGTGACTAGCTCTCGGCCCTCTACAGGCTGCTGAGAGGCGTGTCCGCTTGGTTTGAGAGGATTTGCTGTTGTTTTTCCACTTTCCTTGGGGTTGCCAAGGCCAGAATGGGACAGAGCTGGGCAGGCGTGGAACCGTGGCTTGAGTTCGGTGGTTTGCTTTGCCACTTAAGAAAATTCATTTAAAGCCTCGTAACCCAATGCCCTCATATTATGAGACGTAATGTAGGAAAAGTAGAACTTTTAATTTAAGAAGCAGAAATTCTCTGTTCATCTTACAATTTTAGGAATTTCTGGAAATCCCCATTCAAAATCTGGATTCAGAAGCAGGTAGCAACTAAACTCTTCTCACCTTATCCCCCCCCCCCCCCCACCTACAGTGTCCACTGACCTGACTGACTGAAATGTGGCGGCAAACACGAGCTTGAGTTCTACCAATCCGTGCAGAATTTTGGTACATCAGTGCACTGTACCTTTGGACCTCCCCTAATTTAGTTGTTAAAAAAATCTCTTCACTGTTGGGGGACAGCACTTCACTCGTGAATGATTAACAGCCCTTTTGTATTATGGAACTGTGATATACTTTATACTGAAGGTTGGATTCATCAACAGTGGAACAACTGCACATGAGCAGAGTCAAGATGGTGAGCCCAAAACCATGTACTGCTAGTGGGAGCCATTGACCACTGGAGAGATTTTACTTTGCTACCGGTGATGCTTCTGATCAGAGGCACCAAGTGGAACCCCCCTCCAGTGGTCATTTATGTTGGCAAGTGCTGCTAATGCACTTGTTTTGAAAGCAAAAATGGTAATCAAAAAGAGCACAAGAGTGGCTATCCAGAGGTTCCATTTTGAGCAGGGTTTGTACTCGACGGCTTAAAGTTTAGGGAATTTGTCTGGAGCTAGCTGATGATGAATGGCTCCCCCATGTTTCTGTACAAAGATGACAAAACGAGTTTGCTCTCTTGCTGTTTAATGAATAGGCACATAAAGAATTTTTTGTAACAGGAAAGGGTCATTAGGCCCAAACAAGCCAGTAAGAATTTCTTGTGAAAACTTGGTATGTAAGCATAATAACTTTAGAACAAAAACAGGACTAATATTTATAAATGAATTTTATTATACCTGTGTCTCCATATATTAAACTACATTACTACAGATTCCCTGCCTGCTTTCATGCCTCAAATATATATCAGAAAAGTCTGGATTGTGCTAGAAATAGGCTAAAATCCAACATTCACAATGCAGCATGTTCAAACTAGCTTGCGCTCCAAATCCAGGCCAGTGAAAACACAGATTAATCTCAATTTGCGCACTGGCACTAATTGATATTTTAGTCAATTAAATCAAAGTCGCAAATGACATCCTATGTGACTGTGACCATGGTAAACTATCCTTCCTCATCCTTCTCAACCTGTTTGTAGCCTTGGACACGATTGACCACACCATCTTCCTCCAATGCCTCTCCTCCATTGTCCATTTAAATGGGACTGCACTCACCTGGTTCCACTCTTGCCTGTCGAGTCGTAACCAAAGAATCTCCTGCAATGGCTTCTCTTCCCAGTGCCGCACTGGAGTCGCCCAAGGATCTATCCTTGGCCCCTTCCTATTTCTCATCTACATGCTTCCCCTTGGCGACATCATCCGAAAACACAATGCAAGATTCCACATGTACACTGATGACACCTAGCTCTACCTCACCACCGCCACTTCTCGACTCTCCCACTACCTCTGCATTGTCACGTAGCTTGTCCGACATCCAGTCGTGGATGAGCAGAAATTTCCTCCAACTAAATATTGAGAAAACCTAAGTCATTGTTTTCGGTCCCTGCCACAAACTCCATTCCCTAGCCACTGACTCCATCCCTCTCCCTGGTCACTGTCTGTAGCTGAATCAGACCGTTCGCAACCTTGGCATTCTATTTGACCCTGAGATGAGCTTCCAACCAGATATTGGCTCCACCACCAAGACCGCCTACTTCCACCTCCATAACATCGCCCGTCTCCACCCCTGCCTGAGCTCAGCTGTTCCTGAAACCTTCATCCATGCCTTTGTTACCTCTAGACGTGACTATTGCAATGCTTTCCTGGCCGGCCTCCCTTCTTTCACCCTCCATAAACTTGAACTCATCTAAAACTCTGCTGCCTGTATCCTAACTCGTACCAAGTCCCATTCACCTATCGCCCCGACCTACATTGGCTCCCGGACTGGCAACGCCTCGATTTTAAAATTCTCATTCTTGTTTTCAAATCCTTCCATGGCCTTGCCCCTGTCTATCTCTGTAACCTCCTTCAGCCCTACAACCCTCTTAGATCTCTGCGCTCCTCCAATTCTGGCCTCTTGCGTATCCCTGATTTTAATCACTCCACCATTGGCAGCCGTGTCTTCAGCTGCTTGGGCCCTAAGCTCTGGAATTCCTTCCCTAAACCTCTCCTCCTCTGTACCTCACTGTCCTCCTTTTAAGACGCTTCTTAAAACCTACCTCTTGTCCGACTACCTCCTTACGTGGCTCGGTGTCCAATTTTGTTTGATAACGCTCCTGTGAAGTGCCTTGGGATGTTTTACTACGTTAAAGGCGCTATATAAATGCAAGTTGTTATGATATGGTTCTTACTGTTGAGTTTGCACAGACTCAACAAATTTTAGGAACAAAATGATACTGTGGCATTTCCTGCCGATTTAAGCATGATTTGTTGAGACATCAAGTTGGTTATCTCATACAGACTGCCATACTGGTCTTGTCAAAAAGAAGTGCATCATTGCAATCCATGAATTCAATGGTACTTTCTCTAAGTTTGGCTACTCTCTATTTTCCCTTTGGGCTTCATAAAATATTTGCCTGTCTTTTGTATAGAGATCAGGGAATTTGCAGTGGGAACAGACCAGGTCCAAGTACGCTCTGTGTGTGTTTGTGCATGGCTGTCTCCGATTAGAAAAGGTCACCAGCATATTTTCACAAATCACTGAACCTCAATGTTCAGCATAGTGTACTTTGTCCGTGCGTGACAAAGTGTGTGTGTTTACAGAGATAAGATGTATTTACAAGGACAAACTGTTTTTGCATGGACAACAGACTGTATATAATGACAAGGTGTGAACTTGAAATCTTTCTCTATCATAAAGTACACTTTCTGGGAAAATATTTGACTGATTGCATAAGCAGTGCCTACATGTAGCTGGTACACCAGAATCCCTGGGAACATCAATTTGCTTTTGGTATCATTTCTGTGTAATGTTACCTTGGGGGGGAAAAAAATAGTCTGACTGCAATAACTTGTTTCAGCACAATGTAGTTTACTCTTTAGTCAGCCTGTTAAGCAAATTCCTAGGAATTTCATGAATTGGGTAGTTTTTAGCTGATTCACATAAAAGGGAGTAAATGTCACACTTGTAGGCATAATGGAAGCCTTGTGTGTGTTTTTTTTTCTTTTGGCACAATGCTGTAGGAGTTACTTGGCCTATGGTTAATCATGTCTTAAAGTGGCAAGCTCCCAAAACACACCATCATCTAAAAGTTCTTCCCCATTCTTTCTCTCTTTCTCTCCTCACCTAATTTGTAGTTATTTTTCCTTTGCCCAATTTGAGGTTCCCTGACTGCCATTCCACAACTAACAGAATAAAGAGGGCAGGCTCTGCCAAAGCTCAATACTCTCATCAACCACCAAAGGCATGCTAGAGTGACTTGTTCTCTGTCTTTTAAAAACAATATTTTCTCCTTCACGCTCCTCCCTCACTGAACCGCACAGGAAGGTACCTTGTTACCCAGTTTCTTTCTCCAAACTTCCTGGCTCATGGGAGGGATTCAGTCTGAGCTGCATTACAAATATTTGGAGCCCTGGGCACCAAGAGCTTTTGAGGTCCCTCCACAGCCCCTTCATAACCTCTCCACTCCCCATATCCATTAAAATACAAACGTGTAGTAAACTATGTAAAGAAATAGGCCTGTAGAATAGTTGCATGCTGCATTAATAATAAAGCAAATTATATCACGCTATACTGTGCTTAAGTGAAACTGATCCAGCAGTCATGCAGTTTTTCTGCGTTATGGTGATTTTTACTGGGGGCCTCGTGTTTGCTTGGGGCTCCTGGGTACGTGCATCAGAGACCCATCGTTCATCCTGCATCAGTGCTCAAATGGCTTTCAGTGGGACAGCTCCACGAGTCATTTATTTTTGAGTG
This sequence comes from Squalus acanthias, assembly GCA_030390025.1. NCBI lineage: Eukaryota > Metazoa > Chordata > Chondrichthyes > Squaliformes > Squalidae > Squalus > Squalus acanthias. The sequence continues at coordinate 111,691,590 of CM059429.1, read as the reverse complement.
CTTGGATATGTATATGGAATCCCTTTTATTTCTTCAATGATAGACTGGGGCATCTGTAGCAGACATAATGAGAGATTGTGGTGGATTGAATTGGGGGGCGGGCAGGAAGCTAGTGAATCTGAGTATTTAAACTATACTGAACAAAATGTGCTGCATTGCATCTACAATGTCTGACAAATGCTAGTCAGTTTGGAGTCTGAACCAATCTCTACATGGGGCTTTACTTCTGAAACTTGTTGTTCAAACTTGTGGTGTACACTTTCTATAAGATGGTAATCTGGCATTTTATTTGCATATGTACAATGGATCTTCTACTTGCAATCACTCTTGTAATTCTCTACATCTCTCCGATGTTTGGGCGTTCCTCATTGTGGCTTGGTGCCAGAACTGCATACTGTACTCCCAAGTGTGGACCTACAAGTGACTGCACTGCCTCCACACAGCCTCGTTAGACTTGTATTCACTCTTGCAGATATATATCCTAGAATTATGTTAGATTTTTGTTGCCTCATTACAGTATCTAGACTTGGATTGTACAAATTCAAGTTTACTTTAGATACCTTCTCATTTTCAGTGGCGTCAGCCATAGCGTAAATGGATCCTGCACCCCTAACATGCTGCTGTAGATTCATACAATATTTGCCCAAGGGTGGGACAATAGTACCCCCCTGTGATTTGAACCGGATATTCGTGCCTTTTGCTCATCCTCCAATCTTTTTGAAGATGGAGCAACACCTGGTAAGGTGTGGCCAGATACAAATCATTTAAGCTATTTTATTTTACATCATGTGAACATACAGAGCAACAGTTCTAACCAGACACCTTTTCCTCGCATCAGTGGGTTGTCTTGCTTGATTTAAACAAAATAACTGCTAACTACCTCGCTGCATTCTCCTTCAGAGCCGAGTGAAAGTTTGCCCTTGCAGATTTCTGTTTAAAAACTGACTGCCTGTACCTCTCTTACCTGTGTTGACAACCTGAGAGAAGGCCCTGTCAGATAACCTCTAGTAAGCTCAAAAAACCAGCGACATCCCAACACAACAGGTGTGGGCTATTTATGGATTACTGAGACAAGCTAACAAATGACTTATTTACAGTATTTAAGGAAACAACATCAGCATTTTAACCACCTTTTGTCTTGATGCCTTTTTTTTAAAAATTGTGTGAATGCACTTTTCTTTGAAGCACAACTCCTAAATGTAACTCTTTCTAAATCCTTTCTGTGAAAAAATGGTTTAAAAATACTGAAATGTGACAGTGTTTATTTACTATGATTAGCTTGGCATTCTGTTTCACATTTTTTTCTCGCCTTCAGTTGACCATCATCCCAAGCTCTGACCCTCTGTAGTTAAGGTTCTGTACTTCCACCGCGTCCCCCCCCCCCCCCCCCCCCCCCCACCAACCTCTTTCTAATCTAGTTAAATAACCCTCAATTCCTTCTACTATGTTCATAGTTACTCTTTCAGATTCTACCCTGTTGTGCAGAAACCTATCCTTTCAAACCCGTCTTAACTCCTCCCCCCGCCAACCCCCAAAACAATCCCAATTATCGATGAAGCCGACATAAATTGCTCTGTCAAAAAAGAAATTATTCATTCTCGGCATGTGGGTGTCGCTGGCAAGGCCGGCATTTATTGCCCATCCCTAGTTGCCCTTGTGAAAGTGGTGGTGAGCCGCTGCCTTGAACCGCTGCAGTCCCTGTGGTGAAGGTGCTCCCACAGTGCTGTTTGGTAGGGAGTTCCAGAATTTTAGCGATGAAGGAACAGCGATATGTTCAAATCGGGATGGTGTGTGACTTGGAGGAGAACTTGGGAGGTGATGGTGCTCCCACACACCTGCTGCCCTTGTCTTTCTAGGTGGTGGAGGTCGTTTAGTTAGGGAAGTGCAGTCGATAAAGCCTAGGCGAGTTGCTGCAATGCTTCCTGGAATTGATTATCAAGAATAAATCGAAGGATTATCTGTACAACAATAATTTAGTGAACAGCAGTCCATGTGGATTCTGATGGGGCAGATCCTGCTTGACCAACCTGCTCAACTTCTTTGAGGAAGTGCCAACCCAAATGCACTGGAAGACGCTACGATATGGTGTACCTAGATTTCGAAAGTCATTTGACAGTTTCACATGAAAGGCTATTGGTCAAGCTCAAAACTGGGGATCCAGGGTAAACCTTGGGAATGGATAAGAAGTTGGCTGCAGGGTAGAAAGCAAAACACACTCGTTAGAGGAGTTATGTTGTGGGGGAGGGGGAAGTACAGTGATGTGCCCAGGGCTCAGTATTGGGGCCACTACTGTTTCTAATTTATATCACTGACTTAAATTTGAAACGCATTGCAACTTAGTTAAATTTGCTGATACAAAACTAGGAGAGGCAGCTCCGAGTACAGAATGACCTACACTAAATACATATGTATGCAAAAAATGGTAGATGAATGTTAATGCAACAGGTGTACAGGTGCTGCACATAAGAAAAATGGGCATGAATGGTATTGAAATAGCTAAGGATAAGCTTCAAAGAGATGGGAGTCAGAGTAGATTTGATGCTTAACGTCCAACCACTGCAGAGTAATGATCAAGAAAGCCGATAGATTGTTAAACTGCATAGTTAAAACAGTGGAATACACATTAAAAAAGTTAATGATTAAACTGTAAAGTGTTCTTGTCAAATCACAGTGAGCACTGTCCATTTCTGGTTGCTGGGAAACGACGGAGACGTTCAAGCACGAGTGGCAAAGCAAAGATGAGCCACGAGGTTGGTCCCGAGTGTAAGAGATCTGAGCTGTGAAGGAGAACGGGAGAGGTGATCTTGTAGTGGTACATTAGTAAATGGGTATGGAAACGATTATTCCGGAATATTTAAATTAAATTGCGAGGGTATGATAAAGGGACACAGGTTCAAACCCGTAAAAGGTAAATTTAAGATTGAAATCAGCAAATTCTTCTTTGCACAGAACAATCAACACACTGAATGAACTCCCAGATAGAACAATGTAGGTCAAAACCCGGAATCATTTAAGAAACAGTTAAATAGGGGAGAATATAGAGTCTTTCTAGATGAATGAACTAAGATGGGCCAAATGGCTTTCCTTATCTAGTTATTAGCCTCCATAATTCTAGACATGGGTCTTCACCTGTACCAAAGACTAGAAGAATACTAGAAAACACACTACATATAAATCTGAGCAATATGAAACAATTTTTGAGTATGTGAGATTGCCTTCTTCCCAAGTCATAAACTCCCACATAGCAGATTTGAATGGCTTCTACTGTACTGTACACTTTTATGGTTCTGTGGAATGCATTGCCATGAGAAACCGTTGAGGCAGATACCATTGCAACTTTTAGTGAAACGTGCAATGGTCTCTACCTCATCTACTTTGGTAAGTAGTCCTGTGCAACAATCCAATCGCAATTTACATTGTAAACAAAGTCATATGTTTTAACATTTTGTTCAATGAATCTCCCATCTCCCAGCTATAATGCATGAAATTGAACTTACCCCATTGAGTGCAGCATAGCTATGGCAAAGCAGAGGAAGATACAGGGGAGAGAGTGAGGTAGAGGTTGGGGTTGTGGTTGCTTAGGCAAAGAGCTCACACAAACACAATGGACTGAATGGCCTCCTTTCTGTGCTGTTAATTTATAGATGTCTAGAAGTTAACGTTTGTCTGTGCACATGAAATATACACACAATAAGTGAGTGTCCAGTGGTGCAAATAGAAAAGGATGAGACCATTGCCTGAAAACATCCAGTGTGTGAAATACTTATTTATAACTACTGAGTTACATCAAGAAATGACTGAGTACACTGGGCACAGCAAAGGCTACGGACCCCGACAACATCCCAGCTGTAGTGCTGAAGACCTGTGTTCTAGAACTAGGGCCAGGCAGTAGAACTCCCTGCTGTTCTTCAAATAGTGCCACGGGATCTTTTACGTCCACCTGAACAGGCAGATGGGGCCATGACTTAACATCTCATCCAAAGAACATCACCTCTAACAATGTACTCCGTCAGTACTGCACTGATGTGTCAGCTTAGATTATGTGCTCAAGTAAGGAATGCTACCAACTGAGCCAAACTGACTAATCAATCCCACAAATAACAAGCACCATTTTACAACACAAAACTGTTTTTGTACACAGATGTTTGTACTATGCAGGTTGATTGAATTAAATGCAAATATTTACCTCTTACTATTGCTGTCCCTGACTTGAGTCCCTGAAGCTGCGACTCTCCTCATGTCTGAATACTTAGGACTCTAAACTGGCAGCTGAAATACCGATCAAGGCACTAATATCACAGTAATAAAAACAGAACGTGCTGGAAATACTCAGCAGGTCAGGTAGTTTCTGTGGAGAGAGAAACAGAGATGACCTTTTGTCAGAACTGGAAAAAGTTGGAGATGTAACAGGTTTGAAGCATGTACAGAGGCAGGGTAAGGGGGCAGGGGAGGAAAGAACAAGAGGGAAGGTCTGTGATGGGGTGGAAGGCAGGAGAGATTAAATGACAAAAGGGATGATGGTGCAAGGCAAAAGGCCTGTTGCATCTCTAACTTTTTCCAGTTCCGATGAAAGGTCTGCTGAAACGTTAACTCTGTTTCTCTCTCCATAGATGCTGCCTGACCACCTGAGTATTTCCAGCATTTTCTGTTTTTATTTCAGATTTCCAGCATCCACAGTATTTTGCGTTTGTACCAATATCACGGTACCTGTTAAAGGTGAAACTTCACAAATCTGTTGTTTTAGACCAGAGAAATCACATTCTGGTTGTGTAATGGGGAAATTCCAGCATCCCAAAGATACTAATTTTATCATTGTAAGTAGGTAATTTTTTATATGCATGCAGTATTAACATAGCTATATTGCACTCAATGGGGTAAGTTCAAATTTATGCATTATAGCTGGGGTGGAAGAGTCGTAAACAGGGTCATATGTTTTAACATTTTGTTCAACGTAAATTGTGATTGGAGTGTTGCACAGAACTGCTGATTGGCAAGTGAATCAAGCAAATAGAACTTTTTTTATTTTTTTCTCTTTCCCCCTCTTTCTCCCTCCCCCTCTCCCTTACAGAGGTATAGATATGTGGAGTGGTTAATGCTGTTGTGATTTAAAGAGCAGCTTTCATAGTGGATTAACAACAACAGGAACAACATCATGCATTTATGTAGCACATTTGACATAGTAAATGTTCCAAAGTGCTTCACAGGAGCGTTGCCCGAGCCACGAAGAGATATTAGGACAGGGAGGGAATTTTAGAGCTTGGGGATTAAATCTAGAAACATTTCTGCATCATTTTTTTTACATGACCGTTATACAGGGCAAAGGTATTTTATAAATAACTAGACTTGAGATACTAGCTGTCCCTCCTAAACTACAAGATGAAGTTTGGGGCCCTGTGAGAATGCAGGCAGGTTCTTTGATCTGCAGAGTCAGGATGCAGAAACTTTGTCCAAGGTGCTAATCAAGTTACATTTGGTCGAAGCTTTAGTGGGTATGCAAAGGCTGAGCAAGGTGTTCACCTGCTCAGCAAGTGCTTTCTGTTTACAATAGCAGAAACCGCTGGAGATACTCAGCAGGTCGGGCAGCATCCGTCGAGTAAACGCGAGACAGCTGGCGTTTCGGGTAAGAACATAACATAAGAAATAGGAGCAGGAGTCGGCCCTTCGAGCCTGCTCCGCCATTCAATGAGATCATGGCTGATCATCTGTCTCAACTCCATTCACTGGCCCTATCGCCATATCCCTTGATGCCCTTACTAGTCAGAAATCTATCGACTTCTGTTTTGAATATACCCAATGACTGAGCCTCCACAACCCTCTGGGGTAGAGAATTCCAAAGATTCACCACCCTCTGTGTGAAGAAATGTCTTCTCATCTCAGTCCTGAATGGCCTACCCTTTATCCTGAGGCTGTGGCCCCTGGTTCTAGAGAATGCAGGCAGGGAAACATTCTCCCAGCATCCACCCTATCAAGCCCTGTAATAATTTTGTATGCTTCAATGAGATCCCCTCATATTCTTCTGAATTCAAGAGAATACAGGCCTAGTTTACTCAATCTCTTCTCATACGACAGTCCCGCCATCCCAGGAATCAATCTCGTGAACCTTCGTTGCACTCCCTCTATGGCAAGTATATCCTTCCTTGGGTAAGGAGACCAAAATTGTACACAGTACTCCAGGTGTGGTCTCACCAAGGCCATACATAATTGGAGTAAGACTTCTTTACTCCTGTACTCAAATCCTCTTGTAATGAAGGCCAGCATACCATTTGCCTTCCTAATGGCTTGCTGCACCTGTGCATTCACTTTCAGTGACTCATGTACAAGGACACCCAGGTCCCTTTGAGCATCTGCATTCCCCAATCTTTCACCATTTAGGAAATACTCTGCCTTTCTGTTTTTTCTACCAAAGTGGATAACTTCACATTTATCCACATTATACTCCATCTGCCATGTTCTCGCCCACTCACTGAGCCTGTTGAGATCCCCCCTGAAGCCTTTTCGCAACTGACACTGCCACCTAGCTTTGTATCATCAGCAAATTTGGAAATGTTACATTTAGTCCCCTCATCCAAATCATTGATATAGATTGTGAATAGCTGGGGCCCAAGCACCGATCCTTGCGGTACCCCACTAGTCACAGCCTGCCATCCTGAAAAAGACCCGTTTATCCCTACTCTTTGTTTTCTGTCTGTTAACCAATTCTCAATCCATGCTAGTATATTACCCCCAATTCCATGTGCCCTCATTTTGTTCACCAACCTTATATGGGACCTTATCGAAGGCCTTCTGAAAATCCAAATATACCACATCTACCGGTTCCCCTTTGTCTATTCCACTAGTTACTTCCTCAAAGAACTCCAATAGGTTTGTCAAACAGGATTTCCCTTTCATAAATCCATGTTGACTCTGCCCAATCTTACTATTAGTTTCTTAGTGCCCAGTTATTGCATCCTTTATAATAGATTCCAGCATTTTCCCAACTACTGATGTGAGGCTAACAGGTCTGTAGTTCCCTGTTTTCTCTCTCCCTCCTTTCTTAAATAGCAGGGTTACATTTGCTATCCTCCAGTCTGCAGGAACCGTTCCAGAATCTATCAAATTTTGGAAGATGACAACCAATGCGTCCACTATCCCAATGGCCACCTCTTTCAAAACCCGAGGATGTCGGTCATCCGGTCCTTGGGATTTATCGACTTTTAGTCCCATTAATTTTGCTAGTACTGTTTTTTTTTAACTAATAATTTCTTTAAGTTCCTCATTCTCGCCGCACCCTTGGTTTTCTCGTATTTCTGGGAGGTTTTTGTGTCTTCCTCCGTGAAGACCGAAACAAAGTATTTATTTAATTTCTCTGCCATTTCCTCATTCCCCATTATAAATTCTCCCATCTCTGACTGTAAAGGACCTACATTTACCTTCGCCCGTCTTTTCCTTTTCACATACCTATAGAAGCTTTTACAATCCGTTTTTATATATTTCGCTAGTTTGTGCTCATATTCCATTTTCTCTTTCTTTATCAATTTCTTGGTCCCCCTTTGCTGATTTCTAAAAAGATCCCAATCCTCAGGCTGACCGCTTTTTCTGGCAACGTTATAAGCTTCCTCCTTTGACTTAATACTAGCTTTAATTTCTTTTGTTAGCCATGGTTGGATCACTTTTCCTTTTGGGTTTTTATGCCCTAGAGGAATATATGTTTGTTGCAAGTTATGCATTATTTCCTTGAATGTTAGCTATTGCATGTCCACCTTCATACCTTTTAGTGTAGTCTCCCAATCTACCATGGCCAACTTGTCCCTCATACCCTTGTAGTTTCCTCTGTTTAGATAGAAGACCTTAGGGTATAAGACCTTCCCTCAGAACGGAAAGATATTGCAGATAAACAGCATTTTAGAAGGAACAGAACAAGGGAAGATGGGGTCGGTCGCACACACCCGCTCGCAGACGTAGAATGACCTGTAAAGTGCTACATTGGGGATCAGAAAATGGTTAAAAGGCAGAAGTGATGTACACAGGAGACGAAAGAAGCATAATGAGAGAAATCAAAGAAATAAAAGACATGCACAAGACTAGAAGAGCTGAAGATTCTCCATCCCACATCCACTCTGACCTCTCTGTCTTTGGCCTACTACACTGTTTCAATGAAGTACAAGGCAAGCTCAAGGAACAGCATCTCATCTTTCTACTGGGCATTTTCCAGCCCTGTGGCCTTAATATTGTCTTTAACAACTTCAGGCCTTAACTATAGTTCCCATTTTCTCTCCAGCAGTAGGTGCTGGCAATATGGGATAGGTGTGTACCTGTGTTTGCAGGGATGGGGGAGGCAAGCAAGTTGATGCTAGGGGTGGGGACCCCAACCCACCCTCCCTTCTCCATTCTCCCCTTCCCATTGGAACACTGCTGGCGGGGTGGTCTGTACCCTTGGTGTTGACCTATTTTTTTCTTCCAACAGACTCCTGGGCCACTGGAGCCTGCTCCACTTTGCCAGTTTTTCACACTTCCTACTCTACTTACTATTCCCTCTTTAGCTCTTCACGCACTCTGTCTTGTAAATGTTTTATCTCTTTGATTTCTCTCCTCATGTCTCCTGTGCACATCACTTCTGTCCTTGAACCATTTCCTGATTCCCACCTTAACACCTTGCCTGTGTGTGGTATTTGTGAGTGTGTGTGCTTTTCTCCCCCCCCCCCCCCCCCCCCCCGCCTCCCCTTGTTCTGTTTCTTCCTAAATGCTGTTTATCTGTAATATCTTTCGGTTCTGAGGGAAACTTTTATACCTGAAAAACCAACTGTCTGTTTTCTGCGCAGATGCTGCCTGACCTGAGTTTCTCAGCGTCTTTTGTTTTTGTTTCAGATTCCCAGCATCTGCAGTATTTTGTTTTTTGTTCCTTTCTATTTACATGATGCTCTAATTATGCCTTTGAAAGTGATTGACAGCTCTATTCGAAAGCCGTTTTGATCAGGGGTATTTACTGCAAACATTCTTCAATATATTTATTTCAGTTTTAGTTGGATCTAAATTAACAGCTAGACTCCATGCATCGGGCAAAAGCATCACCTCAACCATTACATTAGTAAGTTTATGAAAGACCATTTCCTGCAGAAGCCCCTCAGATTATCGTACTGTGCAAGAAATAAGCCCTTAAAATATGTTAACTCCTTGTGGACCAATTCAATCTGTGAGAATTTGCACCATTAGAATCTTTCTCTGTCTTTCAGCTGCTCTGTAATTTTTTACTAGAAAATAATCTGTTAGTTTTACCCTAAACCAAATAGTCCAACAGTGTGGTATTTATCACCTCTGAGTAGACAGGAGACAATGGGCATCTGGTCTGTGGTGTGACATAACCATAGATAAAGTGGTCCTTCATCCTGAAACATGTTTTCCCACTCATATAAGGGTGCAGGTTTTGGTTCATAGGAAACTTGCTCTGCTCTGCTCTGCTTATGAAGCCCCTTTCCTACGAACATGAGTAAAAACTCTTTGGGGTGGAGGGACCCAAATTACAACAGCTATGTTGATTAATACCTTATAAGAAGGAACTGTACTAATGTCCAGACAGTTGTGTGATTGGAAATCTTTAAGAATAAGTATAAAAGGAGCACTAGTTTCCATCCAGCTGAGACCTTGGAAATGTCACTTGTGCACATTGTATGAGTTTGCTGGAGTAATGCTCTTAGGACCTCAGATAGCCTTTTCTCATTCTGTTTTATGTTGCTTTCTGCATGCATTTCTCAGTAGCTGGCTTGAGTGGATGTCTATCTATCTGCTTAGCTAAGAAAGGGCGTGAGAATGGCATTGGAAGAAAATGGAAGAACTCGTACAAAGTCTTCGGTGAAGGATGTGGATGGAAAGAACTGTTGATACCAGCACATTTCAATCATAATACTGACATGGTGCGTCATTGAGGGGTGGGTGGAATCTATTATAATTAAGTATAGTCTAATGATCAGTGTGCTAAGAGGTTATCACTCGGACATATGATCAATATATTATTAGACGTGTGAACACTAGGACCCTTTATTATAGTAGTAGTGTATTTCTCTCGTAAAGGATGACTGCCAACAAAGAAGGGAACATAGGTTCATGGTAGATGGGTGCATTGATGACTGTGCAGGCCTAGACATCATCTACTACAAACTTCACGTAACCACGTTCCGGAGTGGGGTGGAGGGGTTTCTCCTGTGGAGCCCTTTAGCATTGCTAATTTTGCCGTGTCTCACGTCTTGTCTCCACACTGGCACTCTTGCTCTCTGTTCAGCACAGCATTACTTCATAGTACAAAATGAGTCTAGATTTGCTATTGTGGAAGATTGGTGAAAGGATTTCGACTGTCAACAATTTTAAATGAAGTATACCACAGTTTTAAGAAACACCCACTGTTCTCTGAAAAATCTAATCAATGAATTGATTCCGGACAACAAATTTAGTACTGATGTTGTGAAGTTGTTCACACAAGGAGTGATTAATATGTGAAATGGGCTTCCAGGTAAGGTTGTGGAGGCAATTACCCTGGAATCATTCAAGACAGCTGCAGGTTCTTTCTGGAGAGATGAGCTGCATTGGGCGAATAGTCGCCTTCTCCTGTGTCTATCTACTGAATAATTTGTGATTGTTGCAACAGTGGAATCATTATTATCAGCAAAGTGACTGGTGTGAATCCACATCTTATGGAACTACTTGAGTTCCAACAGCGTGGCACTACATCTGAACAGACTAGTGGGTAGGGACTTCTCAGTACAACCAAGTGGCCATTAGAATATTTTTTTAAACAAAAACTATGAAATTGCTAATGTTTCTCGAGCTTTTGGGATAAATAATGACCTAATGTAGGCTGAGAAAAGTGCAAGCAGAGCACTCTACAATAATACGTTGCACACCTCATAAGGTATCAATAAGCTATAAAATTGCATGTAATGTTTAGTGACCCAAGACTTGTGTCACTGTAAAATTAGCCATTCAGTCTGACTAAATATTGGCCACTAAAAGGGCATAGGATCAGGATAAAGGAAGTAAGCTCTTTAGGAAGGCTGATGACGTGATACTTTTAAGGCTCCTGCTTTAGTACCCTTAGTCCGATTATTTAATTGACTTCTAAAATAGGTTATTGTCGGCTTCCAGGAATAAACTGGATAGCAGGCTCCTAAGATCTTTCACATCATTATCTCCCAAGTGACACTTATTTTTTTAATGACCTTGAAGTTTATTATTACCTGGCTAGTTTAATCAATGTGCATTAAATAATGCAGCCTTCTATCCTAGCCAGGTTATTTTCACCATTCACACTTCATCTTCTCATTTCCTTCAAAACACAGTGCCACTGCCTGCCTTTACTGTGGGTTGTGTCTCTTACTCGCCTGCAAGTGCTCAGAGGTGCTTTGTTTTGTAGTAAGGTGACTAAACTATGGCTCGTGGGCCACTTGTCCCGTGAGCCCAGGCAGCTTGGTTACATTTGTGCTTCTCTTTTAACTGCGTGGATTGTTCTCTTTGAATTTCACAAGCTTAGACATTTGGGAAGGACTGTTACCTCATTGATCAGAACATTCAAGGCTCTTAATATTGGTAGCTTGGGATATATGTAAATTAATAGAAACAATAAATTGTATATGCGGTCCAAAGGCTCCATGGTATGCACCTAAGTGGCCCTTGAAGGCAAAACGCTTGGACACTGCTATTTTAGAAGGAAACATTGTGTGTAGCCTATGTAACCTGGAAATACGCATTATATCTACCTCCAGCTGTTAGACTAGAGCCAGTTCAGCATTACTACAGAGTGTGGGTCTTGTAGCAAAATCGGAGTGAGATTGGAGGACTTTTGCTTCATCTCCAGTCCTAACTCTTAGATCCCTCTGGACACTGTCTCTTATCTACCTCTTGCAACACAACACACTCTGTAAACCAATCCTGAAATTGTAAGTCAGTTAACTTGGACAGTATTTGGAATTTTTTTATTGCTTTTACTCTTCTGATCCTTCTGTCAGTGAAGGAACTAATGTTATGCTAACTAGCATGGAAGGTTTAATCCTTCATTCTTCCTTTCCATTAGACCTGATAATGGTTCAATCATGCCTGCTGTTCTGTCTCTTGTAAACATTCTGCCTATTGCATCTGATATCGCAATTTATCTGAGGCGTCCTGAATCAAATTATTTCTGCTCAGAACTTTTGTAAATTCACTATTAGAGCTATAAAATACAACTTTATTGTTGAAGAAAAATATTATTGCTGTTTTTGGTATTCCAACAGCTGCCAATTCTGGTCCTTGGCCAAACCTTCTGCTCCTAACTTCTTTGAAACCTTGTTTCCTCCCTTGTTCTGTCCCGATAGTATTTGAATGAATGAATGGCTAATCTATATGGTTCAATTTTCTCCTCCAGCTCTAAACTTGATAATCTTAATAAAGAATCTCACCTTATTGCTCCATTCTGTTCTGTTGTAACCAACACTTTTATTTCCATGAGGTATGTGACATCATCTACTCTCTGAACTTCAATATGGTCTTGAGTCCTTATCGTAACTTTCCATCACCTTCAAGATGTGACCCTGCAAGCTTTCACTTGTCTTATGTCATCTCTTCAATCTCTTACTCCAGGTCTACCTTTCCTTCAGCTTGGTAATTTGTCATCTTCACCCTGAGCAAGTTGATCCCTGTTGCCCTTATGTTGGTATTTTCCAAAGTTATGGAAGCTGCTTCATGTCAAATTATCCATCACCTTAAATGTTCTTGCCTAATCCATGATGATCAGTGTGGTTTTGGCATGGTTCACTATTAATCTTGTCACCTACATTACACCTCACTGGAATTCTGCTGTTCAACACTTTACTGAATGACCCATCAATACCTTGGAGAGGATCTGGTACCATGCACTTACAGTTGTGTGGCCTCGTACCAAAGTCATATTCATGCCTATCCATTTTACTCTGTCTTTGCTGTAGTTTGTGGCTCATCCTCCAACTCTCTCTCCATTTAATTCTGATTCCCTGAACTTGCTTTCCTCTCCCACTCTGTTCCTCCTTTATGTCAGTGACCCAATTGCTGACCATCAAATCGCACACCCTCACCATAGACAGCCTGCAGCCTTTTTGCGATGCAATAATTCAATGATTGCTGTTAATCTCCTCCATGCCCTGAAGTGAAAATTTTGTTCATCTTTCTGGGAATCTAACGACTCCCTTCTCTCACCTTTGGCTCCACCTTTAGTCATTCTTCTTCCATCGATGTTTTGGCCTCACTGTCCCCTCGGACCTCAAATGGAGCTCCCAATCTCCTCTTCTGAAAATTCCCTTCAAGAAGCTTGGTTTTCTCTTTTCACTTGAAGTGGTAATTAGAAGTGAAGGGATCGAAGTTGGGCGGCTTTTGGAGGTGGTGTAAACCATGTCTGCGGAAAAGGAATGGTTTATGATGTTGGGAAGCATTAGGCTAAGGGGAGATAGCTGTGTGATCACGATTGTGGGGTGGTCAAGGAGCTGAATGTGGGTCTTTTAGAGGAGAGAAGCTGCAGTGTGTTGGGGCCAGCATCGGAGGAGGGCTGGGCAGGGGCTTTCCTTACCTCCAGTTAAGGTGTAGTTGCACAACTGAGTCAGAATTGAAGAGTTCAACCCATTTACTATTGCAAAGCTTACTTCATTTTGTGGCATGAAGCCCTTTTTTGACACGCTTAAGGTAATGAAGTATGGACTAATTGTTGGGGAGTAAAAAGCCACTTTACAGTTCAGACTTGCACAGTAAGGAAGTGAAATTGTAGCTTATAAGGAGCTTTCTACACAGAGTTTATATGTACTTAAAAGTTACAGTGTAGTGGAGTAGTTCCGAATGCAGAGAAACACGAATTAAATTGCATACTGTTGTTTGCATGGCTGTTTTCTGAAAACAAAACCCACTTGTATACTTGGGCTCATAGCGACTGAGAAAAAATATGTGGTTGGAGGAGGAAACTGGTGGAAGTAACCTTGCTCAGTTTCTGCTGGTATTTTGGCATTGCTCATTATGACCCAAGTTCTTTTCCATGTCTTTTCACCGCAATTTGGTGCCTCTTTCTTCACCTCAACCACCCCCCGCCGCTGCAATTTTCTCCCTGAAGGCCTTCTGGTACAATACCTCGCCCAAGTGACTGTTACTACAATATGTTTATGTTGACATCACAGCCAGCCCTCCTCATGTTTTCACCTGACATTCACCTTCGTGCACTTTCCACCAGGAATCTGGACAGTGATGGAACCTACATTCACACCGCCACACCTTTTGTCATTTCCAAACTCAAGTTATTGGCAATCCCTAAATTAGCTTACCTCAGCATTGGTGTCCTCCTGCCCACAAGCTAAGACTCGGATCATATCTGGAACCTTCCTGTGCTGTATGCTTCAGTACCTTGCATATATATAGCACTTTATACGCATGGCTCAAACATCTCCAAGCACTTCACAAGCAGTGGATGACTTTGGAGTGCAGTCACTGTTATTTGGGGAAATACAACAACTACTTGCATTTATATAGCACCTTTAAATGTAGTAAAACGTCCCAAGGCACTTCACAGGAGCGTAATCAGACAAAAATTGACACTGAGCCAAAGAAGGAGATATTAGGACAGGTGGTCAAAGAAGTAAGTTTTAAGGAGCATCTCGAAGGAGGAAAGAGAAGCAGAGAAGTTTAGGGAGAGAATTCCAGAGTTTAGCGCCAGAGACAGCTGAACACCGCAGCCATTTTGCCAACAGCAAGGCCCAACAAATGGCAGTGAAATAAAGCACAGGTTAATGTTTTTGGTGATGTTGGTTGAGGAAGGATTGTCATCCAGGACCCCAGTAACAAGCTTTGTTCTTAAAAGCATTCCATGGGATTTCCAACGTTCCCCCTGAACCACTAGAGCAGCCCTATGATCCAAAAATCACATCTTTGACAATGCAGCAGTGAAGTGTCAGTCTGCATTATTACAGGAACATGTGATCCTTACACTGGCATTCAGATGTGTAGGGGAAAGAAACATCGGGGAATGACAGACTTTCTATAAGAGGGTGAGTAAAAGTTGGATCGATGTGCTTGGGGAAACGTGAGGGAACCTTCGAGGTGAATATCCCATTGCAAATTTCTGTTTTTGTTAAATTTAAAATGTGAATTTACAGTGTTTGGAACAGTTAGTAACCAGCATTCCAATTAACCATTAGTAGGAGGGACAGTGATGAAAATCAGTAAGTACCACTGTGCAAAACAGGTCAGAAAATGCTCTACTTCTGAAGTGTGTTCCTTTGTTTTGTGGGGAAGGTAATCTGCACAGATTAAGGATTCGCCTGGTGCCAGTTTAATTTCTTTTAATGGTTGCTGCCGGTCATGTTGGCACAAACTCTGATTCCTCACTTGGCAGTGGGCAGGAATTCTGATCCTGAAGTCTGGACTCTATGGGGGAACTTTTAGTGTGGGTGAGTGACAGACCCTGATCATCACTGAAGGAAAGAGTGAAGTATTGATGCTGCCTGGAACTTCTGCAAGTTAAGAACCTGTCAATGTGGAGTTCAAAAATCTGTTTAAAGGTTCTGTGTTTTATGCATGTGTATGTATTTTAATGGCTGCACCGAGTTGTTCAAACCCTTTGGGGAGGCTAGGGGAAGTGAGCCCATGAATTAGATGCTTTTTTTGAATTGCCTGTGGTGCTTTCTTTTAAGGAATGTGAGCAGAGAGAATGGTTTTAGTGCTACATACCTGTTTTCCATTTGCATTGCATTTTACCCTATAAGGAGGAAAGTAGCAGAAAACTTTGATCATACTCTCCTCCTGGGATCTAATTCTGCACTTTAAATGTTTTTTTATGAACAATACATCAGTGTGACTGGTCATGATGTGTCCCAATATCTTCCTCCACTCCCCCCCCCCCCCCCCTCCCTCCAAACAAAGTTTATTCCCAATGGCAAGTTGGAATTGGAATCATACTTGTACCCAAAGGTGGAGTTAAAAACAGTGATTCATTATAGTATATTAAACAACGCGCTCTGCCCGTCAGCATTTGAAATAGTTAAGCGTATGGGGGAAGAGAGGCTCTTGCCGGTATTTAACAGTACAACAAAAAGCCTATGTTTAGCTTTTATGCCCAACTGGGTGACGGCTTTTAAATTTGTTTGCTCCGATCAGTCACTGAGTCACCACATTTCTACTAAACAAAAAGCTGCCACTGAATACTGAGCTGCCTCACCTGGCTAGATGAAAAGTCAGGTGAGACAGCCAGATATCAAATGGCAACTATTCAGTATAATGAGCAGAGAACAAAGGGGTGAAGGAATTTGGATTGGGAACTCCAGCATATGAATTATCCAGTACAGTTTTAGCAGGGAGGATTATTCAGTCATAGATGAGGTGAATCTCATGTTACCAAATATTCTTGTTGCATTAGAAAAAGGAAATTCTGAGTAAAAGTAAAGGAATACTGCTTTTTGATGCACTAGATTTTTTTGTATTACGGTTTACCCAGTTTAAACTGGAGCCATTTACCTCAGGGGTAATGTTCCAAGTCTGTCCTCAGCAGCACGTCACAGAAATCTGAGCGCTGTTGCTCTCAATTGTTCAATCCAGCGGGCATAAAGATACATATTTTTTAAATCATTCTGCTCCAGAGCTTCGGAATTTTACTTCAACAAACTTAGGTGTGCCCACCCCATGCCTTGGAATTTTGTTTAATAAAAAAAAAATATTTTGTCCTCTTCTCCCCCTTCCCCCCCCCCCCCCCCCCCAGTTTATATTTTGGTGAACCTGTATGCTCCTTAAGGTGATGAATGTCAGCAATGTGTGTCATCTCTCTTCCAGCAGTTATCTTTTACTGCTTCAGGTATCTTTGTATTGTAATAGATTCATTTAATTCAGCTTTTTCATGTCATTGTATTTTGAATGTGCCCCGTTGCGTTAGATATCTGTAATGACATTGTGTGAGCTTTGTCTGATAAACAGCCTCATAAATTAGCTTTCAATGCAACCAGTGTGCTGGTTGTGAACAATGGCATTAAGATTCATGTGGAAATCCGCTTGGTAGAGAGATTGAATTTAAATCTGGACGATAAACTGCAGGTCCACAACTCGTTCTCAATTCTGAGCAGTCAGATGGAGGAGCTCTGCAATGTAACCTAGTATGGCAGCAAGGGGAAGAGCTCGAATTGAAAGACATTTCTGGAGGAGTGCTTGTTGCACTATTTTTAACCAGCAAAAATCTGTTTCCCAAGTTCCATATCAGCAGATCGAGGATAACCCTAACAATTGTGATGACAAATATTTGCAATTGTGCATTGGCTATTGGTCAATATAACTTCTGTTAATTTTAGTTCGCATGATTTTGGTCATGCGTTTGCTATTTGTCATTGACTGAACCGTATTCACACATTACGTATTTCTCCACTGTCCTTCCATCCTCCACCTCCATAAATTCCAATTTGTCCAAAAGACAGCCACCAGCATATTTCATGTTTGTCCCTCACTCCTCTCTTCATCGACCTACATGCAAGGTTGCTGTCCCTCAATACATTGAATTCAAAATCTTCATCCGCCTTTTCCAAATTCCTCACAGCTTTACTGCACTGTGCCTCTGTAACCTTCTCCAATCTTACATCCACTCCCACACCCTTTGGTCTGACTCTGACCTGTGTATCCCACCCACCATGGGTAACCGAATCTTCAACTACCTCGGCTCTACTGTCCGGAATTATCTCCCGAAATCCCTCTGCCCTTCTTATTCCTCTTTCCGCTTTAAAAGCCTTCTTAAAGCTCAGCATTTCAACCAAGCTCTTGGTCACCTCTCTCTCTTTAACTCTGCTATATAAATGCAAGTTGTATATTGCAGTAAGGAGTTCACAGTTGGGTTAATTTTTAATGCGGGGAGAGATCACACAATAACTGCAAGATCAGACAACGTAAAGTGCAAAGCTTCTGTGTTTGTGAGGGTCAAGGTTCCCTTCCAGGAAGCTCTATGAAACTGTTGGACAGTAAAACAGAACTTTCAGAAAATCTAAACCATAGCAACCACTATGATTTGTTTTACCATTTCCCACAGCAGCCCTTCTCGTAACCTCTGAGTAAGATTACTAATTTAGTTCCAAATTATGGTCAGTTCCCCCCGCCCCCCCCCCCCCCCCCCCCGTGGAGCTGTTTCAACTAGGAACTGGATTCTACATATATTCATTTTGAGCAGGATTCTCGCGCCCAGCGGAGAGGGGACTTACAGTCCAAACTAAATCCAAGCACATATCCTAGAGGTGAAAGGATGCAAAACCTATTTAATTTGGACTGAATGTTTGAAGCCCCCTCCTTGGCCATCAGTTGGTGTGGCTACCTTTTGGTAAGTCTGAAACTGGGCAGTGATCCAGCAGTTTTAAAAAGGACGTGCGGAAATGCTCAACAATCACCATGAACATAGCCCTTGTAAAGCACAGCAGTTAAAAACTGGACTCACTGTCCAGCTTTTCATTCCCCCAACCAGCAAAACAAGTGACAGATTCTGCTGCTGCTCTGGTGATGGCTGTCACTTGTCTTTTCAAACTCAGCCACTGCCTGCCTCAGCGGCTTGACGGATAAATACTGGCTTATGCGGTTTGGAAACTGGCCGTACTTTTTATATAGATGTTTACTTTGTGCTTTTAAAAAAAATAATCCTCCATCAAGCTGTGCAACTTTGTGAGAAACACATTGTTGCGACCTACTTCCAGGTCTTTACAATCCCACTCTGACCATCCAAGAGAAGGTATGTGACTGGACAAGGGCGATTCATCCTTCATTTTTCTCTCTTTCTATGAAATACCTTGCCTCTGTTTACCTTAAGCTGATCCCAGCAGCAGCTCTGGAACGTAAGTGCAGCGTTATCAGAATATCTCAGTACCAGTGTCCCAGCATTCTTTCCTGTAATACATGTCTCGTTGTTTGAAAATCCTAATTGTAACTTTCATTTGATTGTGGACCTTCCCCAGTACAGCGGGTGGAAAGGTGCATGATTGGCCTTTACGAGAAGATCAAGTAGTTGGTTGTCCGGGGCCAGGCAGAGTGATGGGCCGTATAGGCACCTCCATTGCAGGCAGCGAGGAGAGCTACCAGAGCAGCATGATGGAGATCCCTCAATTTGCCCTACAATGCTGCTGTTGAAGTTGCGGCTGTGAACAAAATGTAGCATTCAGTAAATAACTCTGCAGCATGAAGTAGCTGGTGCAGTCGAAGGAGGTAGTTTCACTAGCTGCCTCTGATGGCAAAGGTACTTGTGTTGCATCCACCATTTTAAATCTGGGCTGAGTACATAAAATAGCTTTTGACATTGCTGGATTGTGTAGATCTTCCCTGACATCGGGGGAAGTCTGCCACCAGAATGATGATAAACCCAACATTGCAGTAACTAGTTTTGTTGCCAAATCTGCCCTGAAATGTAAAACGGGTGAACTGAGCACCAATGGAGCAGGCACATCACCGTGAACTCCTCCAGTCTTCTGTGTGTCTACAATTCTGGTGCTGGGAAGAGGGTTGAATTTAATAGTGCAAACTCTGGGAGTTGGCTCATGGGAACTGGTCTCCTGGAATCCAAACTAAATGTATGTCCGTGAAAAATCAACTTTATGTTAACGAGGCAAATGATTCTGTGAGCTGTCTGGTAAGAGATACCTTCAGATTTTTTTGTGCGTGTGCTGAATATAGACCCCTTCCTATCCTATCTTTTTTTTAACAATTTAACGACAACAGACAAGGAACTGTTATCACCTCATCTGGACCATTCGGCTCCAGACCTCGTTACAGCCTTGGTCCAAACATGGACAAAAGAGCTGAATTTCAGAGGTGAGGTGAGAGTAACTGCCCTTGACATCAAGGCAGCATTTGACAGAGTGTGGCATCAAGGAGCCCTAGTAAAATTGATGTCAATGGGAATCGGGGAAAACTCTCGAATGGATGGAGTCATACCTAGCACAAAGGAAGATGGTTGTGATTGTTGGAGGTCAATCATCTCGGCCCCAGGAGTTCCTCAGGGCAGTGTCCCAGGCCCAACCATCTTCAGCTGCCTCATCGATGACCTTCCCTCCATAATAAGGTCATAATAAATGGGGATGTTCGCTGATGATTGCACAATGTTCAGTTCCATTCACAACTTCTCAGATAATGAAGCAGTCCATGCCCACATGCAGCAAGACCTGGACGACATTCAGGCTTGGGCTGATAAGTGGCAAGTAACACTCGCACCACACAAGCGCCAGGCAATGACCATCTCCAACAAGCGAGAGTCTAACCACTGCCCCTTGACATTCAATGGCATTACCATTACCGAATTCCCCACCATCAACATTCTGGGGGTCACCATTGACCAGAAACTTAACTGGACCAGCCACATAAATACTGAGATCAGAGGCGCTGGGTATTCTGTGGCAAGTGTCTCACCTCCTGACTCCCTAGAGCCTTTCCACCATCTATAAGGCACAAGTCAAGAGTGTGATGGAATACTCTCCACTTGCCTGGATGAGTGCAGCTCCAACAACACTCAAGAAGATCGACACCATCCAGGACA
Organism: Squalus acanthias; assembly: GCA_030390025.1. NCBI lineage: Eukaryota > Metazoa > Chordata > Chondrichthyes > Squaliformes > Squalidae > Squalus > Squalus acanthias. The sequence goes on along the minus strand of CM059429.1, from coordinate 111,671,099 downwards.
AAGCAGCCCGCTTGATTGGCACCCCAGCCACCACCTTAAACATTCACTCCCTCCACCACCAGTGCGTCGTGGCTGCAGTGTGTACCATCTACAAGATGCGCTGCAGTAACTCCCAAACCCACGACCTCTACCACCTAGAAGGATAAGGGCAGCAGGCGCATGGGAACATCATCACCTGCAAGTTCCCCTCCAAGTTACACACCATCCTGACTTGGAAATATATTGCCATTCCTTCATCATCGCTGGGCCAAAATCCTGGAACTCCCTCCCTAACAGCACTATGGGACTACCTTCACCACACGGACTGTAGCGGTTCAAGAAGGCAGCTCACCACCACCTTCTCAAAGGCAATGAGGGGTGGGCAATAAATGCTGGCCTTGCCAGCGACACCCACATCCCAGGAACGAATTTAAAAAAATTGTGGAGTGACATTTCCAGTAACTGTTAAATGCCAATGAAGATGGTTATTTATTCTTGCAAAGCATTTATTTACTTTGGAGGCATTTGCAAATATATAGATGGTATAAAGCTGCTATAATATCCAATGGCTCAATACCATTTGCAAATTTTTAACTTGTCAATGACTAATGACCTTTAAATGAAAACAGAAAAGGCTGGAAATACACAGCAGGTCAGTCAGCATCTGTAAAGAGAAAAGATAGGGTTCAGTGAACCTAAACCAGCATTTTAGTTAGGTTGCAAAATGGAGAGGGGGGAAAAGGAGGTGGGAACAAAGCTGGAACCCCTCTCTCTGGGATCTTGTGTACTCTTGATCTTTTCATTGAAAACATCTGCCATGATATTGGCTGTCTTGGTTTCTTCATTCCCCTCACTCACTTCAATCTATCTTCCAAGCACTTGTAACTCTCCATTCTGATAAATCCAGCTCTTATCACCGCTTCCTGGCTGAGGCTGTGAATGGCAACTATCTGACCACAACTGTCTACCTCTGGACTATGACCCCACTTCTGAATGTCAAGTCAGCATTTCCCGGGCTGTTACCAAGCTCATCTCTTTTGGAGATTCCGTTTCCCCAGCCTCAAACCTTATTGTTCCCAAGCCCTGCTCTGCCCATTTCTACAGCCTACTAAGGTACACCAACTGGGCTGTCAAGGAAGACCAATTGTTTCAACCGCCTTCTCTCACACTGAAATTATTTCCTGTTATCGTGATCCTATTTTTCCCCTTGCCCATTCTCTACTCACTTTTATGTCTGGGACTCCTTTAACAATTTCATATTCTCCGGCCTCCATTGTCTCCTTTTCAACATGGGAGTACAGTCCTTATATCTCCATTCCTCACCACAACAGTTTCCAGGACCTCCACTTTATTGTTGAACAGCTGCCCAACCAGTCCCCATCCTTCACCTAGCTTAACTTGTCTCACTGCGAATAACTTCTATTTTAACTTGACTCACTTACTCCAGATTAAAGGTGTCACTATGGAATCCTGCATGGGTCCCAGCTTTGTCTGTCTTTGCAGAATATGTAGACCAACTTTGCTCCAGTTGTTCCAATCTTGCTCTGGCTCGACCCTGATCTCTTTCTCTGTTACGTTGATAACTGTGTTGGTGCTGCTTTTTTTTTCATTTGTTTTGTGGGATGTGGGCGTCGCTGGCAAGGCCAGCATTATCGCCCATCCCTAATTGCCCTTGAGAAGGTGGTGGTGAGCTGCCTTAGTCATAGAGTTATACAGCACAGAAAGAGGCCCATCGTGTCCACGCCGGCCATCAAGCCCTGTCTATTCTAATCCCATTTTCCAGCACTTGGTCCGTAGCCTTGTATGTTATGGCGTTTCAAGTGCTCATCTAAATGCTTCTTGAACCGCTGCAGTTCGTGTGGTGAAGGTGCTCACAGTGCTGTTAGGTAGGGAGTTCCAGGATTTTGACCCAGCGACGATGAAGGATCGGCAATATACTTCTAAATCAAGATGGTGTGTGACTTGGAGGGGAACGTGGAGGTGGTGGTGTTCCCACGCGCCTGCTGCCCTTGTCCTTATAGGTGGAAGAGGTCGCAGGTTTGAGAGGTGCTGCTGAAGAAGTCTTGGCGAGTTGCTGCAGTGCATCTTGAAGATGGTACACACTGCAGCCACGGTATGCCAGTGGTGGAGGGAGTGAATGTTTAAGGTGGTGGATGGGGTGCCAATCAAGCGGGCTGCTTTGTCCTGGATGGTGTTGAGCTTCTTGAGTGTTGTTGGAGCTGCACCTATCCAGGCAAGTGGAGAGTATTCCATCACACTCCTGACTTGTGCCTTGTAGATGGTAGAAAGGCTTTGGATTACTAGCCCAGTGACTTTACCACTATGCTACCGTTCCCTTACTGCTGTCATTCTGATCTTGAGCATTTCATTAACTATGCTTCCAGTTTCAACCCATCCCTCACCTTTATGGGGCCCATCTCTGACTCTTCCCTTTCCTTCCTGGATTTCTCTCTGTCTCTTGCAATTTCCACAAATATTTATTACCAGCCTAAAGATTCCCACAGCTACCTGAATTATGCTTTTCCCACCTCACTTTCTTTCTCAGTATCTCCATCTTATTTGCATTGATAACTCCAATTTCCATACCAGAGGTTCTGAAAGGCCTCCTTTTTCTTCAGCCAAGGTTTCCCTATGACACTGGTAGACAGAAACCTTGTCTATACTCACCCCATTTCCTGGGTCTCTGTTCTCTTTCCCCCTCCCCCAACAGTAACATCAGTACACACCCCCCTGCCTTCCACCTCACCACCGCGTGGAATCACCAGATTGTCTCCCATTGTTTCTGCCAGTTACTGTATTTTCCCACTGCCAAATACTGTTTTTCTTGTTCACTGTTCCATCACCCCTATTTCCAGCGATCCTTTCCCTGCACGTTCCTGTCACCTGTCTATTTATCTCCTCTAACACCATTACCCAAGGTCCCAAACACTCTGCATATGAGACAGCAATCAACATGTATTCCCTCTGATCCAGTACTGTACCCTCTTTGTGGCTCGCAGCTGTGGAGTCCTCTCCTATTTCTACTTTGACCTCTCCACCTTTGACCTCCTACACTGTTGCAACCAGACTCGAGGGATTGGATGTGCGGCTCCTGTATCTGTGGCGTTGGCCTTTTTCCCGCCACCACCCCTCTTTTCCCGACTCTTTTACCAGCATTTTCTGTTTCCATCTCCGACCAACTGCGTTAAGTTTTCTATTTTCTCCAATTTCATTTGACTGACACCTCCCTTCTTGACTGCACAATCTTTTGGTTTTTTTTAAACTTGTCGTTCCATTGCATAACTGAGATGATCTTTTCTATCATGTAACTGTTTTCTATTCAGTAGCTTGTAAGTCACTCAACTCCCTCTCTCTGATTGAAATATATTTTCCTCTTCCTCCCTCTCCTGTCTTTTTTGAACTTTACTAAGACGCTTCCTTATCTTTTAGTTTTCAGTTCTGATGAAGGCAATACACCTAAAACCCTAAACAGTGGGTAGACTAAAGCCGTTGTCTTAAACCTGACCACCAACTCCGTCCCCCAGCCACCGACTCGCCCCCCGACTCTGCGCCCCCTCGCCCCCCGACTCTGCGCCCCCTCGCCCCCGACTCCGCGCCCCCTCGCCCCCGACTCCTCGCCCCCGACTCCTCGCCCCCGACTCCGCGCCCCCTCGCCCCCGACTCCGCGCCCCCTCGCCCCCGACTCCGCGCCCCCTCGCCCCCGACTCCGCGCCCCCTCGCCCCCGACTCCGCGCCCCCTCGCCCCCGACTCCGCGCCCCCTCGCCCCCGACTCCGCGCCCCCTCGCCCCCGACTCCGCGCCCCCTCGCCCCCGACTCCGCGCCCCCTCGCCCCCGACTCCGCGCCCCCTCGCCCCCGACTCCTCGCCCCCGACTCCGCGCCCCCTCGCCCCCGACTCCGCCCCTTCGGCCCCCTCGCCCCCGACTCTGCCCCCCGACTCCGCCCCCCTCGCCCCCCGACTCCGCCCCCCTCGCCCCCGACTCCGGCACCTCGCCAACGACTCCGCCCCCCTCGCCGCCGACCCCGCCCCCGACTCCGGCACCTCGCCAACGACTCCGCCCCCCTCGCCGCCGACTCCGCCTTCAACGACTCCGCCCCCCTCGCCGCCGACTCCGCCCCCCTCGCCGCCGACTCTGCCTTCACCGACTCCGCCCCCCTCGCCGCCGACTCCGCCTTCACCGACTCCGCCCCCCTCGCCGCCGACTCCGCCTTCACCGACTCCTCCCCCCTCGCCGCCGACTCCGCCCCCCTCGCCGCCGACTCCGCCCCCCTCGCCGCCGACTCCGCCCCCCTCGCCGCCGACTCCGCCCCCCTCGCCGCCGACTCCGCCTTCACCGACTCCTCCCCCCTCGCCGCCGACTCCGCCCCCCTCGCCGCCGACTCCGCCCCCCCTCGCCGCCGACTCCGCCCCCCTCGCCGCCGACTCCGCCCCCCTCGCCGCCGACTCCGCCCCCCTCGCCGCCGACTCCGCCCCCCTCGCCGCCGACTCCGCCCCCCTCGCCGCCGACTCCGCCCCCCTCGCCGCCGACTCCGCCCCCCTCGCCGCCGACTCCGCCCCCTCGCCCCCGACTCCGCGCCCCCTCGCCCCCGACTCCGCGCCCCCTCGCCCCCGACTCCGCGCCCCCTCGCCCCCGACTCCGCGCCCCCTCGCCCCCGACTCCGCGCCCCCTCGCCCCCGACTCCGCGCCCCCTCGCCCCCGACTCCGCGCCCCCCTCGCCCCCGACTCCTCGCCCCCGACTCCGTCCCCCTCGCCCCGACTCCGTCCCCCTCGCCCCCGACTCCGCCCCCTCGCCCCCGACTCCGCCCCCTCGCCCCCGACTCCGCCCCCCTCGCCCCCGACTCCGCCTCCCCCTCGCCCCCGACTCCGCCTCCCCCTCGCCCCCGACCCTCGCCCCCCGACTCGCCTCCCCCTCGCCCCCGACTCGCCTCCCCCTCGCCCCCGACTCGCCTCCCCCTCGCCCCCGACTCGCCTCCCCCTCGCCCCCGACTCGCCTCCCCCTCGCCCCCGACTCGCCTCCCCCTCGCCCCCGACTCGCCTCCCCCTCGCCCCCGACTCGCCTCCCCCTCGCCCCCGACTCGCCTCCCCCTCGCCCCCGACTCGCCTCCCCCTCGCCCCCGACTCGCCTCCCCCTCGCCCCCGACTCGCCTCCCCCTCGCCCCCGACTCGCCTCCCCCTCGCCCCCGACTCGCCTCCCCCTCGCCCCCGACTCGCCTCCCCCTCGCCCCCGACTCGCCTCCCCCTCGCCCCCGACTCGCCTCCCCCTCGCCCCCGACTCGCCTCCCCCTCGCCCCCGACTCGCCTCCCCCTCGCCCCCGACTCGCCTCCCCCTCGCCCCCGACTGTCTTAGGCTGGACAAAACTGTTTGCCACCTCAATGTTCTGTTCAACCTCAAGTTGAACTTCGACTCCCATATCCACTTCATCATAAAGATTGCCTAATTCACCTTTAACGTCACCCATTTCTGCCCCTACCTCAGCCCATCTACTGCTGAAACCCTCATCCATGCTTCTGTCACAGCCAGACTGGATTTACTCCAAATGATCTGGCCATGCTCCCATCCTCCACCCTCCATAAACTTCAGCTCATCCAAAACTCTGCTGCCCATATCCTATTCCACACCAAATCCCACTCGCCCGTCACCCCTATCCTCGCTGACACACATTGACTGCCAGGCTGTCAACATTGACATTCTCCAGCCTTTGGGAATGGTACTGATACCAGTGAAGTAGTTGCAAACAACTGAGCCATGCACACTCTTGCTAAAAGTGCTAGGAATTGATGGGAACAGTTAGTGGCTACCATCTCCCACACACTGTCATCTGAGGAAGCACTGAGTAGAGGTTAATCACTTTGACATAGCAGATATCACAGTCACCCCAACTCCGAGTGATTGATTTCAGGACAGCATTGGTGAAGGTTTAGGAGCAGCTCAATCATAGATGGTGCATGGCAGAGACAAGAATATCGTCTTTTTAAAAAAAAAAAGTTCAGGCTGGGAGGGTGAGCCCTGTTTGGACATATATGTGGTGATTCTGCAATCCAGCGCTTCCAGTGGATGCCTGAGAGAAATTCCCTGCAAATGCGGCTGTGGATCATCGAATCACCCCAGTGTGAAAGAGTACTGTAGTATGAGAAGGTCAATGGGTGGGTTACATTATATTATATTGAATATGCATTTCAAAAATCGTTTAATATAACTGTCTAATCCCTCTTAAAACTGCCAGTGTTTTATGCAGAGTGGGTGAGCCCATTGTCATGTTCTCTAAGGTTTTTTATGCTTTTCAGGGCAAGATTAAAATATCTATCAGAAAATGCAGTTATTTGGTTCCTACTCAGATATCTTCAGTCCGAAACATTGCATCCTTGTTTCATTGTGGTTTAAGGGTTAAACAGCCTCATGGGCAAGTACTTTGAATACAGTCAGACGCCATTTTGAATGTCTGTCTGCAAATGTTTATAAAAAGTTGAATGATGACAGCCTCCTGTAGCTTGGATAAAGACAGAAAACTGTAGCTGCACCGATAAGGGATCTCTCCTGAACTGTTAGTCCATCTTTTTCTCTCGGATACTGACTAATGGGCTGTGCATTTTCTGCTTTTGTTTCAGATTTTCAGTATTTGTATTTTTATTTAAATCAAGCATATCTGATGCATTTTAATCCAAAATTTAGCAATAGAAACAGCATTTGATGGAAAACTTCATTGTAAATTTTGAAAAGTATTACCCAGCCTTTGTTTGCATCTTCCTGATATAGATATGGACTGGTAGAAAAATGAATGTGCAGATTTTTGTATCGGAAACTAATGCAATGATTATTTTGTATTTGAGGTTACGAAAGACAAAAATGGCACTTCCAAATGTTGTATATTCCAGTTGATTTGATTCATCTAAATGGTGGTACGGCAGTGTAGTGGTTATGTTACTAGGCTAGTATTAATCCAGAGAAAATTAGTTCAAATCCCAACATGGCAGTTTAAGAATTTTAATAGCATTTTTTTTAATTTAGAGTTTTAAAAAAAACAATCAATAAAAGTGACCATGAAGCTGTCAGATTGTCATAAAATCTCAACTGGTTCATTAATGGGAAGGAAACCTGCCATCCTTACCCTATATAGGACTCCTGATTTGGTCAACTTTTCGCTGCAAGCCACTCGCTATAAAGAATAACCTTCATCGTCGCTGGGTCAAAATCGTGGAACTCCCTTCCTAACCGCATTGTGGGAGCATCTTCACCACACGGACTGCAGCGGTTCAAGAAAAAAGCTCACCACCACCTTCTCAGGGCAAATAGGCACGGACAATAAATGTTGGCCTTGCCAGCGACACACAGGTCCCAAGAATTAATTTTAAAAATCGATACCAGTATAAGCCGATGGCAGACGTGACCAAATTCCCACCCCTTACTACATCCTCTGTCATCCTCTTTCAGTTGCCATCTGCTTTAGTGTCTAATTTTTTAATTAATTAATTGTTCTTGCAGACATTTGAATTATATTCTGGCCTCTTGCACATCCCCGATTTTAATCGCTCCACCTTTGGCGGCCGTGCTTTCAGGTGCTTTGGCCCCAAGCTCTGGAATTCCCTCCCTAAATATCTCTCCCTCTCTCTCCTCCTTTTAAGATGCTTCTTAAAACCTATGTCTTTGATCATGCTTTTGGTCATCTGTCCTGATATCTCCTTCTGTGGCTTGGTGTTAAAAATGTTTTTATTAATGCTCTTGCTAAGCGCCTTGGAACGTTTTGCAACGTTAAAGGCACTATATAAATGCAAGTTGTTGTTGATGTGAATGCACAAAAAGAATTGATTTCTGCCATTCTCCCTGCTGGGAGTGAAAAGACCATTCATCCCTTCAGATATGAAATTCTGAAGCCAGATTGCATCACTGCATCTCATTGTAACTATCCACGGTGAGACATGGGTTGTATGGAATTGGGGTGGTGCTGCTAATAGACTTTACCAGTGTTTGCAGATTTAATGGTCCATTCTGGTAGCACCAGTTATGTAACATTTGATGCATGTTATTGCCAGAACTGAACTGTAGGTGGCAGTATATCTGTACTATAAGGGCTGGTGATTGAATTTGGCAGTGATTAATGTTACACCTAATAATATACAGAAAACTTGCACAATAAGGCAGTAACATAATGAAAATCTCCCTATGTAAAGATAGGTACACAAGTCATATTTGAGCCATGCGTGTGTAGTTGTAGACTCGTAATCACCAGCTTTCTCTCCTTCACCCTACAGTTTATTTTTCTGATTGACAAAAAGTAGAGGTTATCTGTATAAGGAATAAAGCTTCCACAGGAAAACTCAAACTTAAGTCAGGGCTCAGTTATTTTTATAAATGATCTGAATCCAGAATTTTTGTTTTGCAAAGTGAACTCCTTTATGTCCAATTTCCATACTTACTCCAGTTAATCATTTTAATTGAACTATTAGCAATGAAGTCCTAATGCTGTTATTATATATTGAGGACTGTATGACCTGCCTCTTGAGCCATGCCTTTGGTCACCTTGTTGCTCCGCTACTACAGTCAGCATCCAACTTCCCCCTCTAAGTGCCTTGGGACATGTATATTATGTTAAAGCATTATATCTCTGTGCTCATCCAATTCTGGCCTCTTGCGCATCCCCGATTTTCACCATTGGTGGCCATACATTCAGCTGTCTAGGTCCTAAACACCTCCACCTCTAACTTTCTCATCCTTTTAAGACACTTGTTAAAACTTACCTCTCTGACCAAGCTTTTGGTCACCTATCCTAATATCTCCTTTATGTGGCTCGGTGTCACAATTTATTTGATAACACTCCTGTGAAGTGCCTTGGGACCTTTTAATACATTAAAAGCGCTATAGAAATGCAAGTTGTTCTACAAGTACAGTTTATTATACAGAGCGTGGTCAGACTTATCACGTGGCAGTCTCAGGGATGCCTTTTGGCAGGATATATTGGTCTTGGAAAAGTCCACTGTGGTTCACCTGCTGGACAGTGGGGATGAAAGGATTTAGTTATGCGGAGAGACTGGATAAACTTGTATGTTATATGCCCTAGAGATGAGGAGGTTTAGGAGTGATCTGGTTTTGTTGTTTACAATCATCAAGGGAATTTGACAAGGTAGGCAGAGAACGACTCTTCACTCTGGTAGGGAAATCCAGAAAAAGGGAATTAATCTTAAAAATTGGAACTAATTAGGGAATTGAACAGAAGAGCTGCATGGCTGACCAAATGGTGAAGTAGATGATGGGTTGAATTGCCTATTCTTGCATACCTTGCCAATTATATAAATGTTCTTTGCGGTGCAAATCTAGCTCCACAAAATGCATCAAATGTTGCAGCAGTTTGTTTTATTTCCACACAGTTTTGCTGTTATCAGAAATTCACAACCAGCCAGCAGTTCCTCTCAACCTAGATCTATAAAATCAACCAAAAATAAAATATTAAGTGAGCAAATTAAAATGTTCTCTAAGGACTGACATATGAAAACCATGATGTGGAGATGCCGGCGTTGGACTGGGGTGGACAAAAACCAGTTCAGCATTCCTCGTGTATGGGTCTGAGAAATAAATTAAGCCTATCTGTTAGAGTAAATACAACTCTAGTAAATGGGATTTAAAAAACATAGTGGACAAATATTATTCCCTTGCAAAGGTTGTTTTTTTAAGAGATGGGTTTCTGTTTGAAATATTTACATAAATGCTCGTCATATAATAAGCATATGGAAATCAGTTCTGACATTAAGAAGGAGTGCTTAACGTAAATACAACCTGTGCCCTACCTGTGCTTGGACATTGCACTGTGTGGGCGTTCCTAAAGTTGTAATTTATATGCGGAAATTATGAAAATGAGGCCCGGTGAGCGTCTGAGGCTGTCGGCTGTGTTCGTATATATTATGCTAATAAGGATCAGGTGAGCCAATTGCGGTGCGGTTGGTGGTGTTCTTTGCATATATTATGTCGATGAGCGTGCTGGAGGATTTTGTGGAGCAGCAGCGGCAAGGAGCTGTTTGTTACCGTCAGAGGGCTTCTTTGTGGAGCCGTGGAGGTGGCTCTCCAGGTTTACACACAGTTTAGTACAAATTCCAAATCTCGAACCATCACCATATCGCTCCCTTTGCGACGACCGGGCAGTTAAAGGCAGCAAAGCTCCGTTTCTCGAGTATATTTCCTTTTGGAATAGCATGAATGCTGAATATTATAAGTCACTGGCGATGGAGCTTGGGGTTTACCAGCTGAGAAATTTCTCGATTTCATTCCTTTCATCTTTGCTTGGAACAGAAAACGCCTCCGTAAAATTAGACAGTAGGTAAATGTCGGTTGTTGCATTTTTATTGCAGTGTAACGGTCGGTTATGTTGGTGGATTTGAGGTAGACATGTACAGTATAGCAAATGCCACTTGCATTGCAACAGTCTGCGGGGCTAAAGGCGGTGACAGCTTCTTCGAAGTCTAAGGCTCTTTGTGGGGGATCATATATATTTGAAAGCGAATGTTTAACGTCTGCACGGACCTGGGAGCTCCTGCTCGATGTGTGCCGATGGAAATACTGGCGGAGATCAATGCAGGGAAAAATGGCTGGCGTCGTCTCACAGGCTTGTTATTTTGCCGCATTACAGCGGGGGCATCTACCCCAGAGTCAGCAAAAAGTGAAGATACGGCGTTTTTGTTTAAGGCTCAATCGTACACATTGACCAAAATGGAAACATTGATTAAGATATAGATATTATTGCAGCAAAATATGCTGAGTGTTGTATCGCTTGCAAGCTGCTCGCTGTTTGCTGCACCCAGGGGTAAATAAAATGCATCTGATAACACAAAAATAAGGCTATTATCAGGTTACAACTCTACATTAGATTTTGGCAGGAGCGACTGCTTGATTTGTCTTCCATTCGCCTGTTTTTGTTTTCATGCTTCAATTGGGATTGTTGCTTTAATCTTGTTTTTGTTTGTTTCCTTACAGTTCTTCTGGTGCCAGTGTGGTAGCCATAGACAACAAAATCGAGCAAGCCATGGTAAGTCGAGTCAAATATTTGTGTAGAAAAGGGGTATTGATCGTACAGTAATGTCAGGGAGGGGAAACCAATTAAGAGGATTTCAAAAGCCCTTTGGGGGTAGGGGGGAAGGGGAAGAGGAAAGAGAGAGGATGCAATGTTTTTTAAGTGGGACTGTGCCAAGGAGGCAGGACTAGCGAGAGAAATAATTCAGAAATCACAGGTGTAACAATGCAGGTTGGACATCCACTGTACAGTGTACCACTGCTTGCCCTCTGTGTAGAGGGGCATTTACTCATTGTTCATATGCTGGGGAATCACTGCATGGATGCTCAAGGGGAACCTGGGGCACCTTTTTACTTCTGTGTACATCAATCAGACTTGTACATCCTGACCTAGTCACTAACCCACTGCTGTGAATCCTTATCCACTTACAAAACAAAGCTACAAAGAGACACCAGGGTCCCAACAACATCTCCTCAGTGGGCCCTTTTATATTCATACTTGCTGTACAAGGGGGAGGGGGGGTGCTGAGCCTTCCATGGTAAGATTTGCTATATGTTGGGGGCTGAATCCTAGCCTGCCCCAGGGAGCCGTGCTTTGTATATAATCTGTTAGGTGGGGTTGAATACTAGCCTTTGCCATTTAAGACTTGAGTGTACAAATTGATTGGACCCCAGCCTGTCCCATTAAGACTTGCTGCTTGGACCCCAGCCCCCCTCAAAGGCTCACTGTGGACCTTAGTCCCCCCCTGTCTCACTGCGGAGATGTTGTTTTGAACCCTGGTGTCTGAGGAGATGTTGTTGGGACCCTGGTATCTCTGTGAGGAGATGTTGTTGGGACCCTGGTGTCTCTGTGAAGAGATGTATTGTTGGTACCTCGGTGTCTCTGTGAGGAGATGTTGTTGGGACCCTGGTGTCTCTGTGAAGAGATGTATTGTTGGTACCTCGGTGTCTCTGTGAGGAGATGTTGTTGGGACCCTGGTGTCTCTGTGAGGAGATGTTGTTGGGACCCTGGTGTCTCTGAGATGTGTTGTTGGGACCCTGGTGTCTCGGTGAGGAGATGTGTTGTTGGGACCTCTGTCTCTGTGAGGAGATCTTGTTGGGACCTCGGTGTCTGTGAGGAGATGTTGTTGGGACCTCGGTGTGTCTGTGAGGAGATGTTGTTGGGACCTCGGTGTGTCTGTGAGGAGATGTTGTTGGGACCTCGGTGTGTCTGTGAGGAGATGTTGTTGGGACCCCGGTGTTTGTGTGAGATGTTGTTGGGACCTCGGTGTGTCTGTGAGGAGATGTTGTTGGGACCTCGGTGTGTCTGTGAGGAGATGTTGTTGGGACCTCGGTGTGTCTGTGAGGAGATGTTGTTGGGACCTCGGTGTGTCTGTGAGGAGATGTTGTTGGGACCTCGGTGTGTCTGTGAGGAGATGTTGTTGGGACCTCGGTGTGTCTGTGAGGAGATGTTGTTGGGACCTCGGTGTGTCTGTGAGGAGATGTTGTTGGGACCTCGGTGTGTCTGTGAGGAGATGTTGTTGGGACCCCGGTGTTTGTGTGAGATGTTGTTGGGACCTCGGTGTGTCTGTGAGGAGATGTTGTTGGGACCTCGGTGTGTCTGTGAGGAGATGTTGTTGGGACCTCGGTGTGTCTGTGAGGAGATGTTGTTGGGACCCCGGTGTTTGTGTGAGATGTTGTTGGGACCCCGGTGTGTCTGGGAGGAGATGTTGCTGGGACCTCGGTGTGTGTGAGGAGATGTTGTTGGGACCTCGGTGTGTCTGTGAGGAGATGTTGTTGGGACCTCGGTGTGTCTGTGAGGAGATGTTGTTGAGACCCTGGCCTGTGCCGCCGCACTGTGGGGAGAGCTGTAGCGGCGGTGGGTGTTTACTGGGCTCCGCTCCGGCTGCGCTGTGTTGCTCTCACGAGCAGCTCGCACGAATCTTCCGGCTGTTGCCAGGCGATCTCAGAACCTTAAACCCTGGGCTATAAATAACTCGGGCGCTGATTGGCTGGCTGCCGGTGACGTGGCGCAGCCTGTGGTTTCGGTGACGTCAGCAGTTGTTAGGAGCGGAAGGTGCAGGAAGTGGGAATCTGGGCAAAGCGCACAGTGAAATGGGTGGCGGCTTCCAGCCTGTTTAAATGCAAGTAATAGAAATAGTGGTTATGGTCAGGAAAGAGAATCAGTCAAGATCTCTCTGCAGCGGGAGCCAGACGGTATTTAGTAGGAAACGGGTCGAATATCCCGTGGAGGAACTCATAATAAAATAAGCTCTCACATTTCTGATGTTTAACCTCCCCTAACATCCCAAATATTCCATGCATTTGACATAGCAATACATGAATTGAAAGGCAATGGCCGTGATCTATGGGTCTCAGGCTTTTAGTATGTTTAAAGTTATGGTAATGCACACGCGATAATTGTATTGCTCTGTGTGTGTGTGATATATATATATCTCGCTGGTTGACCAGTAATGTAAATAACCTAGTGTATATCAACAGCAATAACTTGCATTTATATAGCACCTTTTAATGTAATAAAACATCCCAAGGCGCTTCACAGCAGCGTTATCAAACAAAATTTGACACCAAGCCACATTAGGATATATTAGGACACATGACCAAAAGCTTAGTCAAAGAGGTAGGTTTTAATGAGTGTCTTAAAGGAGGAGAGAGAGGCAGAGGGGTTTACGGAGGGAATTCCAGAGCTTAGCTGAAGGCACGCCTGGTGGAGCGATGAAAAGCTAGCACGAGGGCAGAGATCTCGGAGGGTTGTAGGACTGGGAGGAGGTTACAGCGATAGAGGGACAAGGCCATGGAGGGATTTGTTAACAAGAATGAAAATTTTAAATCAAGGCGTTGCCGGACGGGGAGCCAGTGTAGGTCAGCAAGCACAGGGGTGTTGGGTGAACGGGACTTGGTGTGAGTTAGAATACAGGAGTTTTGGATGAGCTCAAGTTTACGGAGGGTGCAAGGTGGGAAACCAGCCAGGAGAGCAATGGAATAGTTGAGTCTAAAAGTATCAAAGGGATGGATGAGGGTTTCAGCAGCAGATGAGCTCAGGCGGGGGCAGAGACGGGCGATGTTACAGAGGTGGAAGTAGACAGTCTTGGTGGTGGAGCGGATATGGGGTCGGAAGCTCAGCTCAGGATCCAATAGGATGCCAAGGTTGAGAACAGTCTGGTTCAGCCTCAGACAGTGGCCAGGGAGTGGGATGGAGTTGGTCGCTAAGGAACGGAGTTTGTGGCGGGGACCAACGACAATGGCTTCGGTCTTCCCAGTATTTAATTGGAGTAAATTTCTGCTCATCCAATAATGGATGTCGGACAAGCAGCTTGACAAATCAAAGGCAGTGGCGGCATTGAGTGAAGTGGTGGTTAGGTAGTATTGGGTGTTGTCAGTGTGCATATGGAACCTGACTTGTTTTCGGATGATGTCACCAAGGGGCAGCATGTAGATGAGAAATAGGAGGGGGCTAAGGATAGATCCTTGGGGAACTCCAGAGATAATGGTGCCGGAGCGGGAAGGGAAGCCATTGCAGTCCCACCCAGCTGAACAGTGGAGGAGAGGCATTGGAGGAGGATGGTGTGGTCAACCGTGTCAAAGGCTGCAGACGTGTCGAGAAGGATGAGGAGGGATAGTTTAACATGGTCACAGTCACTTAGGATGTCATTTGTGACTAAGGGCCGTTTCAGTGGTGTGGCAAGTGCGGAAAGCTGATTGGAGGGGTTCAGACATGGAGTTGCAGGAAAGATGGGCATGGATTTGGGAGGCAACAACACGTTCAAGGACTTCAGAGAGGAAAGGAAGGTTGGAGATGGGGCAAGGGCAGAGGGGTCAAGGGTGGGTTTTTTGAGGAGCAGGATGACGACCAACGTTCCCTTTAAGCTACGCAGCTGTCTCGAGGTCCTGCGCAGCTGGTGAGCCGGCTTCACAATGCAAAAAAAAATGCATGCATGGAAGTTTGAATGAGTCATGTGGCCCAAACAAAATTAGAGGTAACATTGGTGATGACGGCAGATTTGAAGGAGAGGGACCCATTAACATCAGCTAACATGGGAGCCAGGAAGGGAAGTTGGGTGGTCAGCAGTTTAGTGGGAATAGGGTCAAGGGAGCAGGAGGTGGGTCTTGTGGACAAGATGAGTTCGGAGAGGGCATATGGGGAGATAGGAGCGAAACTATAGAAAGATGTCAGTTCAGGGTTAATGTAGTGTGTAAGGTGCTTTACAGGGATTTATTTCAAAATACTTTGCACTAAGTACAGGTTGCCAAAGAATACAAGTGGTTTCCTAATTTTAAAATTTTAAAAAAAATAAAGCTTTGAAATCTCCATATTCAGGGTTTCATTTAGGCAGGTTGCATCATATCCGAGATTGACTGAAAACCATTAAATTAATGAAAGAACTTTGAATTCCTCAACAACACTGGTTAAATGAAGGATGTAGACTGTACTGGCAATATTTTCCTATGCAGAAGCCGCTCACTTCAGTGTCATGACCGTTTTGCATATCTGAGGGCAAACCTGCAATCAGACTGGAACAGGCTCACATCAGGAGTTTGGTTTACATGGCAGTGCAATCTTGCAGTGGGCCTGCTAAGTTCACCTGTTTCTCCTTTATTTGCTTCATTCTGTGCAACAGCAGTTATT
Organism: Squalus acanthias; assembly: GCA_030390025.1. Taxonomy (NCBI): domain Eukaryota; kingdom Metazoa; phylum Chordata; class Chondrichthyes; order Squaliformes; family Squalidae; genus Squalus; species Squalus acanthias. The sequence continues at coordinate 111,655,499 of CM059429.1, read as the reverse complement.
CAATTGGTGAGATGTTGTTTTCTGCTGCTGTATTATGCAGGGGCACAGGGCAAGAGAAAATTCACTTTGGTGCTGTCTTTCACGGAGGGTCCAGTACAACTGGAATAGCCTCATGGAAAAAACATAATATATAATACTTCGTGATGTCCCACAGAGGTGGTTTTTATACAGTGGGATTATATTAATTTAATAAAATCTGGACAAAGAAAAGTACCGGATGAGGGAGGAACGGGCCAGCAAAATACTTTAATAAACTGTGGTTTTGTTTAAATAAATCAATAGAAAGACAAGCTTTAAAAATGTGGTTCAATATCGTTAGATGTGATTATCTTTAATGTGGTTCATTGTTTTGCAGGATCTGGTGAAGAGTCACTTGATGTATGCAGTGAGGGAGGAGGTGGAGGTCCTTAAGGAACAGATCAAAGAACTGGTAGAGAGAAACTCACAGTTGGAACAGGAAAACAACCTGCTGAAGACTCTGGCTAGCCCTGAGCAGTTAGCACAGTTTCAGGCACAGCTCCAGACAACTGGCTGTTCCCCGCCAGTGTCTCAATCAGGACAAACTACTCAACCCACACCACCTAATGGGGGATCATCAGCTTAAAGTCCTGGCTGTACAATCCATTGGGGCCATCAGGCTTTGCAGAGAAGAGAAATAAATCTGTCATATCAATCATCATGTAATATTTCATCGCACACCAACAATTCCAAATTGGTTATGGGAACTAGAGTTGTATAAATTCAGAAAGAAACTCTCTTCAGTGTTAAGACAGTCGTCTTTGGCTAAAGGAGTTTGCTTTGAGGGTGTGGAATGAAACCTTGTTCTCTCAAAGAGAGTGGTTGTATGCACGAAAGAAGAAAAGCAGCCATGCAGATCTGAGTGCTGGTTACCGATCATTGCTCATGCTGTGAAAAAGCGTGCACAGTTTTATTTCATTCAGCACGCCTATGTCTGTGTGTGCATGCGTGTGTATGTGTGTGTGCACTAATATAACCGCTTCCTGACAAGGTTGAGGAAGAAGTGGATCAGAGGCAATCAGATACTGACTGGAAAGTCTGAGAGGGCCGTGCCCTCCTTTACACTGCTATAGGCCACTTTGATTTATAAATGAGTTACGAAGACAAAAACGGGAGTATGAAGGCAAAGCTGAGCAGTATTTAACTTGAACTATAGAACTGTCACCTTGGACCTTAAATTGATAAGTTTGCTATGTTTACACTGCTTTTCCAGGAGGTGGAGAGGTGTAGATTTTTCAATTTAGTTGTGACTCTAAAGATTTGGGGCAATCCAAAAGGTTGTTCATCTAATGTATATTGTGTACGTAGTGTAAGTATTGTGTAATATAGAGCTGTAACTATTAGGTTGTACAGATTGAAATCTTGCTGTTTCACTGATCCAATTGCATTTGGACATTTTTTATGCTGTTGAACAGAAATAGCATTCGTGAACAATTATGCTGTCCTAAGACATAGCAGGGCTGGAAGAATTTTTTTTGTACGTTAATGGTACGTGACTGGTAATAATAGAAGGTAAGTGGTCCACTGGTCCCATTTCTTGTATCTATCTAAACTAAGCAGCGGCAGATGCTACATAATAGATGCACTGACAGAAATGGTCTCTCAGTCAGAGGAAGTACTGAGTGATGAGAATCTTTTGGGTTCCAGTGGAATTGATTCTCATTGATGCTTCATCGACCTTAGCTGTTGGTTCAGTAGCTCATTGGTCTGTCAAAATTGATACTGTAATGGTCTGGTTAGATTGCTGTAGGATCCAGGACCAATGGATTCATCCAGCCTGGGTATATTTGTTGCTTCTAGCTGGCTGTTGAATGCCTACAATAAAATTGTACTCACCAGTAGTACAGTATTTGTAACACCCACAGTGTGTTTTGACAATTAAGCACTCCAGACCTGAAAACTTCTGTTAGCAGCTCTGATTTCTGCTATGGATTTCACATTAACAGTAATAGTGTTGCTTATGTTCTGGTGCATGTTCTGAAACAGTTGTAACACATTCAGTTATACTCGACTGCTGCACAACTTCTAAACTTTCAATAAACTCATGTTGGTAAATAATTGGCTGTTGATTGAATTGTCTGTGTCTTTACAGTGGGTTTTTTTCATTGGAAACTGCAGAATAATGTGGGTTCACATTGTTTGAAAGAAATGTTAACAGCAACAGATTTTTAGCATTTCTCACCATCCATGCATCTGAATCTAAACAATTGTGATGGCCAGTAACCTACAGGTACCAAGTATGACAGCGAGTACCCTACAGACAATGGTCCGGATTTTGCGGTCGGCGGCGTAATTAAGGATTACGCCGCCGGCATCCGAACCAAATGCGCACTTATCTGTTGAGGGGCCCCAAACGAAAAGTTGCTGTCAAGACGCTGCAGAGTTTAGCGCAGCGTAGTGGCCCACGGATCCCAGGGGTGCACCGTGTGCGGATGCCTACCTGGGATCACCTGGGCCGGTGCTCCAATCAGATTATACACCTTCCAGTGACTCAAATGGAGTGGCTTTGGAGAAGGGCCAGGGAGCAAGTCACTTGTCTACCCTCTTGACTGTAGATGGATCGTGGCCAGCTGGTTCCAATTTGGAAAAAGGGAGAAAGTAAGATTGCTGTGGAGCCCTCACAATAAAACAATTCATATACAGGAAACTTTCGTTTATCCGGCGCCCAAATATCCAGAATTCTCGCTTAACCGGCAAAAATCATCCTCCGAAAACTCCTCTCAAATAACCGGCAATGTTGCCGAGTCGCAGTCGAGTCTCCGCGAACGCCGAGTGCTCCGAAAAATCCTCTCAAATAACCGGCAATGTTGCCGATCCCGAGTCCGAGTCCGCGAACACCGATTTAGTCAGTAGGGGTACTTTTCAAAAGTGCCACTACTCGGCCTCCTGGCGCTGTCGCAAGTCCGAAACATTGCAGTAGCATGAGTAGATTCTCCCGCGCTGCCTGGAGTCTCTTTGTTAAAAATAGCCTCGGTAGATATAACTCTCCGTTATCCGGTACTTTTGATAAACCGGCACCACGCCGGTCCCGTCGATGCCGGATAAACGAAAGTTTCCTGTAATGCAATAATATTCATTGCTGAACTGATTTTTTTCTAAATCCTGTTAAGTGTCAAAGTCTGCAGACAGCTAATAATTAAAGGAAAGGATTTTAACCAAAATGAAGTTTTTTTTTATTGACAGGTATCCCCTTATGCTGTGCAAACAGGCTGCTGTGCATGTTCGCACCAGCCATAAAATTTTTGTACGTAATTGCTGGGCGGTTGGTGGCCAATTAGCTCAACTCTGCGCCAGCAATTAGGATTTCCATGTCTGTACGGATCACCTGTCAAGTTGGAACTTGACAGATCGTAAGTTCGGGATTTAGCGCAAGTGCATGTGGAAATCCCAAACTTGCTGTCCATTTCAAAGGCGGTATGATGGTGTAATCTGGGCCAAGGTTCCCTCTTTTTCGTGCACGGTTCTTTTAACTGGCTGCGTGCCCCATTCAAATTTTCGCACATGCATGGTTTTTTACATGTAAAAGCCAGTGAGAAGTCTGTGCCGGACCTCCAGACCGTCGCACAGCTTCGCGGGAACATTGCCTACAGGTAACAAGTGTGACGGCCAGTGCCCTACAGACACCGAGTATGAAGGCCAGTGCCCTACAGACACCGAGTATGAAGGCCAGTGCCCTACAGACACCGAGTATGAAGGCCAGTGCCCTACAGACACCGAGTATGAAGGCCAGTGCCCTACAGACACCGAGTATGAAGGCCAGTGCCCTAAAAGGTACCAAAATGAGGATCAGTACCATTAAATATATCAAGTGACAAACTGGCAAATAAGGTTTTATGTTTTTTTGGAGAAAGAAGCAAAAACATATTTTCGACCAAAGTTGTACGGGCTTGGATAGTTCCTTTAATGAAGGCAAACTAAAAGGAGCTGGATTCCTGAATGCTGGTAGAATTGCTACTATTGTAATCCTGTCATCAATAAGAAGTTTCATTTCAAAGAGTAACCGCACTTTTGATGCCCTCACAAGGCTGCTACTTTTCCATGGGTGGAGCTGAGAAGATTGTAGTTTCCTGCAGTCTTGGCTTTTCATAGACTGGCCATTGACAGATGAGATGGACTTAATAATGAGTGCTGAATTTGAAGGTTTTAAACCAGTAAACGAGTTATGTGATTGCTCCAGCTTTTAATTTGACAGCTTTATGCGCCCCCCCTCTCCTGTGTTCTCAAGATACAGGTTGGGCAAGATTTGACTTGATAACATGCATAACATGAAAAATATTTTATCTCTGATATATGCATGTACAGTGCAGTTGCTGTTGAGAACATAGCAATGTGGAGCTGTAAAGAATCACGCTGCGGTGTTAGAAGTCTCACTCATTCACAACAGAATCTGATCATGTTTTTGGAGGCTACTTTTTCAGATCACCATGTTGAACATGTTCTTTGTTGCTATTGATGCTTAGTTTCACCTACTAAACCAGCTTTCTCTTTCATGAAACAAGGTGCTTGTGCAGCCCAACATGTTACTTGTGACATTTAAGATTAGGAGAAAAAAAGTTCTCAAATGATTTTGAACAGAAATTTAGTTGATTGCTAATCGCTTCAAAAAAGCAGCAGGCACCAAAATTTAGGCTTAACAACTTACTAACCTGTACGTATAATAAAACACAAACCTAGGCGTTCAGTTTGAACATCATTGGAAAGTGCAAATGCTGCTGAAGCCAAAAGTTGTACATTTTTGTTGGTTAACGTTTGGTGGAGATTATCTGTTACTAAAGCCACCGTTGGAGCTGATTTTATTAATTATACCCACGGAAAATTGTATCATAACTTTTTAGAGGAGCATTTTTTGGTAACTGAATTTGTGTGCTCTTTATATACAAGTTGTATTTAAACTTTGAGTTGTATTTTTAAAAACATTTTTGCACTCTTTTTGGGCCACGTATGTGTGCAGACCTTCCTAAATCTATGCTGGTAAAATCAGCCATAGTTTTAACTGACTGTCTCTTGATGGTTTACATAAGAACATAAGAAATAGGAGCAGGAGTAGGCCAATCGGCCCCTCGAGCCTGCTCCGCCATTCAATAAGATCATGGCTGATCTGATCCTAACCTCAAAGAAACTTTCTCTTGCAACTGATAAAATGTACTCACATCCGCGTTTGTCAATAATTTGGGTGGCACCACCACATCATTTTCTATATACCACGATGAAGGCCAGTGTCCCTCTAAGGGGGAAGAGCCGAGCCTGAGCAGGTACCTGACGAGGCAGATTCAAAGCAAGACTTGTGTGGCCACCCTCCTGGCTACAGAGGCATCTGATCAGGTGGCTGAAGAGGAGGATAAATTACAGAAGGGAAAACTTACCTACTAAAAAGAAAAAAAAAGTTAAAAGGCAATAACCCAAATCACAAACCCAGGAATGATAAAAGATTTCAAGTTACTCTTTCCATCGGAAGCACTTCTGTCCTGATACAGGAAGCGGCTGCTTGGACATGCACAATGGGTATGGAAAGGTCAAAGTTGGACAAAAAATAGAAGTAAACCACAGTCTGAGTTCCTTCTAACTTTGCGAGGTGACAGCAGCTCTCCTCACTTTGTGACTGTTGCGAAGATTTACAATATGGGCTCAGTTGTTTAAAATGAGGTGATAAGTGGCAACTACAATAAACAACTGATGTGACAATGGTTGATGTACTCAGATTTTTGAAAAATAAAGCTTTTTCTGAATGTCCAATTACTGTTGGGTGATGGGGTTTTATATTACGATGAGCTCTAGTTCAAGGTTGCAAATGGGGGTGTGGAGGATTCAAGATTGAGAAGGTCGGAAAGTTTTCAAGAGATACTGGAAGCTGTTTTGCACTCGTCATTTTTTCCAGTTATTGTAAAAATTGAGGAGTTATTAGCCAGTCACAGGTACAGGCCATTTTGTACAGGTTACTTCCGAGCAATTAAGCTACAGGTGTGAAGAAGCCAGTTGTAAATGCTAATGCAATCAGATCTGAAACACATCCTGCCTTGGCTAAACTTTTCGGTCCTGAGTTAATTGTGTTACTGAAGGGCAATAGATAGGGAGGGGTGAGAGCAAAATATTCTGGAATGTGAGTTACATATTCTTTTTATTCATTCAAGGGATGTGTATAGAAGCATAGAAGATAGGAGTAGGCCAGACGGCCCCTCGAGCCTGCTCCGCCATTTAATGAGATCATGGCTGATCATCCAAATTCAGTACCCTGTCCCTGCTTTCTCCCCAGATCCCTTTAGCCTTCAGAAATATATCTATCTCCTTGAATATATTTAATGAATTGGCCTCAACTGCCTTCTGTGGTAGAGAATTCCACAGGTTCACCACTCTCTGGGTGAAGAAATTCCTCCTCATCTCAGTCCTAAATGGCTTACCCCTTATCCTTAGACTGTGACCTCTGGTTCTGGACTCCCCCGCCATCGGGAACATCCTTCCTGCATCTAGTCTGTCTAGTCCTGTTAGAAATTTATAAGTTTCAATGAGATCCCCTCTCATTCTTCTAAACTCTAGTGAATATAAGCCTAATCGACCCAATCTCTCTTCATACGTCATTCCTGCCATCCCAGGTATCAGTCTGGTGAATCTTCGCTGCACTCCCTCCATGGCAAGAACATCCTTCCTCAGATAAGGCGACCAAAACTGCACACAATACTCAAGGTGTGGTCTCACCAAGGCCTTGTACAACTGCAGCAAGACACCCTTGCTCCTGTACTCGAATCCTCTCGCTATGGAGGCCAACATACCATTTGCCTTCTTAACCGCCTGCTGCACCTGCATGCTTACCTTCAGCGACTGGTGCACAAGGACTCCCAGATCTCGTTGCACTTCCCCTTTTCCCAATCTATTGCCGTTCAGATAATCTGTCTTCCTGTTTTTGCCACCAAAGTGGATAACCTCGCATTTATCCACATTATACTGCATCTGCCATGCATCTGCCCAATCACCCAACCGGTCCAAATCATACTGGAGTTTCTCTGCATCCTCCTCACAGCACACACGCCCACCCAGCTTTGTGTTCTCTGCAAACTTAGAGATATTACATCTAGTTCCCTCGTCTAAATCATTAATATATATTGTGAATAACTGGGGTCCTAGCACCGATCCCTGCGGTACCCCACTAGTCACTGCCTGCCACTCGGAAAAAGACCCGTTTATTCCAACTCTTTGCTTCCTGTCTGCCAACCAGTTCTCCATCCAAATCAGTACCTTACCCCCAATCCCATGTGCTTTAACTTTGCACGCTATTATTATAAGATTACTCTTATGCGGGACCTTATCGAAAGCCTTCTGAAAGTCCAAATACACCACATCCACTGGTTCTCCCTTATCCTACCAGTTACATCCTCAAAAAATTCCAGTAGATTAGTCAGGCATGATTTACCTTTTGTAAATCCATGTTGACATTGTCCGATCCTGTCACTGTTTTCCAAGTGCTCTGCTATTACATCTTTTATAATGGACTCTAGCATTTTGCCCACTACCGATGTCAGGCTTACCGGTCGATAATTCCCCATTTTTTCTCTACCACCTTTTTTAAATAGTGGGGTTACATTAGCTACCCTCCAATCCATGGGAACTGTTCGAGTCTATAGAATTTTGGAAGATGACCAGCAATGCATCTACTATTTCTAGGGCCACTTCCTTAAGTACCCTAGGATGTAGATTATCAGGCCCTGGGGATTTATCGGCCTTCAATCTCGTCAATTTCCCTAACACCATTTCCCTACACATACTGATTTCATTCAATTCCTCCCTCTCATTAACCCTATGTTCCCCGACATCTCTGGGAGTTTATTTGTGTCCTCCTTTATGAAGACAGACCAAAGTATGTATTTAATTGATCTGCTATTTCTTTGTTCCCCATTATAAATTCCCCTGATTCTGACTGCAAGGGACCTACGCTTGACTTCACCAGTCTTTTTCTCTTCACATATCTGTAGAAGCTTTTACAGTCAGTTTTTATGTTCACTGCAAGCTTACTCTCATATTCTATTTTCCCCCTCTTAATTAATCCCTTTGTCCTCCTTTGCTGAATCCTAAACTGCTCCCAATCCTCAGGTTTGCTGCTTTTTCTGGCCAATTTATATGTCCTCTCCTTAGATCTTATGCTATCCTTAATTTCCCTTGTTAGCCACAGTTGAGTCACCATTTTTGTTTTATTTTTATGCCAAACAGGGATGAACAAATTCTGTAGTTCATCCATGCGATCTTTAAATGTTTGCCATTGCCTATCCACCGTCAACCCTTTAAGAAACACTCCCCAATCAATCCTAGCCAACTCGCGCCTCATACCATCATAGTTTCCTTTATTTAAATTCAGGACCCTAGTCTCTGAGTCAACTACTTCACTCTCCATCCTAATGAAGAATTCTATCATATGATCGCTCCTCCCCAAGGGGCCTCGCACAACAAGATTGCTAATTAATCCTTTCTCATTACATAATACCCAGTCTAAGATGGCCTGATCTCTAGTTGGTTCCTCGACATATTGGTTCAGGAAACCATCCCGTATACACTCTAGGAATTCCTCCTCCACAGTATTGTTACTAATTTGGTTAGCCCAATCTATATGTAGATTAAAGTCACCCATGATAACTGCTGTGCCCTTATTGCACGCGTCTCTAATTTCCCATTTAATGCCATCCCCAACCTCAGCATTACTGTTTGGGGGTCTGTATACAACTCCCACTAATGTTTTCTGCCCCTTGGTATTTCTCAGCTCTACCCATACAGATTCCACATCATCAGAGCTAATATCCTTCCTTTATTATTGTGTTAATCTCCTCTTTAGCCAGCAATGCTACCCCACCTCCTTTTCCTTTTTGTCTGTCCTTCCTGAATATTGAATACCCCTGGATGTTGAATTCCCAGCCTTGGTCACCCTGGAGCCATGTCTCCGTAATCCCAATTATATCATATCCATTTACATCTATTTGCGCAGCTAATTCATCCACCTTATTACGAATGCACCTCGCATTAAGACACAAAGCCTTCAGGCTTGATTTTTTAACACTCTTAGTCCTTTTAGAATTATTATTTACTGTAGCCCTGTTTGATTTACACCCTTGATTTCTCTGCCTTCCACTTTTGCTTTTCTCCTTCCTGTCTTTTGCTTCTATCCTTGCTTCACTTTCCTCTGTTTCCCTGCACAGGTTCCCAACCCCCTGCCATTTTAGTTTAAACCCTCCCCAACAGCACTAGCAAACACTCCCCCTAGGACATGGGTCCCGGTCCTGCCCAGGTGCAAACCGTCCAGTTTGTACTGGTCCCACCTCCCCCAGAACCGGTTCCAATGTCCCAGGACATTGTGGGCGTCACTGGCAAGGCCAGCATTTATTGCCCATCCTTAATTGCCCTTGAGAAGGTGGTGGTGAGCCACCTTCTTGAATCACTGCAGACCTTGTGGTGAAGGTACTCCCACAGTGCTGTTAGGTAAGGAGTTACAGGATTTGGACCCAGTGATGATGAAGAAACAGCAATATATTCCCAAGGCAGGATGGTGTGTGACATGGAGGGGAACTTGCAGGTGATGGTGTTCCCATGTGCCTGCTGCCCTTGTCCTTCTAGATGTTAGAGGTTGCAGCTTTCAGAGGTGCTGTTTAAGAAGCCTTGGCGAGTTGCTGCAGTGCATCTTGTAGATGGTACACACTGCAGCCATAATGCGCCGGTGGTGGATGGGGTGCCAATCAAGCGGGCTGCTTTGTCCTCTGGTGTCAAGCTTCTTGAGTTGTTGGAGCTGCACTCATCCAGGCAAGTGGAGAGTATTCCATCACACTCCTGACTGAATTTGATTGAATTTTTCGAGGGGGTGACTAGGTGTGTGGATGAGGGTAGTGCAGTTGATGTAGTCTACATGGACTTCAGTAAGGCTTTTGACAAAGTCCCGCATGGGAGACTGGTCAAGAAGGTAAGAGCCCATGGGATCCAGGGCAAATTAGCACATTGGATCCAAAATTGGCTTAGTGGCAGGAGGCAGAGGGTGATGGTCGAAGGTTGTTTTTGTGACTGGAAGCCTGTGTCCAGTGGTGTACCGCAGGGATCGGTCATGGGTCCTTTGCTGTTTGTAGTGTACATTAATGATTTAGATATGAATGCAAGAGGTATGATCAGTAAGTTCACAGATGACATGAAAATTGGTGGAGTGGTAAATAGCGAGGAGGGAAGCCTCAGGCTACAGGACGATATAGACGGGTTGTCAGATGGGCAGAACAGTGGCAAATGGAATTTAACCCTGAAAAGTGTGAGGTGATGCATTTTGGGAGGACTAACAAGGCAAGGGAATACACAATGAATGGTAGGACCCTAGGAAGGACAGAGGATCAGAGGGACCTTGGTGTGCATGTACATAGATCCCTGAAGGCAGCAGGACAGGTAGATAAGGTGGTTAAAAAGGCATATGGGATACTTGCCTTCATTAGCCGAGGCATAGAATATAAGAGCAGGGAGGTTATGATGGAGCTGTACAAAATGCTAGTTAGGCCACAGCTGGAATACTGTGTGCAGTTCTGGTCGCCACACTATAGGAGGGATGTGATTGCATTGGAGAGGGTGCAGAGGAGATTCACCAGGTTGTTACCTGGGCTGGAGCGCATCATCTATGAAGAGAGACTGGTCAGGCTGGAGTTGTTTTCCTTAGAGCAGAGAAGGCTGAGGGGGGACCTGATTGAGGTGTACAAAATTATGAGGGGCATAGATAGGGTAGATAGAAAGCAACTTTTCCCCTTATTGGAGGGGTCAATAACTAGGGGGCATAGTTTCAAGGTAAGGGGCAGGAGGTTTAGAGGGGATTTGAGGAAAAACTTTTTCACCCAGAGGGTGGTTGGAATCTGGAACTCACTGCCTGAAAGGAAGGTAGAGGCAGGAACCCTCACAACATTCAAGAAGCATTTAGATGAGCACTTGAAATGCCATAGCATACAAGGCTACGGACCAAGTGCTGGAAAATGGGATTAGAATGGACAGGGCTTGATCACGATGGGCCGAAGGGCCTCTTTCTGTGCTGTATAACTCTATGACTTGCAGGTGGTGGAAAGGCTTTGGGAGTGACGAGGTGAGTCGCTCGCTGCAGATATCCACCCTCTGACCTGCTCTTGTAACCACAGTGTTTATGTGGCTGGTCCAGTTAAATTTCTGCACGGCTAGTTCATCCTTCCATTGAAACATACTGCCCCTTTTCCCATTGCAGCATCCGACTATCCCTTGAATGACTCCCGTTTTTACAGCCTTCCCTGTGTGCAGAATGTTCCAGGTAGTAATTGCCGTTTGTGTGAATGCTTCCTGATGTCCGTTCTGAACTAACTTTCTGACCGTTTGTACATATGTCCCCTTGTCCTGAAGTCATGGTTTGACTTGCAATGGTCCTCTGGATTAACCTTTTCTATCTCATATACTTCTGTCAGGTCTCCTTTCTTATATCTTCTTTCAAGGTTGATGAAAAGTCTTGAGTTTTTATACCTTTCCTCCTAACTCAGGCCTCTGGCACTCGAAATCAACCTTGTGGCCCATCTTTGCTCCACTCCCTTGGAGAAACATAGAAACATAGAATCTAGGAGCAGGAGTAGGCCATTCGGCCCGTCGAGCCTGCTCCACCATTCAATACGATCATGGCTGATCATCCAAATCCAGTACCCTGTCCCTGCTTTAATCCCCACAGTACACATATCCCACCCTACCCCTGTAACCCCACGTATTTAATTCCCCCTAACATATCCCATCACCCCACATATTTAATCCCCCCCTAACACTAAGGGTCAATTTATCATAGCCAAATCAACCTAACCCGCACATTTTTGGACTGTGGGAGGAAACCCACGCAGACACAGGGAGAATGTGCAAACTCCACACAGACAGTCACCCGAGGTCAGATTCGAACCCGGGTCCCTGGCGCTGTGAGGCACCAGTGCTAACCACTATGCCACCGTGTTGCCCTTATTCAAGGCGCAGCCTACCCAGAGCTTCAGAATGACGAATTTGGTAATATAGCTCAACATTTTTTGTTTGTTTTGACCGGCTGTGGTCATTATGGAATCTGTTATCACTTCCGGATCTCTCTCGGCCTCACGTCTAGCTAATCTAACACTATTCACTGAGTATGTCCCCTCTTTTTTACCAATGTATAACATCTTACACTGTATTGAATTTTGCCCACCATACTTCTGCCCATGTCAAATTTTATTTACATCCTTCTGCAGTTCCTTGGGTGCTTCATTAGACTCAATAGCCCCCACCTCCAGTTTAGTATCACAAAGAATCTGACCATCTTGCATTGAATTTGTGAATCCAGGCCATTTAGATAGATCAGAAACAGGTGACCCAGCACCAATCCTGGGGACAACTCCTACTCAGCACATTTCCCCAGCCAACATCACTCCCCTAACTAGCACCTGCTTATTCACCACCAAGCTCTACCTAGGATATCCAATGCCTTAAACTCATATTAGCAGCCTTGAACTTGGACACTATTGAAGGTTTTGTGAAAGTCCAGGTACACTACAGTATGGGGCTTTACAGCATCCATCGAAAAGGTTGTTCAGGCACGGTTGTCTCCATCTGAAACCAACTTGGCTGCCATTTACTAGGTTATATTCATACAGGTAATCCTCAATACTATTCCTGATCTGTTCCAGTATTATGCCAGTTATCAATGTAAAACTAATGGATCTGTACTTACTAAGGTGTGCTGTATCATTTCTTTTGAAAATAGCTATTATGCTAGCTTCTTTCCAATCCAATGGGACCTCCCTGTGTCCATTGATGACCATTAACATTTTGTAAATGTTGTAAACCTGCCAGTCCTGGTATAGAGTCCTTTCAGCCTGTAATAGGATCTTATTGCAAATGATAGTCATTTAGTTGTAGAACCTGCTATGATGGGTGTCTTCTCTACTGATTACTTCCAGGAATGATAGCTATTTTTAGTTCATCCCCCATTTTCATCAATAAGCCTCTTTGATAATCCCCTTTCTGTCACTAATGTCCTTTAGGGAAGGAAACTTGCTGTCCTACTCAGTCTGGCCTATATGCGACTCCAGTCCCACACCATCATGATTGACTCTTAACTGCCCTCTGAAATGGCCTAGCAAGCCATTCACTTGTATAAAACCGCTGCAGATTAAGATAACGATAACTACCTGATTTCTCAAGGCAACTAGGGATGGGCAATAAATGCGGTGTATCCAGTGACACACACCTCCTGAAAATGAATTAAAAAATGATACTGGAAGACTTTTTACTGTCATTTTGGTCTCTACAGCTATGCTCATTTCCAGTTCCCTTTTGTCCCTTTTTTCTTTACATGTGCTGATGGTTCCTGTATTGTCCCTGTGGTTTTTCTCACCTTTCTCCCTGCTTTGCAGACTTTGCATTTATTTCCTTCACACGGTATTAATAGTCTGCACTTTCTATTCCTTGTTATGTATTTATCTTTATTATCTCCTTGAAGGTATTCTATTTTCTTTTAGCTGGATTCGTTTAAGCTCTTCCCTTCATTCCTTTGATGCCACTGACTGTATCAAATTCTTTCCCACTTAGTTACTCTTAGTTCTTGCTGTACACAGTAACTTTCTCGTTCCACCTGTTACTATATCTAGTAAATATCGTTATTACACGTTTACAGTAAGTATCTTGGCTTTCACTATATACAGTTACTGTAGTTGTTTGAGCTGTGTGACGGTAACAGTTTTAAACTCATGCATCCAGTTACCGTAACAATTGGCTTTCACTTTCCACTTAGTTTCTCTATGTAATCCAGCTCTGTTGTGCACACTTTCAGCTAAACATGAGTTACTGTAATATGGCCTCGCTGTCCACAGTTACTATAACTAACTAAGCCCTCTGATTCTACAGTGTTCTATCCCAGCTCTTTTGTTGCAGTTGTTTCAACATTTCTTCCTTTCCCATTATACCTTTGGAGAGGATGCAGAAGAAATTTACTAGAATGACACCAGGGATGAGGGACTTCAGTTATGTGGAGAGACTGGAGAAGCTGGGATTGTTCTTACAGCAGAGAAGGTTATGGGGAGATTTAATAGAGGTGTTCAAAATTATGAAGGGTTTTGATAGAGTAGGCAGGGAGAAACCATTTCCAGTGGCAGGAGGGTGGGTAACCAGAGGACACAGATTTAAGGTAATTGGCAAAAGAACCAGAGGAAGATGAGATTTTTTTTACGCAGTGAGTTATGATGATCTGGAATGCACTGCCTGAAAGGATGGTGGAAGCAGATTCAATAGTAACATTCAAAAGGGAATTGGATAAATACTTGAAAAGGAAAAATTTGCATAACTTTGGGGAACTAGCGGGGGAGTAGGACTAATTGGATAGCTCTTCCAAAGAGCCGGCACAGGCACGATGGGCCGAATGGCCTCCTGTTCTGTGTGATTCTATAGGCAGCTCACTGTAAATAGCTACTGGAACAATTTCAGATCTTGCTGTACAGTTACAGAAACATTGAATTTTCACTGCACCAGTGGACGTCCTGCGGCATTGCTAACAATTAGTCTGGAGCAGTGCTGTGATGTCGACTTGGTCTGTTTCTTTAAGGCGTTGATGGGTTGTGGGAGCAATAACCTGTCTTTAACATACGAAACATCCCAAAGCACTTCAGAAAAATATAGATAAAAGGATTACGAGGGATGGCTGAAAGTTCGGTGAAAAAGATGGGTTTTGATCAGGTTTTTAAAGGAGGAAAGGTGGGGATGGAGAGGGGTTTAGAGAGAGTTCAGAGAGTGGGGGAGAAGACTCTTATCACCAGTGGTGGAGCACAGGGATGGAGAGGGTTTTTAGAGAGGGTATTCCTGAGAGTGGAGGTGAAGGCTGTTACCAGTGGTAGGGCACAGGGAGGGGGTTTAACCAGAAGACTGATGCAAAACTGGATGAAGTTGCAGAGATGGGATGGAGTGAGGCCACAGAAGGATTTGTAGATGAGGACAAAAACTTAAGTCCTTAAAGTCTTTGTCCTCATCTACAAATTCTCCTGTGGCCTCACTCCAGTACATGTCAGCGAGGACAGGGTGATAAGAGAGCAGAACCAAGTGCGGGACAGGATACAAGCTTTGAAAAAGTTGTGAATTTATGGTGGATGGATATGGAGAGCAGAACATCAGAGAAATTGAGTCTAGAGGTGACAAAAGCATTAACGAAGGTTTCAGCAGCAATGAGGGCACTGTTGAGGTGGAAATTGGCGGTCTTGATGATGGGGATGATGTGGAGTTTGAAGTTCAGCTCTCGGTTGTGCAGGATGCTTAGGTTTCACATGGTCTGATTTAGCCAGGGACTGGGAATGAAACCAGTGGTAATGGGAGTTTATTGCAAGGGCCAAAGACTTCAAGTCTTCCCGATGTTTAGTTGAAATAAGTTTTGAGTCACTTGTGCCTTGATATCACACAGGCAGTCTGATTGCACGGAGGTAGTTGAGTGAAGAGATAGCCAGGTAGCCCTGACACTGTGCCTGCAGATGATGTCACCAAGGGGCAGCAAGAGGAAGAAGATGGGACCAAGAATAGATCCATGGGGGACTGCAGAGGTGGCAGGAAGAGAAGGTATTGCTGGGGATGTGCTGGCTGTTCACATTTGTAGGAGTGGAATCATGCAAGGGCAGTCACACATAGCTGCACTATGAAGGACAGGAGATAATGAAGGACAGCAGATGGAGATAGGCTCTAGTGAGAATGAGGAACTGAAAGAAATTAGTATTAGTAAAAAAAATAGTACTGGAGAAATTAATGGGACTGAAAGCCAATAAATCTCCTGGACCTGATGGCCTGCATCCTAGGGTTTTGAAAGAGGTGGCTATAGAGATAGTGGATGCATTGTGGTTGTCATTTTTCAAAATTCTATAGATTCCACAATGGTTCCCATGGATTGGAAGGTAGCAAATGTAACCCCACTATTTAAGAAAGGAGGGAGAGAGAAAACAGGGAACTACAGATCAGTTAGCCTGATATCAGTAGTAGGGAAAATGCTAGAATTTATTATTAAGGATGTGGTAACAGGGCACTTAGAAAATAATAATAGGATTGGGCAGAGTCAACACAGATTTATGAAAGGGAAATCATGTTTGACAAATCTGTTGGAGTTTTTTGAGGATGTAACTAGTAGAATAGATAAGGGGGAACCGGTGGATGTGGTGTATTTGGATTTTCAGAAGGCATTCGATAAGGTGCCACACAAGAGGTTATTAAACAAAATTAGGGCTCATAGGATTGGGGGTAATATACTAGCATGGATTGAGGATTGGTTAATGGACAGAAAACAGAAAGTAGGAATAAACGCGTCATTTTCGGGTTGGCAGGCTGTAACTAGTGGGGTACTGCAAGGATCAGTGCTTGGGCCTCAGCTATTCACAATCTACATCAATGATTTGGATGAGGGGACCAAATGTAATCTATCCAAATTTGCTGATGATACAAAGCTGGGTGGGAATGTAAGTTGTGAGGAGGATGCAAGGAGGCTTCAAGGGGATATAGACAGGCTAAGTGAGTGGGCAAGAACATGGCAAATGGAATATAATGTGGAGAAATGTGAAGTTATCCACTTTGGTAGGAAAAATAGAAAAGCAGAGTATTTTTTAAATGGTGAGGGATTGGGAAATGGTGGTGTTCAGAGGGACCTGGGTGTCCTTGTACACGAATCACTGAAAGTTAACATGCAGGTACAGCAAACAATTAGGAAAGCAAATGGTATGTTGGCCTTTATTACAAGAGGATTTGAGTATAAAAGTAAAGACGTCTTACTGCAATTATATAGGGCCCTGGTGAGACCACACCTGGAGTATTGTGTACAGTTTTGGTCTCCTTACCTAAGGAAGGATATACTTGCCATAGAGGGAGTGCAATGAAGGTTCACCAGACTTGTTTCTGGGATGGGGGGAGATTGAGTAGACTCAGCCTATATTCTCTAGAGTTTAGAAGAATGAGAGGTGATCTCATTGAAACATACAAACTTCTTACAGGACTTGACAGGGTAGATGCAGGGCGGATGTTTCCCCTAGCTGGGGAGTCTAGAACCAGGGGTCTCAGAATAAGGGGTCGGCCATTTAGGACTGAGATGAGGAGGAATTCTTCACTCAGAAGGTGGTGAATCTTTGGAATTCTCTACCCCAGAGGGCTGTGGAGGCTCAGTCGTTGAGTATATGCAAGACAGAGATCGATAGATTTTTGAATATTAAGGGAATCAAGGGATATGGGGATAGTGCAGGAAAGTGGAGATGAGGTAGAAGATTAGCCATGATCTTATTGAATGGCGGAGCAGGCTCGATGGGCCAAATGGCCTACTCCTGCTCCTATTTCTTATGTTATGTTCTTAGAGGAGGATGGCATGGTCAACTGTATCAAATGCAATGGAAATGTGGAGGAGGAAAAGGAGGAATAATGCAACATAATCACAGCCATAGAGGATGATATTCATGACTTTGGCAAGTTTGTGTTGTTAGAAAAGCAGAAACCAGACTGAATTTGAACAGGGAATTTAAGGAGAGATGGGCATGGAGATGGGAGGCAATCACACATTTAAAGAGGTTAGAGAGGAAAGGGAGGGTAGAGGTTGGGAGGTAGTTTTCCAGAACTGAATGAGTCATGGCTGTTTTTTTGAGGAGTGGATGATGGCAGTTTTGAAAGGAAAAGGAAGGTGTTTGAGGAAAGGGAGCCATTTACAATGTCCGCTCGCAGAGGCCAGAAGGAATAGTTGAGAGGCAGGAGTTATGTGGTGAAGAGATAAATGGAGCAGGAGGTGGGTCTCATGGAAAAGATTTTCTTGGCAGTGGAATGATGGGAGAGAAATTTCCGAATGGCAGGGCTCTGGGGGTAGAGCAGAGGAAACGGCTGCAAAGGCAAGCTGTGAGATGAGGGAGTCCACAAGCTGTGAGATGAGGGAGTCCACAAGCTGTGAGATGAGGGAGTCCACAAGCTCTTCACATTTGAGTTCAAGATGAAGGAAGCAACGGAAGGGGATGGGAGGTGGTGTTTGGTCATTGAGAAAAGCAGTCTTGGGCGATCCTTGTCCTCCAGAATGGACCTGGAGTAGGAGAATTTAGCTGTAGAAGAACGTGGCACGGTAGTACACGACCTCTGCAAGCTAGATCTGACAATGGATAGCTAGAGTTGCATGATTTGATAGAAACAGGGGGAGCGTCAAAGGCCGAGATGCCATGATAGATGGAGGGCCAGAAGAGAGGGAGTGGGGAGCAATGCTGCCTCTAAAAAAAATTTTTGGGCAGGGGCCGCGCGGCCCATTCAAAAATCTGCATTTAAGAGCCGGCTGTGCGGGAGCTCCAGACAGCTGCGCAGCTTAAAGGGAGCATTGGTAGAGAGTTTGATTGTGAATTTGTGAAGGAGTCGGGAGAGTTTATTCCACCAGTTTGTGGTGAGGATAATTTATAAATTTCAGGGTCCAGGTCACAAGGACCCAGCATGAAATGCCTGGCTTTCTTTAAAAGACTGTCTTGCAATTTGAAAGAGGGTGAGGGACACGGAGGGCGCAGGGTGGGATGGTTCCATTTTCAACTTTGGTAGAAGCGGAAAGCCGGCAACTGTGGAGCAGCGACCCGTTATGGACCCGACCAATTTTCCTTTCCATTGACTTTGAAAATGACACCCAAGATGTTAGTGTAAGGCCTGTGCAAAGTTAGTGCAATTATGCACCCAAGGGCATGGTTACACTGCAAGTTTAGCGTTGGTGCAAAACAGCTTCCATTTTACAGCAGCCTCTGCACTTGCAGTGTAAATTCATGAGTCAGTGCCCGCACTACCTCTAGCAGAAGCAGAGCAAGACTCCCTGGAGAAAGTAGTCCCACACTGTTTCGGTTTGACGGTGCATGGGGGTAAAAATTCACTTGGTTGCGCCACCCGTTAGCGCCTTAAGAGGGCGCTAATGGGGCGCAAAGCCGCTAACGCCCGGGCGCAGCGATGTTTGCGCCGCTCGAGAACTTAACTTGAGATTGTGCGGCGGCGCTAAAACTTACCGCTCCGACCACCTGCGCGCGCAGATTGTGACGTCATTCCATGGTGCAACGCCCTTGGGGCGCCCCGTAGCGGAAATTGAGTGGCGCCCCCTGCCTTACCGCCTGGCGCTTCCAACGACCAGAAGACTGGAACGCTATCAATCGCTGTGGGGCTGGGGGGGGGGCGCTATTTAAAGGGGGCCTCTTCCTGTCTTTTATTGTTGGTGGCATTTTTGAACTACACATTCTGAGAGAGAGAGGGAGAGACTTCTGGAGAGATTCAACGTTGTGTGAAGGAGTTTTGGGTACTGAGCAGCACTTTGCAGGTTCATTTTGATTTGCCATTCCTTGTATCGATTTAGCAGAGACCGTGGGAGCTGCACTCTGAGCTCTTTGCCTGGTGCTCTCCATTGTTCTTTCCAGCACATTTGATGTGCAAGTCTCTCCAGGCCGAGATTCAAGGCAGCAATGAACAGGATGTGGATGGAAAGCAAGATTAACCATCCCCTTTAAGAACTGGCCCGTGCCATTGTGTGTGTGTTCCATTGCTGACTGACATTACATGAGCTTCGCCAGCGCTCCGAGTTAGCGCCTCACTGCTCGGCCTTTGCGCCTTAAGAGAGGTGTGCAGCGCCTGATTTAGCGCTCCACTCACCTCCCGGGGCGGTAAAAGTGAAGTTTCCCGTCAGTGCCGATAATTAGCGCCAGGCGCTAATATTTGCGTCTGGACGATATTTGCGCCCCAAATGGGGCGCGACCTAATTTCTACCCCATGGAGTCTTAACTCCAGTGTGCTATCAAAGCTGGTTTACAAAATGCTCAAGGTCCACTGGACCGCAATGTCCTTTACCTCAATGTAAATGTTTAGAGAGCAGGGATTCTCAGTCTCAGCATTTATATTATTTATAAATCCAAAACAGAAAATGCTGGAAACACTCAGCAGGCCAGGCAGCATCCGTGGAGAGAAACAGTGTTAACCGTTGGGCCGGATATTCCGATCCCTACGGGTGTGTACGCACTGTATACGCACCCGTAGGGACATCGGAAATGCCGGTTTCAGGCATGCACAGCGCATTTCCGATCTGTCAAGAATGCTCTGGAGAAGGGCCTCCGCGGGCAGAGAGTTCCGCTTTCTGGAGACCCTCTGCCCACAGAAAACCCTTAGAATTCTTGCGCCTGGTAAAAGCAGGATAAGAGTTGAAAAAAGTTTTTTTTTTAAATTCACTGATTTATCATTTAAAAATACATTTAAAAAAGGTAAGTTTATTTTTAGCCCTGTAAAAAACTTTATTTTTTTCAAAAAGTTAAATTTTTGTTTAAAATATTAAATTTATTGTAATTTCAACTAATTTAAAAAATGTGATGGTTTTAAAAAATTTATTCAAAGTTTTAAAGTGTTTTTGGGGTGATTGCCATTCATATATTTGACAGGTCTATCTGTCAAGTGTATGAAGGGAGATTCCCTTCTTTGATTGGCTCCCCATGGGCCCCTGGGATACGTGGGTCCTGCGCACTTGGAGTTGGAGAGGCCCAGGATCGGAACTATACACACCTCGGGAGCCCTTAGGTAAGTGTGTAGATTTTTTCCAGATCGGAGGCCACCGCATGCGGGAAGCCTCCGATCGGAAAATACGGCCCAACGTTTCAGGTGATGAAGGGTCACGGACCTGACACATTGACTCTGTTTCTCTCTCCATGGATGCTGCCTGGCCTGCTGAGTGTTGCCAGCATTTTTTGTTCATGTGGTCTACCTTAAACTCAATGTAAAATGTTGTGTGACCTATTTCTTTCATTTAAAGTGTATTGTACTGTAATTGCCCTTCTGTTTGTGGGCGGGCATATTATGGGTCATCCTCCAAAAGTGGCAGGACTTCTGATGGTGCCAGAAAGGAACTGCTTGATCTGGGTTGTGCTCCAAAATCCGACTGCACGGCTGCCAGTGCACCACCAAACCACCCTTTCCGGACCTACAAGCTTTAGGGTAAACTCCCCAATTATTAGGATACCAGAACTGCTTCCACATTGTCCATATTGCAACCTTTCAAAACTGGCTATAGAAGCTCGCAAGCAACTAAAACATTGAAATTCAATCATTGGTTTACAGTTGTATCTATGAAGTGCAGATCCATCTGAGTCATCACAGTACACTTGCCAAGAAGCTTTAGGTAGAGCATATTTCTACCTGAAATGTACAAGTTTGGTATCTGCAAAAACAGGCAGGAATGGCAAGAGCTGTCGTGGATCAATTGAGGTGTGTAGAAAGACTTGAAAGGTGAGCTCATGAGAACATCAGTTCAGGTTTAGTGACATCGAAGGTCATAAATGTGATTGAGAATTGTTGAATCATGAAATATCCACCTATAACAAAGGTACATCGCATCTGTCTGCCACACTTTGGGCATCATTCTGTCTCTATGCCAATTTGTTTCTGTATCACACTTACACCAAATTTCAACTTCATGAAACAGCAGAAAATCACAACTGAGCAGGTAGGCACAGAGCAATCAGCAAGCGGGAATAAAGACCAATCAGGACATTCAAAAAACTAGGAACGAAAAATGGGTAAGCAGCAACAACTACCAATTAATAAAAAGGCAAAGCAATGCCACAAGAGATCTGCTGGTAATATAAGACGGTGCTCGTCAGTGCACATCCTGCCCGGCACCTCATATTTCTTTGCCATGTTTCATTCCAGGCAAATTTATTCTAAGCAAATTTCTAGTAGTTCATTGCTTAAATGCAAATTATTTCTAACAATCTTCCTAAAAACAAAAGAAAGCCAGTAATTCCAAACATGAAATGAAAGTCCCCGACTGACAAAATACCTTAATACGGGAGTCAAGAGTGTCTGTAACCCATGCCTTAAAAATAAACAGGGCTATCACACTTAGAGAGAAGGAAAAGCAGCCATTCCATCTTGGTGCTGGCCTGAAGCCTGAAGAGTAATTAAACTCTGGTTGGTGATTTACAGCTCCTTCACCAATTTCCCACTGACCTGAGGCTGAATTTGCTTAACAACAATTAGATTTTACAGCCTCAAAGGGACATAGCTCTGCCTTAGCAGCAGGATAACATATTGTACCTTTCATTGTATCGCATTCTTGTCCTTATAAAACAGGACATCGTCTAACTTGCATGAGTAATGCTACGGGAGATCTGCTAGTTTATAGATGCCTTTGATAAGTTAGTGTTCAGTGAACACTGTTGGGGTAACTGAGTGTGTTGCGGGTAGGGAGACCTGCCCATTGACTGAATATTGGGAAATCAAGGGGTTACTGCCCAAGATTTACGTCCATTTATTTTAACCACCTACATTTGGAACCAATGCCCTCTGTGTCTACATCCCTGATGATTCTATCACGTTGGATGTAATTTCCTCCATAGTGGGCTGGAGTCGTACTATGGCTCTCCAAGAAGTTGTCGTCTATACTTCCCAACCTTTGATTTGCAATAGTGTACTTGGCCAATAGCATTGAGTATATCCTGCTATTGCCCAACATTCTTCCATTAAATATTAGCCTTTGACCACCTAACCCAACATACACAGCTCAATTCTGTCACACCTACAATCAGCCTTTTGAATTTGCCCTTGAGCAATAGACTGGATACATCCTCCCCACCAGGTCATGTCCCAGTACCATCTGTGGGTGCAAGCACCTCAGTTTATGAGCTGGTGCCTGCTACAGTAGTGCTGTGGTCTGTGGTTGTTCGGCTGGTTTTGCAGTGTGGTGTGCTGCACTGTAAATGGCAGAACTACAGCTGGTCCAGGATCACTACATCAACAGTAAGTTCCACTCATATTTCTTGATAAGGTAATGCTGTATGAAATGAGAAATAACACCTGCCTTCTTGCACTGTAACTTGTTGGATTACAACATTACTGGTTGGCCAATACCACCTGCAATGAAAAATACACACAGTACAGCGGATGAGAGCCGGCACTGTACATTTATGTGCCTGCCTTTTGGAGCACCTCCAAAGTTTCCAGCTTGAGTAGGTCAGTATCTTCACTTGTCAGCCTCACTCTCGCTCTGTCTATCCTTGGTTGGTGGTTGAGTACAATCTTCCAGATTTGATTTTACATCATTAAATCTATTGTGCGGCCGCCAGCATATGCATTTACTTTGAGAAATTGTATTCATCTACTGTGCTCTCTCATTCCAGGCCTATATCCGGCTACACAGGTTTGGAGTATTTAAACTGGCACTGAAAATGGGCAACCTCCGTGCCGATGCCTCTTGCTGCCAAGTCCATCTCTGGGTTGATGAACCTGGCTGTTTCTGGTATTTTTTTCCCTGATCGACTCTGCTGGCATTATTACTACATTGTCACAGGAGTCGAGTGTCACAATTTCTGTCTTGGTCTTTACCTGTGATTACTGCGGTGATTGATTACACGTGCAATAAGACACCCAAAGTCAAGATGCTGTGGATCGGAACATGTAGCATTAATAGCCAGGTACCCATTGTAGTGAAACTGTATGAAATGCCTTCATGTCCAACATTACTAAAGTAGCTCCTTCAGTGCTGAAAATTATTAAGCATCAGTCAAAAAAAGAAATGTGTGTCAGAAACTTAAACAAAGCCTATATTCACCCAATGAGCACATCGGATATATATTGGGCCAGAATTTGCTATCAAAATAACCGTGAGGCTAATGGCCCTCACCTCTTTTTATTCGCAAATGGTAAAGCAAATTCAGGCAAGGGGCAGATGCACAGTTAAATTAATATATCCAAAAGTTGTGTGTCCGAGTTGCAGCGCTGTGCCATTAGCTTCACGAAAACGGCATTTCGCTGTCTGCCTCACTGTTGAAATGCATTGAACGATGTGAAGTTGCTGTATTTGTGCGGTAGATGTGAACTAAACTTGGTACAGAAAGTTATGTTTTGTCATTACAAGCGCAAATACCCTTTTAATGACCTGATAATTGTTAATTACTGCTAATCAACCTCTGGCACGGAGTCTCATTCTTCAGGTATTAATTGTTGTTGGAGATTTTAAAAATGTCAAATTTGAAAAGAAATCTAATTTTTTTCCTTTTCCTTTTTGTCTTTTTTCTCTCTCTCTCTTAACTCAATCTTTCTTTCCCTTCTCTTTCTGTACCTGATTTAACATTGAATTCACCCAACTCTAATTTACACTTCCTTCTCACTCCTTGCGTTGTTTATTTCTCAATCCTTCAATCTCACTGGTTAAGGAGATACCCTGTTGCTTGCCCTGTTCACTCAGGTCCCAGATGCCCGGTTTCCCTCGCTGTGACGTTATCAGCTCAAACTTTCAGCAACTTGCGACGCAAAAAATTAAAAAAACCTAAACGTGCACAAACAAGTCGAATGAATGGCAGATGCTGTTAGACGCCCTGCTTCGGCAAAATCTGGGCCAATGGGTCTACAAGGCTCTGGTGATAACCCATTTGTTACTCTTGATTCGCACTCCACAAGTTTACTGTTGGTGAAAGCCGAAACTGCTTTGCACAGATGCTAAACGTGGGAGACTCATTTTGGTATGAAGATGCCAGCTGACTGAAGCAGAGTGAGACTCCCTCCTCCGGGAAGTTTCACTTTGCTTCCTTCCAATGTCAGGTCAGGCCCTCACTCTAGATACAGGCTGCATTTCCACTGTAACTACAGCACCAATACAACAGACTGAAATGTAAATGCAACAACAGAAAATGCTGGAAACACTCAGCAAGTCAGGCACAGCATCTGTGGAGAGAATGACGTTTCAGGCAGAACTGATGAACATTTATTCCTGAAACATTGACTTGTCACTTCCCTCCTCAGGCACTGTGCCTGAGTGTTTCCAGCATTTTCTGTTTTTGCTTCAGATTTCCAGCATCTGTAGTATTTCGGGTGTTGAAATGTAAATACACCCTTAGACTTATTACAGTTCAAAGCCACACAGGCTAGTGGACTTGATGAAGGCAGGCTGCTCCATACCACAGCACACCTCCTCCAACATTAAATGGACATAGCTGGGCTGACAGACCTTTACAAGATTATGACCTGGAGCAGCAGCATAGGACTTGCTGACACTTACATAATACACGAGCTTCAGGTGTCTCGCTGCAAAAAAAAAATGTACAGAAGGCCAATGGTCAAGCTTCGCACAGCACTCCTACCTGTGGAACTCTCTCCCAGTGTCTTTATCTGGAACTCTGTTCAAAAGATCACAGATTTAACCATCACTTGCTAATCTAGGGTTGTCGGTGCATCCACTAGGCTGTGGGAAATGTACGAGTTGTCTGTAGGTACCATGCAAAATTTCTTCAAATGTTTCTGCGCTCCCAGTGATCAATAATGTCCATTTTGTGTGGCAGCTGTACTTGTGACAGTTGCCTCTGGCTCCACTATTATGCTATGTAATATGAAAAAAACGAAGAATACAGCACAGATATAATGTTCACTGTCTACTTTCATCTGTATTCCATAAAGTTCTGGAAGAAAATACCTTACAATGGTGTCTTTACAGAAGGTAAAATCTCCTGAATCATGTTTTTATATGCACACCAGGTGTTCATCTGAAAGCATAGGGTTGATTTTCTGAGGACAGCAGTGAGCCTTGCCCGCTGGCAGGGCATATTGTGAAATGGCAGGCACCCGTGATGGGCGAGACTCCTCGCCAACAGTTGGTACTCTGAAAACTGACGCTCTTTATTTGATCTCTCTGCAGTCATATCTGAGGGACAGGATCAAATGGAGGAGGAAGTGGTGGACACTGAGGTGGCACCATGGGATGAGGGGCATAATACGCACAATAGTATAGAAAGCCTGGAGGCCGACACTCCAGTTACGAGATCGGTTTACACAGAAAGAAGGAAGTCATCCTTGATTGTATCTGGAAAAAAATAAAGGAAGTAAATCCTAAATGATAACATTCTTAACAAGAGTGAAGCAAGAGAGAGAGAGAGAGATCTAGGGTGCAGACACACAAAGGTGGGAGTGTGAATGGAAAAGGTGATAAAAAGGCAAATGGGATTCTGGGGCATTGAATTTAAAAGCAAGCTAGGGATGTTGAACTTCTACAAGCCATTGTATTGGCCACAGTTAGAATACTGTGTTTAGTTATTTTCACCCCTTATGGGAAAGTTATAGAGGTACTGATAGGACACTGCGAAGATTCACTAGAATGATGCTAGGAATGAAACGTTAAAGTTATGAAGAAAGGCTGGAACAGAGAAGGCTAAGGGGGAAATCGAACAGGGTTTTCAAACTATAAGGGTGTTGAGAGGGTTAATAATAAAAGTTTGCAGTGGTTGGCAATCAGTAACAGGGGGCCATAGACTGAGGATTACCACTGGAAGAATGAAAAGGGAAATTAGAAGAAATGTTTTGCACACAGGGAGTTATTATAACATGGAATGCTTTACCACAAGAGGCCATTGAGGCAAAGACTAGAACTAACAGAATTTAAAAGGGAATTGGATATGCATTTGATAAGGAAGATTGTAAAAGGAAATCTGATTAGAGCAGACTTTGAGTTGAAGAGCCAGCATGGGCACAATAGGCCTGTAGTGCTGTAGGTTTTAGGGGGGGAGAAATTCGGTATCGCCCCGTTTGGGGCGCTATTATCGGCCGGGCGCAAAGTTTAGCGCCCGGTGATAATTATCGCCTCCGAGTACAAAATTCGCCTCTATCGCCCCTGGAGGTGATTTTAGAGCTAAATCAGGCGCTCCACACCTCTCTTAAGGCACTAACGTCGAGGAGCGAGGCGCTATCTGAGCGCTACCGAAGCTCAGGTGATGTCAGTTAGCAATGGAACAGACTGTTCTTAAAGGGGAGGGTCCATCTTGCTGGCCAGCCACACCCTACTCATTGCAGCCTTGAATCTCGGCCTGGAGAGACCTCTAAAGCAATTGTGCTGGAACCACCAATGGATAGGCCCAGGGAACGAGCTCAGCACTTCAGCGCCCAGGCCTTGGTGGCTCTGGTTGGCGCTGTGGAGCGGCAACGGGCACTGCTCTACCCACAGAGTGGCAGGAGGCCATTGCCCTGTGAATACAGAAGAGTCTGGAGGAAGGTGGCTCAGCACATCTCCTCGAGGAGCCTGGTGCCGAGGACCCACACCCAATGTCAGAAGAAGTTCAACGACCTCACTCGGGTGGTCAGGTTGAGTGGCTGCTTTTCAATACCTCTACATCCCTCCATCTCAACTTCACTCTGTGCCTAGAGGGTTTAAAAACCCCAAATGCCCAACACTCATCCAAGACCTATGGCCATCTCATAAAACACACACGCACATTCCACACCTTGCATACATTAAGGGCTATTCAACTATGGGAGGCACATCAGGCAAGCACATGGCTGCATATTCACTCAGACGCCATCCTTTTTCTTGCAGGCCAAGCTTTCTCATAACAGGCGGGAGCAGCAACGCACGGGAGGAGGACCGGCTGACCTACACCCTCACCAATTTGGAGGCGCGCGTCCACAGGATCGTTGCCAGCCAGGTTATAGGTGCTGTGGCCGCTGGAGAAGTCGACCCCCTTGGGGACAACAATGGTATGTTCAGCAGCTTTCTCTCCTCTCTCATTCCACTTGCCCCTCACAACACCAGCCTTTTACACTTTCAATCCAACTTACTGTCTCCAGTCCTTGCTCCCCTATTGCCCCCCTGTCCTCACGCTAAAGCCACTCTTACACCTCCCTGCTTTCAGATAGTGAACCACCAGCTGAGCAGCCTGTCCCTCAAACTACCAGTGGGAGCGACGCCCCAGGCAAGGAGGAAGAGGAAGCCGGAGCCCCTCCGCCTGCGTCTCCCGAGGGAGCCCATTCCGACACTGGGACCACGCCTTCCCTGGAGGGGGGTAGGGTCTAATGAGGGCGAAGCTTCTGGACCCAGCGGGCTGTAGCAACGCCATGGGGAGAGGGAAGCTCGGGGGCCAGCTCCCCGGAGGGTGAGTAGGCAAGCGAGTCCTGTTGCACAGGGCACAGATGAGGACAACGCCATCGCGGCCATGAATAGCCAGGCCTTGAGCATGCACACTGAGCTCATGGGTGCAATGGCAAGGGTGCCTGAAAGCATGGATGGACTGGCTAGGAGTGTGGAGCAGTCCGCTGCAGCACAGGCCGATGCAACGCAATGGCTTAGTGCTGCAATCCAGTCTCAGACTGCTCTCATGCAGTCTCAGATTGATGTCACGCAAGCACTGACTGCTGCCATCCTCGCTGGGTCGGCCACATGGCCCCGGGGCTCTCACGGTGCCGCAGCAGACCAGCAATCTGTGCTCGAGCAGATTGCTCCGGATGCTGAGGTACTGCCCCGTGGGAGTGCCAGTGTGTCGGTCGAGCAGGAAGGTGCTGTCCTCTCTCAGGATGACAGCATTCCTGCTCCCACCACTGGCACTTCCCCATTGCACTTGCCACGGCCTGCAACACAGCCAGCCCAGACTGCTGCCTCCCATGCAGAGTTGGTGCAGCCGGGGCCTCCAGGCCCAGAGCTGGTCGAGGACGTCCTTCAAGGGCATCTGCAGTCTCTGGATCTGACATTCAGTAGCCTTCCACCTGCCTTGGGGCCCCATTACAGAGGAGCAGTAG
The DNA here is from genome assembly GCA_030390025.1 of Squalus acanthias. Lineage (NCBI taxonomy): Eukaryota > Metazoa > Chordata > Chondrichthyes > Squaliformes > Squalidae > Squalus > Squalus acanthias. The sequence continues at coordinate 111,626,987 of CM059429.1, read as the reverse complement.
AGTGGGAAGGGGGGGGGGGGTGGGGGGGGTGGGGGGGGGAGTGCGCAGGGGATGGAGATCACCCTCGAAGGGCAAACAGTAGGAGGCCTAAATAAATGGTGGGAATGTTTGTGTTAAAGGTTGAGGTTCGTGTGATTACATTTGTTTACTGTTTTGCCGTTTCTCTCCATCTTGTGAGAACGAGATCTGTTAGTTCATGATTTGTTGTGTTTGTCCTGAATAAATGACACACACAGTTTATTAAATAAAAAAGTTTTTGTATTTTCAATCATTCCAGCTTTGGCCGGCAATAGGGGGGTGTGGGTTGCTTTCCATGATGTTGTTCTCCATGCCAGAAGCCATCTTCTGAGTAGGGGCCTAGATGCGGCTTATCAGCCCTTGGCACTGGCAACATTGTGCGCCTCCCTCCCCCATTGGTGCTGCTGCTGATCCTCTTCCTCCTCAGGTGCTGCACCAATCCCTGGTGGCATTGGCTGGGTCCTCAGGATTGCGAGGTTGTGAAGCATGCAGCGCACAACTAGGAACAGGGAGACTCGCTCAGGAGAGTACTGCAGGGCTCCTCCTGAGTGGTCCAGACAGCGGAATCGTTGCTTCAGCATGCCGATCGCCTGCTCAGTTATATTTCTGGTGGCGCTGTGGCTCTCATACTGCAGCTCAGCAGGGGTGTTGGGGTTACGGAGCAGTGTCATCAGCCAGGTGCAGAGTGGATAACCCTTGTCCCCAAGGAGCCAACCACTTGGCTGATGCGGTGCCTGGGAAAGGTCTGGCACACCAGTCTGGCGCAGCATGAAAGCATCATGGCTTCTGCCAGGATAGCGGGCATTGACGGTGAGATTAGCTGTGTGTGGTCACAGACCAACTGCACATTTAAGGAGTGGTAGCCCTTGCGGTTTCGGATGACCTCTGCATTTTCATGCGGTGCCCGCAATGCCACATGCGTGCAGGCAATGGCGCCCTGCACCATGGGGAAGCCCGCTATCCTAGCAAAGCCACATGTGCATTCATGCTGTTTGGCCCACGTCATGGGGAAAGAGATGTACTGGTGTCTCCTTTTATACAGGGCATTTGTCACCTCCCGGATACAACAATGGATTGCGAACTGGAAAATATTGGCGATGTCCCCAGTAGAAGCTTGAAAGGAGCCGCTGGCATAAAAATTCAGAGCCACTGTCACCTTCACTGCCACCTACAGAGACGTCCTGGTCCTGAGTTGAGGCTGCAGATCTGGTTGCAGCAGGTGGCAGAGCTCAGTGACCACCTCCTTGCTGAAGCACAGCTTGCGCAAACACTGCTCCTCCGACAAATGAAAATATGAACGGCTCCCGGAATACTGTGGGAGGGCAAGGTCTCCTGGGCAGAGGCCTGTTGGCCCTCCTCGCCACTCTCCCTCTGCGCCTCTGCTGCCTCCGCTTCTGCAGGTGCAGGACGACGCCCCGATTCAGTGCAGCCCCCATAATCTCCTCTAAATCGCTAGAATGAAGGTCAAATCAAAATGAACCTGCACAGTGCTGCTCAGGAGCTGAAACTCCTTCACACAGCCTTGAATCTCTCCACACGTCTATCTCTCGCTCTCTCGCAGCATGCACGGTGCAAAAATTGCGCCGACAAGAAAAGGCAGGAAGCGGCCACCTTTAAATAGCGCTCCCCTAGCCCCTTCCCGACTGCCAAACGTTCCCCTCTACCTGTCGTTGCTAGCGGCAGGTGGAAAAGCAGGGGGCGCGACTCAATATCTTGTCCGGGGCGCTACCAGGGCGTTGCACGCTCGACTGACGTCATGATCTGCGGGCGCAGGAGATCGTGGCGGTAGTGTTTAGCGCCACCACAAAATGTCTGGTCAATTTCGCGAGAGGCGCTAACATCGCCACGCTCGGGCGCTAACTTCCTAGCGCCCCATTAGCGCCCCCGGAGCCGCTAAGCAACCAAATTTTTCCCCCTAGGATTCTACACACCCAATATTCTGAATGTGCACTGCTCACAGGGGAGCCTCGTCCACCAGCTATGCAAATTGGCAAACTGTGGGCGGGCTGCCCACCGATTTCCATCCATTCATTTTATTAAATGGAAAATCATGGCCTGCATGCCTATGATTTTCCAATAAGCGCAGTGAACGCTCCCACCTCCCATTGTGAGCATTCACAAACCAGGCCCTCAAGTACATTTAATGCTCCTGTCCCCTAGAACGCTATTTGCTGATCAACATTACAGAAATCCCACCAGCTGGATGACTGCATCCACACTCACTAAACCTACAGGTCAGTGCTAACTTCATGTATTAATTCATTCTCCTTGCACTGAAAGACTCAAACCCATCTCCTTACTGAAGTCATCAGCACTCTCTGTTAAACTAAAAGATTCACACCAAAAAGAACAAAAATAATGTTAAAAGTTGATCGATTATTCCTTGTAACTCACTTGAAAAAACAATCAGTGGTATCCTTTCAAAGACTCTGGTAGGGCTTTTCACAGATTAAAACTTTGCCAAAACAAAAATAATTCTGTCTAATGGGAAGAAAGTTAGTCAAAATGAACACAAAGGAATGATAGAAAAAAAACTTTATCAGCAACAGAACAAGCACCTAATTATATTAGAACCTACAAACTTTAAAGGTAGCAAAGGTCATGCACAAGTGCTAACACGATCGTAATGCATCCCTTAGACAAGTTAGCGCTGGTGTAGAAATAGCGCACACAGGAATACAGTACAAGAGTATTAAACCTTTATACATAAACTGCAGCAATGGTGATTTTAATCCCATTTATCACAGGTTATTATTCTGCTGTGCAATAAATGCACATGTATCAACCTGAACACATTAATGGAGCCATCAAACATTTATTGACATCACCACGAGTCTATGCATATCAAAGAGAGCTTAGCTCATGTTAAAAGGCACTCATTCATTTATACATATCAAGAGGTTCTGAAGAGATCATTTATATTTTTCAGTAAATAATCAGCACAGAATCGTACTGAGATGCCAAGTGCTTCTACGTTCTGTTCCATACACCACTACCCAGCACTGTTGAGGTAAACTCTGAAAGGGGAGATCTAGAATGTGAATTGTTGAGCAGTCAGCAGTCTAAGCGACTGGTTATCACTGAGTATATAGTCTATCTGGGTGTGCTGCCAGCCCTTGCCCCAAGGGCTATTGATGTAACAGGATGTCACCAACATGTTCCAGGAATACCACTAGACTATGGCTGGTGAAAGAAAAAGAAACAGCATCAATTTTAACATCTCAGTTCTACTGTTACACAGTGTATGTACTGAAACATTTACCACATGAATGTGAAAGAATAAATTAGAACTGTCAGTTAAAAATGTTGGTAGTAAATAGAGGCTTGTGATTTTAGGAAAATTAAAATACACAGAATCAACAACAACTTGTATTTATATAGTGCCTTTAACGTAGTAAAACGTCCCAAGGCGCTTCACAGGAGTATAAGACAAAAAATTGACACTGTGTGACATAAGAAATTAGGGCAGAGGACCAAAAGCTTGGTCAAAGGGGTAGGTTTTAAGGAGCATCTTAAAGGAGGGTGGAGGGGTTCAGGGAGGGAGTTCCAGAGCTTAGGGCCTAGGCAGCTGAAGCCATGGCCACCAATGGTTGAGCAATTATAATCAGGGATGCTCAAGAGGACAGATTTTGAGGAACGCAGATATCTCAAGGGGTTGTGGGGTTGAAGGAGATTACAGAGATAGGAAGGGATTTGAAAACAAGGATGAGAATTTTGAAATTGAGGGGTTGCTTAACCGGGAGCCAATGTAGATCAGCGAGCATAGGGGTGATGGGTGAACGGGACTTGGTGCGAGTTAGGATATGGGCAGCCGAGTTTTGGATGACCTCAAGTTTACCTAGGGTAGAATGTGGGAGGCCAGCCAGGAGTGTGTTGGAATAGTCAAGTCTAGAAGTAACAAAGGCATGGATGAGGGTTTCAGCAACAGATGAGCTGAGGCAGGGGTGGAGTCAGGCGATGTTATGGAAGTGGAAATAGGCGGTCTTAGTTATGCCGCGGATATGTGGTCGGAAGCTCATTTCAGGGTCAAATATGACACCAAGGTTGCGAACAGTCTGGTTCAGCCTCAGACAGATGCTAGGGAGAGGGATGGAGTCGGTGGCTAGGGAATGGAATTTGTGGCAGGGCCCGAAGACAATGGCTTCGGTCTTCCCAATATTTAATTGGAGAAAATTTTTGCTCATCCAGTACTGGATGTCAGACAAGCATTGTGTCAATTTAGAGACTGTGGAGGGGTCAAGAGAAGTGATGGGGAGGTAGAGCTGGGTGTCGTCAGCATGCATGTGGAAACTGATGCTGTGTTTTCGGATGATGTCGCCAAGGGGCAGTATATAGATGAGAAATAGGAGGGGGCCAAGGATAGATCGTTGGGGGACCCCAGAGGTAACGATGCGGGAGTGGGAAGAGAATCCATTGCAGGTGATTCTCTGGCTACGATTAGATAGCTAAGAATGGAACCAGGCGAGTGCAGTCCCACCCACCTGGACGATGGCTGAGAGGCATTGGAGGAGGATGGAGTGGTCAACCATGTCAAAGGCTGCAGGTCGAGAGGATGAGGAGGAATAGTTTACCTTTGTCACTTTGATGAGAGCCGTTTCGGTACTGTGGCAGAGGCGGAAACCGGATTGGAGGGATTCAAACATGGAGTTCTGGGAAAGATGGGCACGGATTTGGGAGATGACAACACATTCAAGGACTTTGGAGAGGAAAGGGAGGTTGGAGATGGGGCGGTAGTTTGCAAGGTTGGAGGGGTCAAGGGTTTTTTTTTGAGGGGTGATGACGGCAGATTTGAAGGAGAGGGGGCCAGTACCTTAGGAGAGCGAACCGTTAACAATGTCAGCTAACATGGGAGGCAGAAAAGGAAGTTGGGTGGTCAGCAGTTTAGTGGGAATAGGGTCGAGGGAGCAGGAAGTGGGTCTCATGGACAAGATGAGCATGGAGAGGTTAAGAGGGGAGATCGGAGAGAAGCTGGAGAAAGATGCGAGTTCAGGGCTAGGGCAGGGGTGAACCTTAGAGGAAGTTTGGCCCAGTGGGCTAGGGGAAGGAAGGGAAGTGGCAGAGGCGGCTGATCAGATGGTCTCAATCTTAGAGACAAAGAAGTCCATGAGCTCCTCGCACTTGTTGGAGGTGAGGGTGGAGGAGGCAGGGGAAAGAGGGGTTTAAGAAGACGGTTAGCTGTAGAAAATAGTAGCCGGAGGTATCTTTGCATTCCAGAATGATCCTGGAATAGTGAGCAGTTTTGGCAGACAAGATTAGGGCCCGATAATGCTTCATGTGGTCCAGCCAGATCTGGCAATGAATGGCTGAACCAGTTGTCCGCTATATCTGTTCAAGTCTGCGTTCCTTGGACTTGAGGGAGCGAAGATGAGGGCCATACCAGGGGGAACGGCCTGGGTGGGAGAGAGTAATGGTTTTAATAGGGACTAGGGCATCAAAGGTGGTGGTGAGGGTGTGGTTGAGCAGATCGGTAGCTGCAGAAATGTCATGGTGAATGGAGGGCCAAAGGCTGGACAGTTGGATTTCATAAGTGCAGTTGTAAGAGAGTTTTTTCCAAGGCAGGACACAGAAGGAAGTAGGGGTGGGGGAGAAGGGGGAAATGTGGGTGGCGAATGATACAAGGAAGTGGTCAGTGGAGTAGGGGGACAGACCAAGGTGTAATTTGGTGATGAGAGCCACACTGCCACCACGGCGGTCTGAGCGGGGCAAGTGGTGGAAGGTATAGCCAGGCGGGTGAGGCTTCATTTAAGGGTAAGGTGTCATCACCCCTCAGCCAAGTTTCTGTCAGGCTCATGATGTTGATGCAATCATCCACAATAAGCTCATGGATGGCAAGGGCCTTGTTCGCAAGTGAACGGACATTCTGCAGGGAGATGCAGAGAGGGTCGGTGATGGCTGCCCCACTGCCAGCATCCACAGGGTCAGCGCTTGAAGGGGTGTGTTGGACGGGGAGGAGATTGGCAAGATTAGCCCCCGCAGCCACGCTGGATGGGAAAGTCGGAGAGAGAATAGGATGGGACAGTTGGGGTCGTTACTCGTGAGGAGACAGCGACGAGTGCCACAGTGCACCCTTCGGAGGAGACCAAGAGAGGCACAGAGGGAATTTCTAGGCTTATCACAGAAGAATCACAGAATCCCCACAGTGCAGATAGAGGCCATTTCGGCCCATCGAGCCTGCACCGACACATATCCCACCCTATTCCCGTAACCCCACGTATTTAATCCCCCCTAACACTAAGGGTCAATTTATCATAGCCAAATCAACCTAACCCGCACATCTTTGGACTGTGGGAGGAAACCGGAGCACCCGGAGGAAACCCACGCAAACACGGGGAGAATGTGCAAACTCCACACAGACTGTCACCCGAGGCCGGATTTGAACCCGGGTCCCTGGCGCTGTGAGGCAACAGTGCTAACCACTATGCCACCGTGTTGCCCTAAGAGGGAGTCAAGCCTGGGATGGCGGCAGGAGAGTAGGAAGGTCGAAGAGTAATGAAGGGTTGGGGTAGGGATTTGGGAGGGCAGAGTATCCGAGAGAGGAGAGATGAAGGGCGGCATGACAACAGGAGACACCGGCCAAAGTCCTCCTCACCAACATCTGGGGACTTGTGCCAAAACTGTCCCACAGACTAGTCAAGCAACAGCCTGACAGAGTCACAGTCATACTCACTGAATCATACATTTCAGCCAATGTTCCAAACTCATCCATCACCATCCCTGGGTATGTCCTGTCCCACCGGCAGGACAGACCCACCAGGGGTGGCGGCACAGTGGTATAGAGTCGGGAAGGAGTGGCCCTGGGATTCCTCAACATTGACTCCAGACCCCATGAAGTCTCATGGCTTCAGGTCAAGCATGGGCAAGGAAACCTCCTGCTGATTACCACCTACCGCCCTCCCTCAGCTGATGAATCAGTACTCCTCCATGTTGAACACCACTTGGAAGAAGCACTGAGAGTAGCAAGGGCACAGAATGTACTCTGGGTGGGGACTTCAATGTTCACCACCAAGAGTGGCTCAGTAGCACCACTACTGACCAAGCTGGCAGAGTCCTGAAGGACATAGCTGCCAGTCTGGGCCTGCGACAGGTGGTGAGAGAACCAACACGAGGGAAAAACCTACTTGACCTCGTCCTCACCAATCTACCTGTCGCAGATACATCTGTCCATGACAGCATTGGTAGCAGTGACCACCGCACAGTCATTGTGGAGACAAAGTCCCCTCTTCACACTGAGGACACCCTCCATCGTGTTGTATGGCACTACCACCATGCTAAATGGGATAGATTCAGAACAGATCTAGCAGCTCAAAACTGGGCATCCATGAGGCGCTGTGGGCCATCAGCAGCAGCAGAATTGTATTCCCCCTCAATCTGTAACCTCATGGCCTGGCATATCCCTCACTCTATCATTACCATCAAGCCAGGGGACCAACCCTGGTTCAGTAAGGAGTGTAGAAGAGCACGCCAGGAACAGCACCAGGCGTACCTAAAAATGGGGACGCTGCAACACAGGACTACATGCATGCTAAAAAGCAGAAGCAGCATGCTATAGACAGGGCTAAGCGATCCCACAATCAACAGATCAGATCAAAGCTCTGCAGTCCTGCCACATCCAGTCGTGAATGGTGGTGGAGCATTAAACAACTAGCGGGAGGAGGAGGCTCCATGAATATCCCCATCCTCAATGATGGTGGAGCCAAGCACGTGAGTGCAAAAGACAAAGCTGAAGCGTTTGCAACCATCTTCAGCCAGAAGTGCCGAGTGGATGATCCATATCGGCCTCCTCCTGAGGTCCCCACCACCACAGAATCCAGTCTTCAGCCAATTCGATTCACTCCAAGTGATATCAAGAAACAGCTGAGCGCACTGGATACAGCAAAGGCTATGGGCCCCGACAACATCCCGACTGTCGTGCTGAAGACTTGTGCTTCAGAACTAGCCGCACCTCTAGCCATGCCATTCCAGTACAGCTATAACACTGGCATCTATCCGACAACGTGGAAAACTGCCCAGGTATGTCCTGTCCACAAAAAGCAGGACAAATCCAATCCGGCCAATTACCACCCCATCAGTCTACTCTCAATCATCAGCAAAGTGATGGAAGGTGTCGTCGACAGTGCTATCAAGCAGCACTTACTCACCAATAGCCTGCTCACTGATGCCCAGTTTGGGTTCTACCAGGACCACTCGGCTCCAGACCTCATTACAGCCTTGGTCCAAACATGGACAAAAGAGCTGAATTCCAGAGGTGAGGTGAGAGTGACTGTCCCTGACATTAAGGCAGCATATGGCCGAATGTGGCATCAAGGAGCCCTAGTAAAACTGAAGTCAATGGGAATCGGGGGGAAAACCCTCCACTGGCAGGAGTCATACCTAGCACAAAGGAAGATGGTTGTGGTGGTTGGAGGTCAATCATCACAGCCCCAGGACATCGCTGCAGGAGTTCCTCAGGGCAGTGTCCTAGGCCCAAGCATCTTCAGCTGCTTCATCAATGACCTTCCCTCCAACATAAGGTCAGAAGTGGGGATGTTCGCTGATGACTGCACAGTGTTCAGGGCCATTCACAACTCCTCAGATAATGAAGCAGTGCATAGCCGCATGCAGCAAGACCTGGACAACATTCAGGCTTGGGCTGATAAGTGGCAGGTAACATTTGCGCCACACAAGTGCCAGGCAATGACTATCTCCAACAAGCGAGCGTCGAACCACCGCCCCTTGACATTCAACGGCATTACCATCACCGAATCCCCCACCATCAATATCCTGGGGGGTCACCATTGACCAGAAAATTAACTGGACCAGTCACATAAATACTGCGGGCAACAAGAGCAGGTCACAGGCTGGGTATTCTGCAGCGAGTGTCTCACCTCCTGAATCCCTAAAGCCTTTCCACCATCTACAAGGCACAAGTCAGGAGTGTGATGGAATACTCTCCACTTGCCTGGATGAGTGTAGCTCAAACAACACTCAAGAAGCTCGATACCATCCAGGACAAAGCAGCCCGCTTGATTGGCACCCCATCCACCACCTTAAACATTCACTCCCTCCACTACTGGCGCACCGTGGCTGCAGTGTGTACCATCTACAAGATGCACTGCAGCAACTCGCCAAGGCTTTTTCGGCTGCACCTCCCAAACCCGCGACCTGTACCACCTAAAAGGACAAGGGCAGCAGGCGCATGGGAACACCACCATCTCCAAGTTCCCCTCCAAGTCACACACCACCCTGACTTGGATATATATCGGCGTTCCTTCATCGTCGCTGGGTCAAAATCCTGGAACTCCCTCCCCAACAGCACAATGGGAGTACCTTCACCACATGGACTGCAGCGGTTCAAGGCGGCGGCTCACCACCACCTTCTCAAGGGCAACTAGGGATGGGCAATAAATGCTGACCTTGCCAGCGACGCCCACATCCCATGAACGAATTAAAAAAAAAATCCAAGTGTTTTTTAAATGCGATGAGGGTTTCTGCCTCTACCACTCCCTCAGGCAGTGAGTTCCAGCCTCCACAATTTCCTCCCTTGCTTCTCTTAACAGTCTGGGAAGCATTTCATCCGGGCCTGCCGATTTATCTACTATCAAAGATGCTAAACCCCTTAATACTTCCTCTCTCGCTGTGTTAACCCCATCTAATATTTCACACTCCTCCTCCTCAACTACAGTGTCTGCTTGTCCCTCTCTTCTGTGAAGACAGACGCAAAGTATTCATTAAGAACCGTACCCACGTCTTCCGCCTCCACACATAGAAACATAGAACAGTACAGCACAGTACAGGCCCTTCCGCCCTCGATGTTGTGCCGAGCATTGTCCGAAACCAAGATCAAGCTATCCCACTCCCTATCATTCTGGTGTGCTCCATGTGCTTATCCAATAACCGCTTGAAAGTTCCTAAAGTGTCCGACTCCACTATCACAGCAGGCAGTCCATTCCACACCCCAACCACTCTCTGAGTAAAGAATCTACCTCGGACATCCCTTCTATATCTCCCCCCATGCACCTTATAGTTATGCCCCCTTGTAACAGCTACATCCACCCGAGGAAATAGTCTCTGAACATCCACTCTATCCCCCTCATCATCTTATAAACCTCTATTAAGTCGCCTCTCATCCTCCTCCGCTCTAAAGAGAAAAGCCCTAGCTCCCTCAATCTTTCCTCATAAGACCTCCCCCCCAAACCAGGCAGCATCCTGGTAAATCTCCTTTGCACTCTTTCCAATGCTTCCACGTCCTTCCTATAGTGAGGTGACCAGAACTGCACACAATATTCCAAATGTGGTCTCACCAAGGTCCTGTACAGTTGCAGCATAACCTCACGGTTCTTAAACTCAAACCCCTTGTTAATAAACGCTAACACACTATAGGCCTTCTTTACTGCTCTATCCACTTGAGTGGCAACCTTCAGAGATCTGTGGATATGAACCCCCAGATCCCTCTGTTCCTCCACGTTCCTCAGAACCCTGCCGTTGACCCTGTAATCCTTATTCAAATTTGCCCTACCAAAATGAATCACCTCGCACTTATCAGGGTTAAATTCCATCTGCCATTTTTCGGCCCAGCTCTGCATCCTATCAATGTCTCTTTGCAGCCTACAACAGCCCTCCACCTCATCCACTACTCCACCAATCTTGGTGTCATCAGCAAATTTACTGATCCACCCTTCAGTCCCCTCCTCCAAGTCATTGATAAAAATATAGGTTACCTTTTTTGGTTTCTAATAGGCCCTACTCTTTCCTTAGTTATTTTCTTGCTCTATGTACTTATAAAACATCTTTGGGTTTTCCTTGATTTTACTTGCCAATATTTTTTCATGCCCTCTCTTTGCTTTCCTAATTTCCTTTTTAATTTCACTCCTGCACTTTCTATACTCCTCTAGGCTTTCTGTAGTATTGAGCTCTCGATATCTGACAAAAGCTTCCCTTTTTTCTCCCCCCTTATCCTACCCTGTATGCTCCTTGACATCCAGGGGGCTCTAGATTTGAGAGTCCCACCCTTTTTCTTTGTGGAAACATATTTGCTCTGAACCCTCACTATCTCCTCCTTCAATGCCTCCCACTGCTCTGACACTGATTTACCTTCAAGTAGCTGTTTCCAGTCTACTCTTGCCAAATCACATTGCAGCTTAGTAAAATTGACCTTGCCCCAATCGAGAACTTTTACACCTGGTCTATCTTTGTACTTTTCCATAACTATGCTAAATCGAACTGAATTATGATCACTTCTGCCAAAATGCTTTCCCACTGATACCCCTCCCACCTGCCCAGCTTCATTCCCTAAAACCAAGTCCAGAACTGCCGCCTCTCTTGTTGGGCTTGCTATGTACTGGCTAAAAAAGTTCTCTTGAATGCATTTTAAGAATTCTGCACCCTCCATTCCTTTTACACTGATTCTATCCCAGTTAATATTAGGGTAGTTGAAATCCACTATTACTGTTTTTGCACTTCAGAAATTTGCCTACATATTTGCTCTTCGATCTCCCTCTGACTGTTTGGGGGTCTGTAGTACACTCCTAGAATTGTCATTGCCCCTTTTTTGTTCTTCAGTTCAACCTATATGGCCTCATTTGATGATCCTTCCAACATATCATCCCTCCACACAGCTGTAATTGTTTCCTTAACCAATATTGCGACCCCCCTCCCTTTTTATCCCCCTCTTTATCTCACCTGAAAATTCTGTAACCAGGAATGTTGAGCTGCCATTCCTGCCCTTCTTTAAGCCATGTTTCAGTAATAGCTATGATATGATATACTTCCACATGTCTATCTGTGCCTTCAGCTCATCTGCCTTGTTCACTAGACTCCTTGCAGTGAAGTCTAGACCATTTAGCACTGCCAGACCCCTTTGTTGTCCATTTTCTAGCCTTTGCTTCCTCTGCCTTCCAAACCCACTTACTAATTTACTGCCTTCCATTTCCAGCTTTGCTTCTCTTCCTACTAAATCTACGCTCAGATTCCCATTCCCTGCCAAGCTAGTTTAAACCCTCCCCAACAGCACTAACAAACCTCCCCGCGAGGATATTGGTCCCGGCCCTGTTGAGGTGCAACCCATCCGGCTTGTACAGGTCCCACCTCCCCAAGAACTGGTCACAATGCCTCAGGAATCTAAAGCCCTCCCTCCTGCACCATCTCTCGAAGCCACGCATTCATTTGCTCTATCCTCCTATTTCTGTACTCACTCGCATTGTGGCACCAGGAGTAATCCGGAGATTACTACCTTTGAGGTCCTGCTTACTAATCTTTTTCCTAACTCCCTAAATTCGGCCTGCAGGACCTCATCCCTCTTTTTACCAATGTCATTGGTACCGATATGGACCACAACTTCTGGCTGTTCACCCTTCCCTCTCAGAATGTCCTGCAACCACTCAGTGACATCCTTGACCCTGACACCAGGGAGGCAACATACCATCCTGGAGTCACGTCTGTGGCTGCAGAAAAGGCGGTCTGTTCCCCTAACTGTTGAATCCCCTATCACCATTGCATTATTGACCTTCCTCCTCACCCCCCTGTGCAACTGAGCCACCCATGGTGCCGTGGTCTTGGCTCTGGCTGCACCTTCTGGCAAACTCCTGAAATGACATATAAAAGCATGTGTTTACAGAATTTAATGTATCCAAATGTATATCGGCCATGGAGCCAGACCAGCCAAATCCTCAATGATCCGCTAGTTTTATATTTTCAATTCCTTTGAAGAAGATACAGCAACCAATCAATTGGGATTAAAGGAAAAATACCACAGATTCTAGCAACATTAGCACAAAATGTGGCTGTGTGGGTAAACAAACATTAGCAGCCAGAAATAAAAACAGAAAATGCTGCAAATACTCAGCAGGTCAGGCAGCATCTGTGGAAAGAGAAACAGAGTTAACGTTTCAGGTCGATGACCCTTCGTCAGAACTGGAAAAAGCTGGAGATGGAACAGGTTTTTAAGCAAGTGTACAGGCAGGGAACATCAGAACATAAGAAATAGGAGCAGGAATAGGCCACTTGGCCCCTCGAGCCTGCTCCGCCATTCAATAAGATCATGGCTGATCTTGGGCTCAAAGCCACTTCCCAGCCCGCTCCCCATAACCCTTCACTCCCTTATCTTGCAAAAATTTGTCTATCTCCACTTTAAATGTATTTAATGACCCAGCCTCCACAGCTCTCTGGGGCAGAGAATTCCACAAATTTACGACCCTCAGAAGAAGTTCCTCCTCATCTCAGTTCTAAAAGGGTGACCCTTTATTCTGAGACCGTGCCCCCGAGTTCTAGATTTCCCCATGAGGGGAAACATCCTCTCTGCATCTACCCTGCTGAGCCCCCTCAGTATCTTATGTTTCGATAAGATCACCTCTCATTCTTCTAAATTCCAATGAGTATAGGCCCAGCCTGCTCAACCTTTCCTCATAAGTCAGTCAAACCCCTCATCTCTGGAATTAACCTAGTGAATCGTCTCTGAACTGCCTCCAATGCAAGTATATCCTTCCTTAAATAAGGAGACCAAAACTGTACGCAGTACTCAAGGTGTGGTCTCACCAATACCTTGTACAGTTGTAGCAGGACTTCCCTGCTTTTATACTCCAACCCCCTTGAAATAAAGGCCAACATTCCATTTGCCTTTTTGATTACTTGCTGTACCTGCATGCTAACTTTTTGTGTTTCATGCACAAGGACCACCAGGTCCCTCTGAACTGTAGCATTTTGTAATCTCTTTCCATTTAAATAATAGTTTGCTTTTTTATTTTTCCTGCCAAAGTGGATAACCTCGCACTTTCCCACATTATACTCCATCTGCCAAATGTTTGCCCACTCACTTAGCCTGTCTATATCCCTTTGCAGGTTCTTTGAGTCCTCTGCACAACTTGCTTTCCCACCCATCTTTGTATCATCCGCAAACTTGGCTACATTACACTCAATCCCTTCATCCAAGTCATTAATGTAGATCGTAAATAGTTGGGGCTCCAGCACCAATCTTTGTGGCACCCCACTAGTTACCGTTTGCCAACCAGAAAATGACCCATTTATCCCGACTCTCTGCTTTCTGTTAGTTAGCCAATTCTCTATCCATGCTAATACATTACCCCCAACTCCGTGAGCTCTTATCTTATGCAGTAACCTTTTATGTGGCACCTTATCGAATGCCTTCTGGAAATCCAAATACACCACATCCACTGGCTCACCCTTGTCCATCCTGCTTGTTACCTCCTCAAAGAACTCCAGCAAATTTGTTAAACATGATTTCCCTTTCCTAAAACCATGCTGACTCTGTTTGACTGCAGTATGTTTTTCTAAATGACCTGCTACTGCTTCCTTAAACGAAGGACTCCAGCATTTTCCCAATGACAGATGTTAGGCTAACTGGTCTATAGTTTCCTGCTTTCTGTCTCCCTCCTTTCTTAAATAGGGGTGTTACATTAGCGGTTTTCCAATCCGCTGGGACCGCTGCAGAGTCCAGGGAATTTTGGTATATTGCAACTAATGCATCCACTATCTCTGCAGCCACTTCTTTTAAGACCCTGGGATGCAGGCCATCTGGTCCAGGGGACTAGTCGTCTTTTTTCCCATTATTTTACTGAGTACTATTTCCTTAGTGATAGTGATCGTCTTTAGTTCCCCACTCCCTGTGGCCCCCTGATTATCCATTATTGGGATGTTGTTAGTGTCTTCTACAGTGAAGACAGATGCAAAATATTTGTTCAGAGTCTCTGCCATTTCCCCGTTCCCCATTATTAAATTTCCCAGTCTCATCCTCTAAGGGACCAACGTTTACTTTAGCTACCCTCTTCCTTTTTATATACCTGTAGAAGCTCTTACTATCTGTTTTAATGTTTCTTGCCAGCTTACTCTCATAATTCATCTCTCTCTATTATTTTTTTAGTCATCCTTTGCTGGTTTTTAAAAATTTCCCAATCCTCTGGTCTCCCACCAATCTTGGCAACATTGTATGCCTTCGTTTTCAATTTGATACCATCCTTTACTTCCTTAGTTAGCCACGGATGGTGCTCCCTTCTCTTAAAATCTTTCTTTCTCACTGGAATATATTTTTGTTGAGTTATGAAATATCTCCTTAAATGTCCGCCACTGCATTTCAACTTTCTTACCCTTTAATTTGTTTTTCCAGTCCACTTTAGCCAGTTCTGCCCTCATGCCATTATAATTGCATTTGTTTAAGATCAGGACACTGGTTTGGGATACAACTTTCTCACCCTCCAACTGAATTTGAAATTCAACCATGCTGTGATCATTCTTTCCTAGAGGATCCTTTACTATGAGATCATTTATTAATTCTGTCTCATTACATAGTACCAGATCCAAGATAGCCTGCTCCCTGGTTGGTTCCATTACATACTGTTCTAGGAAAACATCCCGGATGCACTCTATGAGCAGCTCCTCCAGGCTACCATGGCCAATTTGATTTGTCCAATCAATATGGAAATTAAAATCACCCATGATTATTACCGTACCTTTTTTACAGGCCTCCATTATTTGTTGATTTATACTCTGTCCAACAGCATTGCTACTGTTCAGGGGCCTGTAGACTACGCCCACCAGAGACTTTTTTCCCATATTATTTTTTTATCTCCACCCAAACCGATTCTACATCTTGATCTTCTGAGCCAATATCACTTCTCACCACTGCACTGATCCCATCTTTTACCAACAAAGCCACCCCACCTCCCTTTCCTTTCTTTCTATCCTTCCGAATTATCATATACCCTGGAATATTCAGTTCCCAGCCCTGGTCGTCTTGCAACCACATCTCTGTAATGGCGATCAGATCATACCCACTTGTATCTATTTGTGCTGTCAACTCATTTATCTTGCTATGAATGCTGCGTGCATTCAGATAGAGCTTTTAACTTTGTCTTTTTACCATTTTTCCCTTGTTTTGGCCTTTTTTTCTGTTACACTCTTATTTTTAAACATTCTGTCCCTTCCTGTCACATTCTTGTTATTATTTCCCCATCTCTAGCCTGCTCTATTGCTTTCTCATTTCCTTTTTATTTTCCCGCTCACCTGGATCCTCCCCCCCACTATTTAGTTTAAAGCCCTCTCTACAGCCCTAGTTATTCGATTTGCCAGGACTCTAGCCTCAGCATGGTTCAAGTGAAGCCCGTCCAAATGGAACAGCTCCCTCTTATCCCAGTACTGGTGCCAGTGCCCCACAAATTGAAACCCATTTCTCCAACACCAGTCCTTGAGCCACTCGTTCATTTCTCTGATCTTATTTACCCTATGCAAATTCGCTCGTGGCTCAGGTAGTAATCCAGAGATTATTACCTTTGTGGTTCTGCTTTTTAATTTAGCCCCTAGCTGCTCATACTCTCTCAGCAGAACCTCGTTCTTTGTCCTACCTATGTCATTGGTACCTACGTGGACCATGACAACTGGATCATCCCCCTCCCACTCCAAGTTTCTCTCCAGCCCAGAGCAGATGTCCTTAACCCTGGCACCGGGCAGGCAACACAGCCTTCGGGACTCACGCTCTCAGCTGCAGAGAACAGTATCTATCCCCTTATTATACCATCCCCAATCACTACAACATTTCTTTTTGCTCCCCCCACTTGAATGACTCCCTGTACCACGGTGCTGTGGTCAGTTTGCTCATCCTCCCTGCAGTCCCTGGCCTCGTCCACACAGGGAGCAAGAATCTCGTACCTGTTGGACAAGGCCAAGGGCTGAGGCTCCTCCACCACTACCTCCTGGATCCCAATACCTGCCTCGCTTGTAGTCACACCCTCCTGTCCCTGACCATAGGCCAAATTGGAAGTAATTATTCTAGTGGGTGACTGCCTCCTGGAACATAGTGTCCAGGTAATGCTCCCCCTCCCTAATGTGTCGCAGTTTCTGAAGCTCGGACTCCAGCTTATCAACTCTGAGCCGAAGTTCCTCGAGCAGCCAACATTTGCTGCAGATGTGGTCGCCCTGGACCTCAATGGTGTCCACGAGCTCCCACAAGCAACAACACATTGCCTGGTCTCCCATCTCAATGAATTAATTAGGTTTAAAATTTGGAACACTTATATCTTTTAATCTACACCAAGGCACTTAAATTTAGACACTCAAGTTTTGAAAAAAAGCGAGAAAGAGAGAAATACTCACCAACCAAACACTTACCTGCTTTCTGGTGACGTCACACTTCGATTACTTTTTACTTCTTTACACTCAGATTATTACCTTTGTATCTCAGCGTGCTCCCGCTGCTTTTGAACTCTCCCGGGTTTTGGCGCACTCGCTCTGCTCCCGCTGTTTTTGAACTCTCCCGGGTTTTTTTGGGGGGGTGGGGGGGGGGGAAAGAGGGGAGGAAAGAACAAAAGGGAAGGTCTGTGATAGGATGGAAGGCAGGAGAGATTAAGAGACAAAAGGGATGATGGTGCAAGGCAAAAGGAGATGGTAATGGGACAAGTTAAGAAACAAAAGATGGCTCTCGATGAAGTGTAAATGGCACTGTCAGAATGAAGGACAGCTACCATGTGAGAGAGAGAGAAAAAAAGAATGGAAAAAAAAGATAGGGGCAGAGGTTATGGTCTGAAATTGTTGAACTCGATGTTGAGTCCAGAAAGCTGTAAAGTGCCTAATCGAAAGATAAGGTGCTGTTCCTCGAGTTTCATTGGAACAGTGTAAGAGGCCGAGGACGGAGAGGTCCGAGTGGGAGTGGAGCGGAGAATTAAAGTGACAGGCGACCGGAAGCTCGGGGTCACCCTTACGGACTGAAAGGAGGTGTTCCGCAAAGCGGTCACCCAATCTGCGTTTGGTCTCCCCAATGTAGAGGAGACCGCATCGTGAGCAGTGAATACAATATACTAAATTGCAAGAAGTAAATCGCTGTTTCACCTGGAAGGAGTGTTTGGGGCCCTGGACAGTGGAAAGGGAGGAGGTATAAGGGCATGTGTTGCATCTCCTGCGCTTGCACGGGAAGGTGCCGGGCAAAGGGGAATGGGTGTTGGGGGTGATAGAGGAGTGGACCAGGGTGTTGCGGAGGGAGCGGTCCCTACGGAATGCTGAAAGGGGAGGAGAGGGGGGAGATGTGTTTGGTGGTGGGATCACGCTGGAGGTGGCGGAAATGCCGGAGGATGATCCGTTGAATGTGGAGGCTGGTGGGGTGAAAGGTGAGGACAAGGGGAACTCTATCGTGGTTCCGGGAGGGAGGGGAAGGGGTGAGAGCAGAAGTGCAGGAAATAGAACGGACACGGTCAAGGGCTGTGTCAACCACAGTAGAGGGGGAAAGGAAGACATGTCGGAAGCACTAGTATGGAAGGAGGCATCGTCAGAGCAGATGCAGCGGAGATGAAGAAACTGGGAGAATGGAAGAGAGTCCTTACAGGAAGCGGGGTGGGAGGAAGTGTAGTCCAGGTAGCTGTGGGAGTCAGTGGGCTTGTAGTGAATGTTTGTCAATAGCCTATCCCCAGAGATGGAGACAGAGAAGTCGAGGAAGGGAAGAGTTGGAGATGGACCATGTGAAGTTGAGGGAAGGGTGGAAATTGGATGCAAAGTGAATGAAATTATCTAGTTCAGGGCGAGAGCAGGAAACAGCACCGATACAGTCATCAATGTACCGGAAAAAGGGGTGAGGGAGGGGACCTGAGTAGGACTGGAACAAAGAATGTTCCACATATCCCATGAAAAGGCAGGCATAGCTAGGACACATACGGGTTCCCATAGCAACACCTTTAATTTGGAGGAAGCGAGTGGAGTCAAAGGAGAAGTTGTTCAATGTGAGAACAAGTTCAGCCAGGCGGAGGAGGGTGGTGGTGGATGGGGACTGGTTGGGCCTCTGTTCAAGGAATAAGTGGAGCGCTCTCAGGCCATCCTGGTGGGGGATGGAGGTGTAGAGTGATTGGACGTCCATAGGTGAAAAGGAGACGGTTGGGGCCAGGAAACTGGAAACTGTTAAAGTGGCGGAGGGCGTCGGAAGAAGGTGGGAAGAGACTGGACAAGGGGAGAGAAAATAGAGTCAAGATAGGAAGAGATAAGTTCCGTGGGGCAAGAACAGGCTGAAACGTTGGGTCTACCAGGGCAGTCCTGTTTGTGGATCTTGGGAAGGAGGTAGAAGCGGGCTGTGCGGGGTTGGGGAACTATGAGGCTGGCGGCCGTGGGGGGGGGGGGGGGGGAAGATCTCCAGAGGAGATGAGGTCAGTGACGGTCTTGTAAACGGTGGCTTGATGTTTGGTAGTGGGGTCATGGTCCAGGCGGAGGTAGGAGGAGGTGTCGGAGAGTTGGCGTTCAGCCTCCGCTAGGTAGAGGTCGGTTCGCCAAACAACACCAGCACCACCCTTGTCAGCAGGTTTAATGACAATGTCGGGGTTGGATCGGAGAGAATGGAGTGCTGCAAGTTCAGAGGGTTGTAGGTTGGAGTGAGTGAGGGGAGCAGAGAAATTGAGACGGCCGAATGTCACGTCGGCAGTTTGCAATGAAAAGGTCTAGAGAGGGTAAGAGGCCAGAGGGAGGGGTACAGGTAGAACGAGAATTCTGAAAACGGGAGAAAGGGTCAGCTGTGCAGGGGGAAGACTCCTGGCCAAAGAAGTAGGCGTGGAGACGAAGGCGGCGGAAAAAGAGCTCAGTATCGTGCTGAGCTCGAAATTCATTGAGATGGGGGCTTAAGGGGATGAAGCTCAGGCCTTTGCTGAGGACTGATCGTTCGGGGTCAGAGAGGGGAAGGTCAGAGGGGATAGTGAAAACACGGCAGGGGGAGAGATTGGAAGAAGGGATGGGGTCAGAGGAAAGTGAAGGGGAAGAAGGTTCCAGAGGGGTGTTGGTGTCCAAGAGTTGTTGAAGCTTGCGATCCTTGACACCTGAAAGGAAGAAAAAAAGTTTTTTGTTAAGGATCCAAAACACGAAGGGTGGAATTTCAGTTGGAATCCATGTGGAGCAAGTCAGAGCCAGAGACAGTTGCTGAGAAAAGATATGTGGCTGTGAAAGCGAGTTTTGGTAGATACCTGATCAAACATGAGAAGGGAAACAGAAAGCAATGAAGATGAACAAGGTAAAAGAGACAAATGGAAATCCTGTCGGAGAGAAGAGCAGATCTTCTTCAAGGTGGACATTTTTAGAAGAGAAGTCGCAGTGAATTACACACTAATACAAAAGCAAAATACTGCAGATGCTGGAAATCTGAAATAAAAACAGAAAATGCTGGAAATACTCAGCAGGTCAGGCAGCATCTGTGGAGAGAGAAACAGAGTTAACGTTTCAGGTCGATGACCCTTCGTCAGAGCTGGAAAAAGCTGGAGATGGAACAGTTTCTCTGTCACCGCCGCATCTGCTCTGACGATGCCACCTTCCATACTAGTGCTTCCGACAGGTCTTCCTTTTTCCTCAACCGAGGATTCCCCTCTACTGTAGTTGACACGGCCCTTGACCGTGTCCGTTCTATTTCCCGCACTTCTGCTCTCACCCCTTCCCCTCCCTCCCAGAACCACGATAGGGTTCCCCTCTACATTGGGGAGACCAAACGCAGATTGGGCGACCGCTTTGTGGAACACCTCCGTTCAGTCCATAAGGGTGACCCCGAGCTTCTGGTTGCCTGTCACTTTAATTCTCCGCTCCACTCCCACTCAGACTTCACCATCCTCGGCCTCTTACACTGTTCCAATGAAGCTCAAGGTAAGCTCGAGGAACAGCACCTCATCTTTCGATTAGGCACTTTACAGCCTTCTGGACTCAACATAGAGTTCAACAATTTCAGACCATAACCTCTGCCCCTATCTTTTTTTTTCCATTTTTTTCTCTCTCTCACATGGTAGCCGTCTTTCATTCTGCCATCGCCATTTACACTTCATCTAGAGCCATCTTTTGTTTCTTAACTTGTCCCATTACCATCTCCTTTTGCCTTGCACCATCATCCCTTTTGTCTCTTAATCTCTCCTGCCTTCCACCCTATCACAGACCTTCTCTTTTGTTCTTTCCTCCCCCTCCCCTCTTTCCCTGCCCCTACACTTGCTTAAAAACCTGTTCCATCTCCAGCTTTTTCCAGTTCTAACCTGAAACGTTAACTCTGTTTCTCTCTCCACAGATGCTGCCTGACCTGCTGAGTACTTCCAGCATTTTCTGTTTTTATTTCAGATTTCCAGCATCTGCAGTATTTTGCTTTTGTATTAGCAGCCAGACATTAGTGAACTCCTTGCACACACCCCTCCGGACGCACCAAAGCTGCTTTTTACATTTGGTCCCGAAACGCAGGTCTCATAGTCCGTGCCACCCAGAGAGTAAACTTGCCTGGTTCAGCAAGTCCAGCTGCAGGTAAGACGCTGTTTTAAACCAGGTCCTCCCGTTTGCAAGTTTGAGAATTTGCCAAGTTTGTTCTGGGATGGTAGCTGGTCGCTCTAAGGTCCTATTAAAACTAGTTATACTAGCTGCTGGAGGAGATTTCACATCATTGCAGACAATCGGTTACCTGTCAAAGAAATCTTGTTCAAGGAACTCTGCGCCGATGGGGGAATTTTGCCAGCCTTGGGGAGGCAGGTATGGAGGCGGGACTGCCGGGAAAATGGCAGAAACTGGGAGCGGGTACCGAACCCGCTCCCAACCCATCTCCGTGCCATCTTCCCAAGAGGCGGGTCCCCGACTCGCGCAGGGACCCATCCCCTCGAGCTGGGAAGGGGATTAGAGCCAATTAACTGCCTGTTATCAGGTAGTTAACAGGCAGTTAAGAGGCTTATCCCCATTTTACCCCTGCAAGTGCGGGCTTCCTGACGGCGGTGAACCTCGCCAGGGTCAGCGAGGCGAGCAGTGGGTCTGCGGGGGTCAGAGGGATCGAAAGGTCCTGCTGTGGAGGTGAGTGATGGGTACAAATCCGCTGTGCAGGTGAGTGATGGGTGCAAGTGTGGAGAGGTGGGTGTAAAGTGTTAGAAAAAGTTTACTTACCTTTGCTTCTTCCTGCAGGCTTCAACGCTGGGGGATCCGGAGGTGCCTCATCTCAACGGCAGAGATGAGAATGCAGCAGCCATCTGATTTCTGCTGAGGAAAGAGGTTTTGGTGAGTCTTTGTGCAAGGGCTCACCTTAGAACAGAGATTGTCAGTGTTTGACAGCTTCTCAAAGCTGACAATTCATCTGTCAAAAATTCTTGACAGATGAAACGTCATACGTTGATGTCCTCTGTCACTGGCTTTCCCTTAATTGGCCGGCTAAGCCCGCAGGGCGGGCTTAACAAGGTCAATCAAGAGAAAATAGCGTGGGTTGGCCGGACGTCGTTGGGGGCGGGACTGAAACTCGACAACCAGCAGTCCTGCCCCCAATGCGACCCCATTGAGAAAATCCAGCCCTATGAGTTGGAATGGATGTTTCTGCCTGAAAGTACTGGGGTGGGTGGGGGGTGTAGGAAGACTAAAAAAAGGGAAGCCTGGAGACTGGAAAGATTCAGATGATTAATGGTCTGGGAGAACCGTTGGAGGACTAAAGCCGATGGGCAGTCAGGGAAGGGGTGGGAATACTGAGGGAGATGGGGTGCACTGGCTGGGGGGGGGAACTAGCTCTCCACAGCAATTAACAAAGAATGGATGCAAGTGGGTAGAAAATTGGAAATCAAAATCAATTTATTTGCCTTGTCCCCAATCTTTTTCTATGCTACTACCCTGAAATCAGTAACTCAACATTGCGCTCTGGATGCTGGTGGCCCATTATTTTCCCATCTGTTTGGCCCCTCTACATACATGAGCCTGGACAACGATTGTAGGCAGGTTATTTAATCACGGGGAATCCCAACCAACCTGACCCTCAGTATTTTCCAGCAGGGATCACTGGAATAGATTTGAAAGGAGAATTTGGGCTAATTTTCCCTTCCCCTAGATCATGGGACACTGAAGCTAATCCTAGTACCCCACTACTGCCGTGGTTGAAATCAACCAACTTAGCACAGATCGGGGATCAAACAGTGGACCTCCCAGGTCTGTGCGACTCAGTTGGAACACAGACCTGTGAGCCATTGTGACAGTTTTTATTGACACTTGCTCGATTCACCTCCGTTATCAAAGTGGTCTGTCCTTGTTGTGAGAAAAATTATTTTAAACGCAGATTGTACATTGTGCCAAATTGTACACTGTGCCAAATTGTGCTCTCCTGTTGCAGAACAACTCTTATTGCAATAGGCTACCAAATTACATGTTAAAAGTGGTAACAGATGAAACATTTAATGTATCAAATGATATTCCATTATAATTATAGCTGTATATTGTGCAGTACAGCATGACTAACATTTCTGTGAACTATTAAGTGAATACTGAAAAGTTACTAACTTTCTAGAAAACAGCAGGTCTGCATGAGAGGGGGAATGGACCACTTAAACAAAGTTACTGCCCGGAGAGACTTCTAACTAACAGTATACCCAGGCTTCCCTTTGCTTTAAAGTAGTGAGCAATCAGAAACTAAAGAAGTCAGTGGCACTCAATCCAGCTGTGCCTCAAATGAACAAGGCATGGTATTAAAATTTTAAAAAAGATCCAATAACAAACTGAGCAATGTAACAAGTCAACACAAGGTCCTTCCACTGCCTTCATCCCATCGGTCACGCAAAATCAGCTTCTGGGGCGTTGGAATAAAATTAAACCAATTCAGCACAAATGGGCAGAATCAGTCAGACAGCCTGCAAAGATAGATGGTATGGGAAATGGAAGTGTCACACTGGTGCAGTGGCTCTTCTTGTTGGGGTTCATGCATGTTTTGGGCTGTGTAGAGGGGGTTTAACCGGGGCTAAACCCAAGCTGGGAGTGCACAAAACTGACTCAGTGCAAAAAGTGGAATTATTCCATTCCACAGCATTGACAGCCCTCATCTTGACGACCACAAAAAAAATCCAGTGATGCTACAGTAAACAGAAGTTTCATTGAATAATAGCGGAAGAAAGAATATTTAGAAAACATGAAATTTACTGAGAATCTGCTATTCAACCTTAATACAATCTATTCCATTTAGTTTATTCAGTGAACTTTTGAATTAAAAAATTGGAATCACTACTAAACAACTTGATCAAAGGAACAGGTCAATGCACACTAAGTGACACACCCAGTTATAGGCAGCCTTGAATATCTAATTCTGTACCAGTGAGTCAGCCGATGCCTGCACCATGCTCAACGAACTTGGTTGCTGATATTGGCATGGTGCCTTTTCACTGCTCAACTGAAACATCGCTTCCCTCCAATTCAGAATTTTACCCTGTTAGTTTAGCAGTGGAATTCAAGCAGAAAGAAAAGAACGAACTTGCATTTATATAATGCCTTGCATAACCTCAGGACGTCCCAAAGCATTTCACAGCCCATGAAGTATTTTTGAAGTGTAGTCACTGTTGTAATGTAGTATTAAATTCAGTACAATATATGTTGCTTCAGCACCAGGAAAGGGGAAGAATACTTTCAGGCAAGCAGGTGAACACATTTAGATCTTTAGTTGCTTTTAAAATTCCCTTATTTGCTCTTACTGTACTGTGATATATTTCCAGCCTATCCAGAGTTATGCTGTGCACCCATAGACTCACCATTCTAATTTTACAAGTCATCTGAAAACATACCGTACACCCAGGTAATTTATGTATGGATTATGTATAGCAGCTGAATACTTAAAAACCTGGATCTGCGTTCAGGAAGCGGAAAAGATACATTTAATTTTTGTTGTGGGGAGGGGCCGGGGGAAATGGGAGGGAGACTGAGAAAAGGTTTTCTCCAATTTACGACGAGTTATTTTGAATACAGATAGTTTTGCCAAAACAAATATTTGGACCTTGTGATTTCAACCAATAAACCTGGGGTGTTGTGCAATATTGTCATGAAGTCAGGCCAGATGATGTGTCTGTCTTTTCACAAGGGCACGGTTTGATGCAGTTTGCTTTGAGTCCTGCTTACACGAAGCAGTACTCATGGCTTCAGTCTATAGAACAGCAGTGAGATGGCTGCAATTCATTCTCAGATCCTATGACTAACAAAATGGGGGAGGGGGTGGGTAAGGGGGAGTGAAGGAAACTATTTTCAGTTAAGGAATTTCAAAACTTAAAAAAATACCAATTAAATTTATGCCACAATTTCTCAGTAGCATAAAATATATTTTAGAAAATGCATTTTAAATGAAGGCTGTTTATTTTGGGTAAGCTCTACTTAAAGAATGGGTCTCTTTCAGAAATCAAAACAGCTAAAATTTGAAATTATTTTTACACCCTTTCATTCTTTTTCAGTTTATTTCAGTTTTGAGTGTTTCTGTGTGATCAGCAAGTCTGAGGACTCCATTGAGGGAATGGGCTGGGAGGGGTGGGGAGTCCAGCAGTGACGGAACTGACCTGACATCAGCAGTGATCGTTATTGGCGGAGGTGGGCGAATGTACTTCAGCAGTCAACACCTTGTTGACAAGATATTTGTTCAGCTCCTTGAATGGCCTAAATTCTCCCATACAGCTCTCTAATTAGATCATCAGCACTTAAAATTTAAACAAAGTTACAAGTCATTTAAAAAAAAACCAAATTCATTTCTTTTTAAAGGTTAATTTTGAAAATGGGTGCTGAAAGTGAGACTCCCACTTCACTAATTCACAACACCAAAAATACAATTTTCAACCTTTGAGCTCTTCGGGGTGTCAACTTCACAGGGAAATTTTTAAACTCACCCCGCCCAGCAGGAACGGGGCAGGCAATTAAACTGGCCTGGGAGTACTTACTACCCCGTTCCCGCTCAATTCTTGCTGGCTGCCATTTTAACTGTACATCATGAAAACATTCAAAATCGGGGGCCCCATGATGCCATTAGGTCCTTGATGGCATTTTAATAGCCCACTGATTGGGGCTCCCGCCACTCAGTTAAACCTGGCAGGGAAGAAGAGGAGGCCCTCTAAGGTCAATCAAAAACTTTCCTTAGTGGGGCCAGGAGGAGCAGGAGTGCACTTTCAGGGCCCACAGAAGCTGGAGGAGGTTACAAAAATAGGGAGGAGCAAGGCCACAAAGGGATTTAAACACAAGGATGAGGCCTTTATGGACGAGAAGCCAATGTAGTTCAGTGAATATAGGGGAGCAGACTTGATGTGGGATAGGATATGGGCAGCAGAGTTTTGGATGAACTAAAGCTCATGGAGGGTGAAGAATGGGAGCCTGGCCATGAGAGCATTGTAAGAATTGAGTCTGGAGGTGACAAAGGCATGGATAAGGGTTTCAGGAGCAGCTGGGCTGAGGCAGGTGTGAAGGCAGGCAATGTTACAGAGATGGAAGTAGGCAGTCTTTGTGATGGAGAGGATATGGGATGGGAAGCACAGCTCCGGGTTCAAATAGGATGCAAGGCTGCGAACAGTCTGGTTCAACCCGAGACAGGGGCTAGGGAGGGGGATGGAAGGGTTGGCAAGGGTATGAAGTTTGTGGCAGGGGCCGAAGACAATGTCTTCAGCCTTCCCAATGAAATTGTAACTCATCCAAGATTGGATGTTGGATAAACAGTCTGACAACATAGAGGCAATGGAGGGGTTGAGATAAGTGGTAGAGAGGTAGAGCTGGGTGTTGTCAGTGTACATGTGGAAGCTGACTTCACATCATTGGATATTGTTGCTGAGGGGCAGCACGTAAATGAGGAAGAGGATGGGGCTAAGGATAGATCCTTGGGGGACCAGAGGCAATGTGTAGGGGCAGGAAGAGAAGCCATTGCTGGAGATGTTCTGGCTGTGATTGGGTGGATAAGAGTGGAACCAAGTGAGGGCAGTCCCACTGAGCTGGACAACGAAATGGAATTGTTGGAAGAGGATGGTGTGGTTGACCGTGTCAAAGGCTGCAGGGAGGTCAAGGGAAAACAAGGAGGGATAGGGCACCACGGTCAGTCACAGAAGATGTAATTTGTGAGTTTGAGTGACAAAGGCTCCTTTAATATTTGCCACTGCTGAAAATTAGGAAGCTTGTGGGAAGTTGAAAAAAAGGCAGTTGCTGCTGAAGTTTGGGACATTTTGCAAGTCATTGTATTAAAACCACAGCAGGAAACGTCTGCTTTCAGAAGTCTCCTCATCTTCACTGTGCTTATAAATGTGTGGGATTGATTGCACGAATGCCTTCACCACGGATCCAATCCAGACCATACTCATTATATTAAGCACTGATTAGTTTATACTGAAAATGTGCAATTAAGAATTGATTCATGTTTTTACATAGTGAAACACATACACACACACACAAAATTATACATCCACCACCTCGCCATGCTTTTTAATGGAACTGTGGCTAGGATTTCTAATTATGCCTGCAGAACTAATCAGACCTACATACCCATCGCCTGCTGCAGTAGAAATCTCTTGTAGAGCAATTTGGTTTCATTTTTTTTTCTCGGTTCTGATAATAACAGAGGTTTTATGTTGTCTGGAATTGACTGCCAGCTCCAAAACTGCAACTTTCAGATGTTGCTTTTAACAACTGGTGCTGGCTGTATTTTATTACTACAGGAAAACAAAAAGCACAAGCTACATTCAGAAATAAAAATACAGACAAAAATCGGCACCTGCTCCATTTTAAAAAGAAAAAAGCTCACTCACCTGTCACTTTGCTAGAATGGGGATTATCAAAAAAGGGCATTTGGTTAAAAAAAAGAGAGTCTGAAATAATGAGCTACATGTTTGGGAATGTAATAAAGTTAACCTCTTTTGAGCTAGTTTTTAGTAAGAAAATGAAAGAACAGAAGTGGAAGTTTCCATACATCTAGTACCGTACTCTCAGAAATACAAAGATACTTGCATCAAGAATCAGAGAAAAAGTAAGGAAAAGAAAGAGAGTTCAAAACCTACACCATTCGACGTAGGTATTATTAAACCACTAGGCATAGGTATTACTGTATCACTTTATGAAGGCATTTCTACACCACCGTGTAGGTTTCACCATACTACTCTGCAGGAATTACTATCTCATTCTGTTTAGCTATTAGTGTACTACCCCATGTAGATATTACTTTACCACCATTTGTAGAAATTGACCTCACGCAGGTGTCGCTGGATCACATTTTTTCCCAATTAATCAAATCTGATTTGCTGTCTAGATGCTCTGATATTCTTCTTTCCTACCCCTCATGTTGCCACTCTATTTCTTTTCCAATTTAAGACTGAAAATATTTGATGTCCTTAATACTGTGTTAAGTTGTAACATGTAACTTGTATATCATCTTTACATATAAGACTAATAAAACATTCCAAAAAAGAGAAACTGTTGCCTGCTTGTTTTATGATCAAACATTAGAGTGGTGCCAGTTCACAGTGAGGCCAGTCTTTGCAGCTCCTATTTACGCTGTGCATGTTTCACCCCCTCTCTGGTTCCATATGACTGCAGATTCATACCCATTCCTTCCACATGCATAGCCAGTTATGCCTTCTGGTTGTCCTCCTACTCCTCTTACCTTTATACACAATTATGTGAATCTGCATCAAGGCAACTGCTGTCACAATTTCATTATTTCTTCTTTAGGTCCTGTTTTTCATGAAATTTAAAACATTCCCAGTTCTCTCTCTCCTCTTGTGAAGCTGTTGACTTGTACTGGACTATGAGTTCTGTAGGCACTGGATATCCTTCCCCAAGTGCATATTTTTCATGTAGGCAGATAGTGAGGGTTGCATTCTCCTCCACAATCCCGCCTGAAATGGGGCATGATAGTGATGGAGAACGAGGGAAAATCAGGCAGTGAGGCCTACCACCGCCTAATCTCCCTGACCTCGCCTCTGCTGGGATCACAGCAGGCTGCCCTTTCCCTGCCTGCTGCATATACAAATGGTAACAGGGGGGTGGGGGCAGAGACCTCCCTTCAACCCCAGATAACATCACTTCCCAGGGCTGCTATGTGGAAGATGAGCGTAGGCCACTGCAGCACCGTCGGGACTGTCCTCTTTGCACTGCAGGTTTTCTTTTGGTGGTGTAATCCAGTGGGGAGCCTACTGTGCAAAGCAAAGAAACTCCAACCACCCGATATTCGGAGGAGTGGGCATTAGTCCCAGCCCAGCAGAACTCTGCCCAGTAGTGGAGAAACCAGCTCCGACTGTCCAACGGCTTTTTAATCATGGGAGGCATCACAGACAAGCCTGATTTGCCCTCATTAGAAGTCCATACATGGGCACTATTCAACGAGAGAAGGCTGTCTTCCCCTTCCTCCCTGAGGTTATCTGGCCAAGTGTAGACCTCACTACTGCCCTAACTAAGATCATTAACTCAGCACTGAGCAGGTGTTAAAATTTCAGGTTTTTATAGAACCATTTTCTCTCTCGATAGTTCAACAGCATTTCAAATAAGCAGAACTTGTCCCCCATGATCTGGAAGTTGTGCCTGTTCAATAATCTGCCCTTGCAGAGTTGCATTACCCAAGAATTAACAATTACCTTACTTGCAGCAATCTTCTCAACAGATTAAATACACTCTTGGACTGTACTACCACACTCATTTTGGATTGGCAGATATTAAATTCAGATCAGATTTCTACAGGCTAGAACTACCAATTGTAGAAAGTTACAAAAAAAAGAAGCCATTCAGCCCATCAAGTCTGTGCCAGTATATGAGCCACTTGGTCTAATCTCACTCTCCTGTGGACTCACCATGTCCTTTAATATTTATCTTTTTCAAGCAACTATCTTAAATTCTTTTTAAAAGAATCCATGGGCTCTTATTCAACAAAGGTTTGTAGCACAGAATTCCACATTGTAACGACCCTCTGCGGACTGAATTTTTTTCTAACTACGCTTAAATTCTTTTTGCGATTATCTTTAATTTGTGCCCTTTTATTAGTATTTCCCCAACCAGGAGAAACAATTTATTACTATTTACCTTAACATAGCTCTTCATAATGTTCATCAGGTTACCTTTAACCTTTTCAATTCCATGGAAACAACCCCTGATTTTTCAAGTTTCTCTTCATAACTGTAATCCCTCATCCCTGGTACATCCCAGTGATGCTCTTGTATCCTTTCTATAATAGGGCACCCAAAATTGTACACAATACCGCAACTGTGGCCTGACTAAAGTCTTCTACAAGTTTACAATGCCTTCTTGCTTTTGTATGCTACACCTCCAGGTACAAAACTATGGATTCCATTAACTTTTTTTATGGTCTTATCTGCTTGCACTGCCAACCTTTAATGACTCGTGTCTGCACACAGAGGTCCCTCTGCTACTCTACTACATTTAAAATCTGACCATTTAAAAGTGATTTTCCTTTCCCTATTCTTACTTCCAAAATGTATACTTCACATTTTTCAAAACTGAATTGCATCTGGTCACCCAGCTAGCTTACCACGGTCTTCCCGCAGCCAGAAGTGCCGAGTGGATGATCCATATCGGCCTCCTCCGGAGGTCCCCACCATCACAGAAGCCAGTCTTCAGCCAATTCGATTCACTCCACGTGATATCAAGAAACGGCTGAGCGCACTGGATACAGCAAAGGCTATGGGCCCCCGACAACATTCTGGCTATCGTGCTGAAGACTTGTGCTCCAGAACTAGCCGCGCCTCTAGCCAAGCTGTTCCAGTACAGCTACAACACTGGTATCTATCCGACAATGTGGAAAACTGTCCAGGTATGTCCTGTCCACAAAAAGCAGGACAAATCCAACCCGGCCAATTACCACCCCATCAGTCTACTCTCAATCATCAGCAAAGTGATGGAAGGTGTCGTCAACAATGCTATCAAGCAGCACTTACTCACCAATAACCTGCTCACTGATGCCCAGTTTGGGTTCCACCAAGACCACTCTGCTCCAGACCTCATTACAGCCTTGGTCCAAACATGGACAAAAGAGCTGAATTCCAGAGGTGAGGTGAGAGTGACTGCCCTTGACATCAAGGCAGCATTTGATCGAGTGTGGCATCAAGGAGCCCTAGTAAAACTGAAGTCAATAGGAATCGCGGGGGGGGGGGGGGGGGGGGGGAACTCTCCATTGGCTGGAGTCATACCTAGCACAAAGGAAGATGGTTGTGGTGGTTGGAGGTCAATCATCACAGCCCCAGGGCATCGCTGCAGGAGTTCCTCAGGGCAGTGTCCTAGGCCCAAGCATCTTCAGCTGCTTCATCAATAACCTCCCCTCCATCATAAGGTCAGAAGTGGGGATGTTTGCTGATGACTGCGCAGTGTTCAGTGCCATTCGCAACTCTTCAGATAATGAAGCAGTCTATGCCCGCATGCAGCCAGACCTGGACGACATTCAGGCTTGGTAAGTGATAAGTGGCAGGTAACATTCGCGCCACACAAGTGCCAGGCAATGACTATCTCTAACAAGCGAGTGTCTAACCACCGCCCCTTGACATTCAACAGTATTACCATCACCAAATCCCCCACCATCAACATCCTGGGGTCACCATTGACCAGAAACTTAACTGGACCAGCCACATAAATACTGTGGCAACAAGAGCAGGTCAGAGGCTGGGTATTCTGCAGCAGGTGTTTCACCTCCTGATTCCCCAAAGCCTTTCCACCATCTACAAGGCACAAGTAAGGAGTGTGATGGAATACTCTCCACTTGCCTGGATGAGTGCGGCTCCAACAACACTCAAGAAGCTCGACACCATCCAAGACAAAGCAGCCCGCTTGATTGACACCCCATCCACCACCTTAAACATTCATGCCCTCCACCACCGATGTACCGTGGCTGCAGTGTGTACCATCTACAAGATGCACTGCAGCAACTCGCCAAGGATTCTTCAGCAGCACCTCCCAAACCCGTGACCTCTTCCACCTAGAAGGACAAGGGCAGCAGGCGCATGGGACCACCACCACCTCCAAGTTCCCCTCCAAGTCATACACCATCATGACTTAGAAGTATATCGCCGATCCTTCATCGTCGCTGGGTCAAAATCCTGGAACTCCCTCCCTAACAGCACTGTGGAAGTACCTGCACCACACGGACTGCAGCGTTTCAAGAAGGCGGCTCACCACCACCTTCGAGGGCAACGAGGGATGGGCAATAAATGCTGGCCTTGCTAGTGATGCCCACATCCCATGAACAAATTAAAAAAGTCTTTCATCATCTTCATCTCAATTTGGCATAACCTTCATGTGGTGTCATCAATAAATTTCAATAATGTTCCCTCAATTTCTAAGTCCAGATCATTTATATGTACAAATTAAATAAGAGCACCTTCAACACATAACCCTGTGGAATGTCACTCACCACATCTTTCCAGTCTAAAAAAATTCCTTTCACTCTTTGCTTCATGTCCTCAGACCTTCTCCCTATCCAGGTGGACACATTCCCCTTAATATACCATATTTTTCCCCACAAGTCTCTTTTTGGTGCCTTATCAAATGTTTTTTTAAATCCATAGAAACCACATCCATTACATTTTCTTTATGTATCCTCTCTGTTACTTCTCCAGAGAATTCTATTAGGTTGATCAAGCATGTCCTGCCATTCAGAAATCTATGCTGACTTGCCCTGATTAACGCATGTGCTTAGTAGAACGAAGTGGCCTGTAATACCTAGCTTCTCCCTGTCTCCTTCTTTGAAAAGGGGCATCGCATTTGCCATCCTCCAGCATAATTTGCCTTTCCACATAGTTTTGGACAATTATAATCAGATCCTCCACTATTTCATCCCTAACTATAATAGCTTTAAAATGTGCTTTTGTCAGATTACTAGAACAGGGACATGCTGAATTTGTGCTGCTTGAAGTGCTCAACAAAATTAAGCACGCATTAGTCTTGGCTCAGTGGTAGCTCTCTCACCTATGTCAGTCTTGGCTCAGTGGTAGCTCTCTCACCTGTGTCAGCCTTGGCTCAGTGGGAGCTCTCTCACCTGTCAGCCTTGGCTCAGTGGTAGCTCTCTTACCTGTGTCAGCCTTGGCTCAGTGGTAGCTCGCTCACCTGTGTCAGCCTTGGCTCAGTGGTAGCTCGCTCACCTGTGTCAGCCTTGGCTCAGTGGTAGCTCTCTCACCTGTGTCAGCCTTGGCTCAGTGGTAGCTCGCTCACCTGTGTCAGCCTTGGCTCAGTGGTAGCTCTCTCACCTGTGTCAGCCTTGGCTCAGTGGTAGCTCTCTCACCTGTCAGCCTTGGCTCAGTGGTAGCTCTCTCACCTGTGTCAGCCTTGGCTAAACAGAAACATAGAAACATAGGAGCAGGAGTAGGCCATTTGGCTCTTCGAGCCTGCTCCGCCATTCAATATGATCATGGCTGATCCTGTATCTCAATACCATATTCCCGCTCTCTCCCCATACCCCTTGATGCCTTTTGTGTCTAGAAATCTATCTATCTCTTTCTTAAATATATTCAGTGACTTGGCCTCCACAGCTGTCTGTGGTAGAAAATTCCACAGGTTCACCACCCTCCGAGTGAAGAAATTTCTCCTCATCTCAGTCCTAAATGTCCTACCCCGTATCCTGAGACTGTGACCTCTCGTTCTAGACACCCCCCCCCCTCCCAGCCAGGGCAAACATCCTCCCTGCATCCAGTCTGTCTAGCCCTGTCAGAATTTTATACGTTTCAATGAGATCCCCTCTCATTCTTCTAAACTCTAGTGAACACAGGCCTAGTCAACCCAATCTCTCCTCATACGACAGTCCTGCCATCCCAGGAATCAGTTTGGTGAACCTTCACTGCACTCTCTCTATGGCAAGTATATCCTTTCTTAGGTAAGGTGACCAAAACTGCACACAGTACTCCAGGTGTGGTCTCACCAAGGCCCTGTATAACTGTAGGAAGACATCCTTGCTCCTGTACAAAAGTTTTCTTGCAATGAAGGCCAACATACCATTTGCCTTCCTAACTGCTTGCTGCACCTGCATGTTTGCTTTCAGTGACTGGTGTACAAGGACATCCAGGTCCCTCTGTACATCAACATTTCCCAATCTATCACCATTTAAATAATACTCTGCCTTTCTGTTTTTTCTACCGAAGTGGATAACTTCACATTTATCCACGTTATACTGCATCTGCCATGTATTTGCCCACTCACTCAACTTGTCTAAATCGCCTTGAAGCCTATTTGCATCCTCCTCACAACTCACAATCCCCACCTAGTTTCATGTCATCAGCAAACTTGGAAATATTACATTTGGTTCCCTCATCCAAATCATTGATATATATTGTGAATAGCTGGGGCCCAAGCACTGATCCCTGCGGTACCCCACTAGTTACCGCCTGCCACCCCGAAAAAGACCCATTTATTCCTACTCTCTGTTTCCTGTCTGTTAACCAATTTTCAATCCATGCCAGTATATTATCCCCAATCCCATGTGCTTTAATTTTGCACACTAACCTCTTATGTGAGACTTTATCAAAGGCCTTCTGAAAATCCAAATACACCACATCCACTGGTTCTCCCTTATCTAGTCTACCAGTTAAACCTACTGGAGTTTTTTGAGGATGTGTCAAACACGATTTCCCTTTCATAAATCCATGTTGACTTTGTCTAATCCCGTTGATATTTTCCAAGTGTCCTGTTATCACATCCTTTATAATAGACTCTAGCATTTTCCCAACTACTGAGGTTAGAGAAAACAGGGAACTACTGGTTAGCTTCTCCCTTATTGTTTAAATAGTGGGGTTACATTTGCCACCCTCCAATCTGCAGGAACTGTTCCATAATCTATAGAATTTTGGAAGATGACAACCAATGCATCCAGTATTTCCATGGCTACCTCTTTTAGTACTCTGGGATGCGGATTATCAGGCCCTGGGGATTTATCGGCTTTCAGTCCCATTAATTTCTCCAGCACTATTTTTTTACTAATACTAATTTCCTTTAATTCCTCCTTCTCACTAGACCCTTGGTTCCCTAGCATTTCTCGGAAGTTATTTGTGTCCTCTTCCGTGAAGACAGAACCAAAGTATTTGTTTAATTGCTCTGCCATTTCCTTGTTCCCCATTATAAATTCTCCCGTTTTTGACTGTAAGGGACCTACATTCGTCTTCACTAATCCTTTTCTTTTTACATACTTGTAAAAGTTTTTACAATCCGCTTTTATGTTCCTCGCAAGTTTACTCTCATACTCTATTTTTCCCCTCTTAATCAATCTATTGGTCCTTTTTTGCTGAACTCTAAACTTTTCCCAATCCTCAGGCTTGCTACTTTTTCTGGCAACTTTATATGACTCCTCTTTGGATCGAATACTATCCTTAATTTCTTTTGTTAGCCACGGTTGGGCCGCTTTTCCTTTTGTGTTTTTGCGCCAGAAAGGAATGTATAACTCTTGCAATTCATGCATTCATTCCTTAAATGTTAGCCATTGCCTATCCACCGTCATGCCTTTTAATGAAGCTCCCCAATCTATCACAGCCAACTCGTAGTTTCCTTTTTTTAGATTTAGGACCCTAGTTTTGGATTGGACTGCTTCACTTTCCATCTTAATGAAGAACTCTATCACGTTATGGTCACTCTTCCCTAAATGACCCCGCACAACAAGATTATTAATTAACTCCTTCTCATTGCACAATACCCAATCTAAGATAGCCTGTTCCCTAGTTGGCTCCTCAACGTACTGGTCTAAAAAACCATCTTGTACACACTCCAAGAATTCATCCTCCACAGTATTATTGC
Organism: Squalus acanthias; assembly: GCA_030390025.1. NCBI lineage: Eukaryota > Metazoa > Chordata > Chondrichthyes > Squaliformes > Squalidae > Squalus > Squalus acanthias. The sequence goes on along the minus strand of CM059429.1, from coordinate 111,591,557 downwards.
TAATTTGGTTTGGCCAACCTATATGTAGATTAAAGTCACCCATGATTACTGTAGTACCCTTGTTACATGCATCTCTAATTTCCTGTTTGATGCCATCCCCTACATTACCACTACTGTTTGGAGGCCTATAGACAACTCCCACCAATGTTTTCTGCCCCTTGATGCTTCTTAGCTCCACCCAGACTGATTCTACATCTTAGCTCCACCCAGACTGATTCTACATCTTTATTTTCCGAGCCAATATCCTTTCTCACTATTGCTCTGATTTCATCCTTTACTAACAATGCCACCCCACCTCCTTTTCCTTTTTGCCTGTCCTTCCTAAATAATCGAATATCCTTGGATATTCAGCTCCCAGCCTTGGTCACCCTGCAGCCATGTCTCCGTAATTGCAATTATGTCGTATCCATTTACATCTATTTGCGCTGTTAATTAGTCTACCTTATTACGAATGCTTCGTGCATTCAGAAACAGTGCCTTTAGTTTTGACTTTTTAACATTTTTAGACATCTTAACATTTGTTTGTACTATGGCCCTATTTGTCTTATTACCATTTTTTCTTACCCGGACCCTATTTGTTCGTGCACTCCTTTGTTTGTACGCTCTGTCCCTTCCTGACACAATCTGGTTATCCTTACCCCAATCACTTTCCTGCACTGCTTCCTTGTCTTTTCTGTTTAGCATTGTAGATTGCTTTCCAACGGTACCCCCCCCCCCCACCCTTATTTAGTTTAAAGCCCCATCTACCTTCCTAGTTATTCGATTCGCTAGAACTCTGGTCCCAGCATGGTTCAGGTGTCGTCCGTCCCAACGGAACAGCTCTCTTTCCCCAGTACTGGTGCCAGTGACCCACAAATCGAAACCCACTTCTCCCACACCAATCTTTGAGCCACGCATTCATCTCCCTGATTCTATTGACCCTATGCCAATTTGCTCGTGGCTCTGGTAATAATCCAGAGATTATGACCTTTGTGGTTCTGCTTTTTAACCTCTCAGCAGAACCTCTTTCTTTGTCCTAGCTATGTCGTTGGTACCTACGTGGACCACGACAACTGGATCCTCCCCCTCCCACTCCAAGTTCTTCTCCAGCCCGGAGGAGATGTCCTTTACCCTGGCACCGGGTAGGCAACATAGCCTTCGGGACTCACGCTCCTGGCTGCAGAGAACAGTATCTATCCCCCTAACTATACTGTCGCCTACGACAACCACCTTCCTTTTTACTCCCCCCACTGAGCCAAGGCTAACACAGGGGAGAGAGCTCCCACTGAGCCAAGGCTGACACAGGTGAAAGAGCTACCCCTGAGCCAAGGCTGACACAGGTGAAAGAGCTACCCCTGAGCCAAGGCTGACACAGGTGAAAGAGCTACTCCTGAGCCAAGGCTGACACAGGTGAAAGAGCTACTCCTGAGCCAAGGCTGACACAGGTGAAAGAGCTACTCCTGAGCCAAGGCTGACACAGGTGAAAGAGCTACTCCTGAGCCAAGGCTGACACAGGTGAAAGAGCTACTCCTGAGCCAAGGCTGACACAGGTGAAAGAGCTACCCCTGAGCCAAGGCTGACACAGGTGAAAGAGCTACTCCTGAGCCAAGGCTGACACAGGTGAAAGAGCTACTCCTGAGCCAAGGCTGACACAGGTGAAAGAGCTACCCCTGAGCCAAGGCTGACACGGGTGAAAGAGCTACCCCTGAGCCAAGGCTGACACAGATGGGACATTAAATCGAGGCCCCTTCTGCCTTCTCAGATGGATGGAAACATTCGAAGAGCTGGGGAGTTTTTCCGGTATCCTGGTCAACATTTATCCCTCAAGCAGCATATTAAAACAGATGAACTGGTAATTTATTACTGTTTATGGGAGCTTGCGGTGTGCAAATTGGCTACTGTGTTTCTGACATTATGATGTGGAGATGCCGGTGTTGGACTGGGGTAGACAAATGTGAGAAGTCGCACAACACCAGGTTATAGTCCAACAGTTTTATTTGAAATCACAAGCTTTCGGAGCGCTGCTCCTTCGTCAGGTGAAGTCCCTCTTCACCTTCACCTGACGAAGGAGCAGCGCTCCGAAAGCTTGTGATTTCAAATAAAACTGTTGGACTATAACCTGGTGTTGTGCGACTTCTCACATTCTGACATTATAACAGTGACTACACTTCAAAAGTACTGCATTGGCTGTAAAACACTTTGGGACGTCCTGAGGTTGTGAAAGGTGCTAAAGAAATGCAAGTCTTTCTTTCACTAGCTCTCAAGAATGTACTATTGATTATACTCTATGTTTCTTTCACTGCTCTTTGTTATTGGTGGATTTGTAACAGAACTCCCAGCGAACAGCCGTTCAATTACTGATGCATTGATCCTTCATCCTTAAGACCACCAAATCACACCACAAGGGATTTCAGGACGTTCAAAGAGTATGTGAAAGGTGAGTAACCTAAGCCAGCCTTTGATTTCTGGAAATCAGTGCTGTCAGTGCAAATCTACGCTTCCATTGCTTCCTAATACAACAAATCCATAGAGGTCAATTCTGTATTATTTTTGGGGTGTTCGTCGATAGTTTTAAGATTTAAGATTAGCAGATACATAAAAAGCGATCAATGTGGATCTAGCAACAGTTACCATCCCACAGGTTTTCCCTTCCCCAATTCTTATACGAGTTACAGATTTTTCAGAATACCTCTCTGAACAAAAAAGTAGGTAAAAGATTCCTACCACTTCTAGATTTCCATCTGTATCTGGTTACTGATGTATGAGATTCATACAGGAGTAAATCTCATACATCAGCAGACTGCTCGCTCTTATTCAGGATAGGCCTGTTGTAAACAGCTAACAAGCCCCTCCCAAAGAAAACAATTCGACTGCGGTGAGCAAGTGCATTACCATGAGAAAATAAGAAACAGGAGCAGGAGTAGGCCATTTGGCCCCTCCAGCCTGCTCCGCCATTCATAGCTGATCTTCTACCTCAACTCCACTTTCCTGCACTATCCCCATATCCCTTGATTCCCTTAATATCCAAAAAATCTATCGATCTCTGTCTTGAATATATTCAACAACTGAGCTTCCACAGCCCTCTGGGGTAGAGAATTCCAAAGATTCACCACCCTCTGAGTGAAGAAATTTCTCCTCATCTCAGTCCTAAATGGCCAACCCCTTATTCTGAGACTGTGACCCCTGGTTCTAGACTCCTCAGCCAGGGGAAACACTGTCAAGCCCTGTAATAATTTTGTATGTTTCAAGGAGATCACCTCTCATTCTTCTATACTCTAGAGAATATAGGCCCAATCTACTCAATCTGTCTTCATAGGACAATCCCCCCCATCCCAGGAACCAGTCTGGTGAACCTTCGTTGCACTCCCTCTATGGCAAGTATATCCTTCCTTAGGTAAGGAGACCAAACCTGTCCACAATACTCCTGGTGTATTTGAGGTAAGATGTCTTTACTCTTATACTCAAATCCTCTTGTAATAAAGGCCAACATACCATTTGCTTTCCTAATTGTTTGCTGTAACTGCATGTTAACTTTCAGTGATTCGTGTACAAGGACACCCAGGTCCCTCTGAACACCAACATTTCCCAATCTCTCACCATTTAAAACATACTCAGCTTTTCTGTTTTTCCTACCAAAGTGGATAACTTCACATTTCTCCACATTATATTCCATTTGCCATGTTCTTGCCCACTCACTTAGCTTGTCTATATCCCCTTGAAGCCTCTTTGCATCCTCCTCACAACTTACATTCCCACCCAGCTTTGTACAGTATCATCAGCAAACTTGGGTATATTACATTTGGTCCCCTCATCCAAAATCATTGATATAGATTGTGAATAGCTGAGGCGCAAGCACTGATCCTTGCAGTACCCCACTAGTTACAGCCTGCCAACCTGAAAATGACCCGTTTATTCCTACTCTGTTTTCTGTCCGTTAACCAATCCTCAATCCATGCTAGTATATTACCCCCAATCCCAGGAGCCCTAATTTTGTTTAATAACCTCTGATGTAACACCTTATCAAATGCCTTCTGAAAATCTAAATACACCACATCCACTGGTTCCCCCTTATCTATTCTGCTAGTTACAACCTCAAAAAACTCCCAACAGATTTGTCAAACACGATTTCCCTTCATAAATCCGTGTTGACTCGGCCCAATCCTATTATTATTTTCTAAGTGCCCGGTTACCACATCCTTAATAATAGATTCTAGCATTTTCCCTACTACTGATGTCAGGCTAACTGGTCTATAGTTCCCCGTTTTCTCTCTCCCTCCTTTCTTAAATAGTGGGGTTACATTTGCTACCTTTCAGTCCGCGGGAACAGTTCTTGAATCTATGGAATTTTGGAAAATGACAACCAATGCATCCACTATCTCTGTAGCCACCTCTTTCAAAACCCTAGGATGCAGGCCATCAGGTCCAAGGGATTTATCAGCTTTCAGTTCCATTAATTTCTCCAGTACTATTTTTTTTTACTAATACTAATTTCATTCAGTTCCTTATTCTCACTGGAGCCTTGGTTTTCCACTATTTCCAGGAAGTTTTTTGCGTCTTCTTCCATGAAGACAGACGCAAAGTATTTGTTTAATTTCTCTGCCATTTCCTTATTCCCCATTATAATTTCTCCTGTCTCAGCATGTAAGGGACCCACATTTACTTTCACTAATCTTTTCCTTTTTACATACCTATAGAAGCTTTTACAGTCTGTTTTTATGTCTCTCACTAGTTTACTTTCATATTCTATTTTCTCTTTCTTTATCAATTTCTTGGTCCTCTTTTGCTGAATTCTAAAATCCTCAGGCTTACTACTCTTTTTGGCAACATTATAAGCCTCTTCCTTTGATCTAATACTATCTTTAACTTCTCTTGTTAGCCACAGTTGGACCACTTTTCCTGTGGGGTTTTTGTGCCTTAAAAGGAATGTATATTTGTTGTAAGTTATGTATTAATTCTTTAAATGCTAGCCATTGCTTGTCTACTGTCATACCTTTTAATGTAGTTTCCCAATCTACCTTAGCCAACTTGCCCCTCATACCTATATAGTTTGCTTTGTTTAGATTTAAGACCCTAGTTTCAGATTTAACTAAATACTCCCAGCACAGTGCAGCCCACAGAACTAATTCCAATTGAACTGCAGCCAGCTGATGGTTGTTAATGATCTGAACTTTGTGCTCCACTGCATATTCGACGATGTAATTACAGTACAGGGCAGGCAGGAAGTGTTGACTCCAAACAACAAGGACCTGATCCAAGTGCAGAACTTCAACATACTAAACTCGATCCCACTTCTTTTGATTGTATAGAACTCCTAATATAGCCATGACATTAGGAGTGTTTCATCCCGAGCGAAGATAAAAAGATCCCTAATTCAGTCCTCATGTTTGCATTGCTCATAAATAATCAGTCCAGCACATGTGAATTGTGTAAAAGATGATGGGTAATTTCTTCCAACGATCATATTTCATATAATAAAATGTTCAAATTCAGATTCAACTGCAGTATGTATGATTCAATGGCATAGGGTACAAATATCACCAAGTAATCATTTTTAAATCAGCCTTCAGAAACCCTGATTTAAGTATTCTCAGATTTAAACTTTATATGCAATTGTCAGCATTAAATCTCATTGGAGATTTAGTCGTCTCTGTAGCTAATTGATTATCTATATATAGCCAGAGAGAGAAGACCGGAGTATCCTCGAGCAACAATAATTCAACAATTTGCACTTATATAGCTCCTTTAATGTAGAAAAATATCCCAAAGTGTAATCAGATAAAAAGCAGCCACCAAGCCAAAGGAGAGGTGACTAAAATTTGGTCAAATGAAAACAACGTGCTGGAAATACTCGGCAGGTCAGGCAACATCTGTAGAGAGAAACAGAGTTAACGCTTCAACTTGATGACCTTTCGTTAGAACAACAATTTGCACTTATATAGCGCCTTTAATGTAGAAAAATATCCCGAAGTGTAATCAGAGAAAAAAAAATCAATCAGACAAAATTTGTTCTGACGACAGGTCATCGACCTAAAACGTTAACTCTTGTTTCTCTCTCCACAGATACTGCCTGACCTAATGAGTATTTCCAGCATTTTCTGGTTTTATTTCAGATTTCCAGCATCTGCAGTATTTTGCTTTTGTAGCTTGGTCAAATAGGTGGATTTTAAGGAGGGTCTTCAAAGTGGAGGCGCAAAAAGGTTTAGGGAGGGAATTCCAAAGTTTAGGGCACAGACAGCTGAAGGCACGGCTGTCAATGGTGAGGCAAAGGGAATGGGGGATACACAAGAGGCCAGATTCAGAGGAACGTAGAGTTCTCAGAGGGTTGTAGGACTGGAGAAGGTTATATAGATAGGGAGGCCACGGAGGGATTTGAACACGCGACCTCTACCTCCTAGAAGGACAAGGGCAGCAGGCGCAGGGAACACCACCACCTGCAAGTTCCCCTCCAAGTCACACACCATCCTGACTTGGAAATATATCGCCGTTCCTTCATCGGCCAGTGTCGGGAGCGGAGAGAGCAGCAGCACAGCGAGTAGTTAAACTCACTTTCGTGGGCTTTTTACAGAGGCCAGTGTCGGGAAAGGGCCCTTGAGTATATCATTTAATTGAAGTGAAATTGGTGGGATTCATTTAATTTAATTTTAGGGTAAGTCATGGCAGGAGAGCTCCGCCCCGTGATATGCTCCTCCTGCTATATGTGGGAATCAGGGACGAGTCCTGTGTCCCTGACGACCATGTGTGTGGGAAGTGTATCCAGCTGCAGCTACTGATAGACCATATTGTGGCGCTGGAGCTGCGGATGGATGCATATTGGAGCATTCGCGACGCGGAGAACGTCGTGGATAGCACGTTTAGCGAGTTGGTCACACCGCAGGTAAAGGGTGTACAGGCAGGAAGTGAATGGGTGACCACCAGGCAGAGAAAGAGGAGCAGGCAGGTAGTGCAAGGGTCCCCTGTGGCCATCCCCCTCTCAAGCAGATATACCACTTTGGATACTGTTGGGGGGGATGACTTATCAGGGGAAGGCAGCAGCAGCCAACTTCCTGGCATCATGGGTGGCTCTGCTGCACAGGCTGGGAGGAAAAAGTGTGGAAGAGCTATAGTGATAGGGGACTCAATTGTAAGGGGAATAGATAGGCGTTTCTGCGGCCGCAAACGAGACTCCAGGATGGTGTGTTGCCTCCCTGGTGCAAGGGTCAAGGATGTCTTGGAGCGGCTACAGAACATTTTGGAGGGGGAGGCGAACAGCCAGTTGTCGTGGTGCACATAGGCATCAACGATATAGGTAAAAAACGGGATGAGGTCCTAAAAGCAGAATATAGGGAGTTAGGAGGTAAATTAAAAAAATAGGACCTCAAAAGGTAGCAATCTTAGGATTGCTACCAGTGCCACGTGCTAGTCAGAGTAGAAATAGGAGGATATTTCAAATGAATACGTGGCTAGAGGAATGGTGCAAGGGGGAGGGATTCAAATTCCTTGGACATTGGAACCGGTTCTGGGGGAGGTGGGACCAGTACAAACGGGACGGTCTGCACCTGGGCAGGGCCGGGACCGATGTCCTAGGGGGAGTGTTTGCTAGTGCTGTTGGGGAGGGTTTAAACTAAAGTGGCAGGGGGTTGGGAACCTGAGCAGGGAGACAGAGGAAAGTGAAACAAGGATAAAAGCAAAAGACAGGAAGGAGAAAAACAAAAGTAGAAGGCAAAGAACTCAACGGTTTAAATCAAACATGGTCACAGTAAATAATAATTCATATAGGTCTGAGAGTGTTAAGAAAACAAGCCTGAAGGCTTTGTGTCTTAATGCAAGGAGCATTCGGAACAAGGTGGATGAGTTAGCTGCGCAAATAGAGGTAAATGAATACGATGTGATTGGGATTACAGAAACATGGCTCCAGGGTGGCCAACGCTTGGAACTCAACATCCAGGGGTATTCAATATTTAGGAAAGATAGGCAAAAAAGAAAGGGAGGTGGGGTAGCATTGCTGGTTAAAGAGGGGATTAACACAATTGAAAGGAAGGATATTAGCTCTGATGATGCGGAATCTGTATGGGTAGAACTGAGAAATAACAAGGGGCAGAAAACGTTAGTGGGAGTGGTATATAGACCTCCAAACAGTAATACGGAGGTTGGGGACGGCATTAAAAGGGAAATTAGAGAAGCATGCAGTAAGGGCACAGCAGTCATCATGGGTGACTTTAATTTACATATAGATTGGGCTAACCAAATTAGTAAAAATACTGTGGAGGAGGAATTCCTAGAATGTTTACGGGATGGTTTTCTGGAACAATATGTCGAGGAACCAACCAGAGATCAGGCCATCTTAGACTGGGTATTATGTAACAAGAAAGGATTAATTAGCAATCTTGTTGTATGAGGCCCCTTGGGTCAGAGTGATCATAATATGATAGAATTCTTCATTAGGATGGAGAGTGAAGTAGTTGAGTCAGAGACTAGGGTCCTGAATTTAAATAAAGGAAACTATGATGATATGAGGCGTGAATTGGGTAGGATTGATTGGGGAATGTCACTCAAAGGGTTGATGGTGGATAGGCAATGGCAAACATTCAAAGACTGCATGGATGAACTACAGAATTTGTTCATCCCAGTGTGGCATAAGAATAAAACAAAAAGGGTGACTCAACCGTGGCTAACAAGGGAAATTAGGGATAGCATAAGATCCAAGGAGAGGGCATATAAATTGGCCAGAAAAAGCGGTAACCCTGAGGATTGGGAGATTAGGATTCAACAAAGGAGGACAAAGGGGGGGAAAATAGAATATGAAAGTAAGCTTGCAGGGAACTGAAAGAGCTTTTATAGATATGTGAAGAGAAAAAGATTAGTGAAATCAAGTGTAGGTCCCTTGCAGTCAGAAGCGGGGGAAGTTATACTGGGGAACAAAGAAATGGCAGACCAATTAAATGCATATTTTGGTTCTGTCTTCACAAAGGAGGACACAAATAACCTCCCAGAGATGTTGGAGAACATAGGGTCTGATAAAAGGGAGGAACCGAAAGAAATCAGTATTTGCAGGGAAATGGTGTTAGGGAAATTGACGGGATTGAAGGCCGATAAATCCCCAGGGCCTGATAATCTACATCCTAGGGTACTTAAGGAAGTGGCCCTAGAAATAGTAGATGCATTGCTGATCATCTTCCAACATTCGATGGAATCTGGAACTGTACCCATGGATTGGAGGGTAGCTAATGTTACCCCACTATTCAAAAAGGGTGGTAGAGAGAAAGCGGGGAATTACAGACCGGTAAGCCTGACATCGGTAGTGGGGAAAATGCTAGAGTCCATTATAAAGGATGTAATAGCTGAGCACTTGAAAAACAGTGACAGGATCGGACAAAGTTAACATGGATTTACAAAAGGTAAATCGTGCTTGACTAATCTACTGGAATTTTTTGAGGATGTAACTGGGAAAATAGATAAGGGAGAACCAGTAGATGTGGTGTATTTGGACTTTCAAAAGGCTTTCGATAAGGTCCCGCATAAGAGGTTAGCGTGTAAAGTTAAGGCACATGGGATTGGGGGCAAGGTATTGACTTGGATAGAGAACTGGTTGGCGGACAGAAAGCAGAGAGTAGGAATTAATGGGTCTTTTTCCGAGTGGCAGGCAGTGACTAGTGCGGTACCGCAGGGATCGGTCCTTGGACTCCAGCTATTCACAATATACATTAATGATCTAGATAAGGGAACTAAATGTAATATCTCCAAGTTTGCAGAGGACACAAAGCTGGGTGGGCGTGTGTGCTGCGAGGAGGATACCGAGAAACTCCAGGATGATTTGGACAGGTTGGGTGAGTGGGCAGAAGCAATATAACGTGGATAAATGCGAGGTTATCCACTTTGGTGTCAAAAACAGAAAGGCAGACTATTATCTGAATGGCAATAGATTGGGAGAAGGGGAAGTGCAACGAGACCTGGGTGTCCTTGTGCACCAGTCGCTGAAGGTAAGCATGCAGGTGCAGCAGGCGGTGAAGGCGGCAAATGGTATGTTGGCCTTCATAGCGAAAGGGTTTGAGTATAGGAACAGGGATGTCCTGCTGCAGTTGTACAGGGCCTTGGTGAGACCACACCTTGAGTACTGTGTGCAGTTTTGGTCGCTTTATCTGAGGAAGGATGTTCTTGCCATGGAAGGAGTTCAGCGAAGATTCACAAGGCTGATACCTGGGATGGCAGGAATGACATATGGAGGAGAGATTGGGCTTATACTCGCTGGAGTATAGAAGAATGAGAGGGGATCTCATCGAAACATATAAAATTCTGACAGGTCTGGATAAACTAGATGCAGGAAGAATGTTCCCGATGGTCAGAGAGTCCAGAACCAGGGGTCATAATCTAAGGATAAGGGGTAAGCCATTTAGGACAGAAATGAGGAAGAATTTCTTCACCCAGAGAGTGGTGAACCTGTGGAATTCTCTACCACAGAAGGTAGTTGAGGCCAAGTCATTAAATATATTGAAGAATGAGTTAGATATATTTCTTAAAGATAAAGGTATCAAGGGATATGGGGAGAAGGCAGGTACAGGGTACTGAGTTTGGATGATCAGCCATGATCTCATCGAATGGCGGAGCAGGCTCGAGAGGCCGAATGGCCTACTCCTGCTCCTATCTTCTATGTTTCTTTGTTTCACTGGGTCAAAATCCTGGAACTCCCTCCCTAACAGCACTGTGGGAGTACCTTCACCACAAAGACTGCAATGGTTCAAGGCAGCAGCTCACCACCATCTCAAGGGCAATTAGGGATGGGCAATAAATGCTGGCCTTGCCAGCAACGCTCACATCCCAGGGACAAATAAAAAAACCGAGGATGAGTATTTTAAACTTGAGGTGATGTGGAACCGGGAAACATAAGTCAGGGAGCACAGAGGTGATGGGTGAGCAGGACAAGATATTGGCAGCACAGTTTTGGTAAGAGGCCAACGAGAAGAGCAGAGATAGTCGAATCTGGAGATGACAAAGGCACAAATGAGGGTTTCAGCAGCAGATGGGCTGAGGCAGAGCGGCCATCAGGACACGGTCATTTCTTTAAAAGTATTGTTTGCTTATTTCCCATCGAGCCTTTCCCAATGGTTGCAGACTAAGCTATCAAAGCAGGGGCTGTGTGGATTGATGACGGAGGATAGCCGCCTTTTAACATGACATGTTGGCAGGAGATAGCATGAGCTTCTGGGATACCTCAACAGGGGCAATCTGCTTGGTCCCATGAAGGGGTGGGGCAGAAATCCAGTGACAGGGAGGTGGGGCTGCTTGGAAAGGGACCCAAATACACAACTGGAGAATAGATCACCTTGCTATACTTAGTAGAAGTTGTTTTTAGCCTGCATAGGGAGCCCTCAGATCCCTATTCAGAACTGGTTCATTTTAAGGCACTTTCATACACTCAATATGCTTTCCTGGACACAGCTAGTATGGAACCAATTTTTACACAGTATTGATTACCATACCATAGTCTCATTCATTCTTGGGATGTGAGCATCACTGGAAAGGCCATAATTTATTGCACATCCCTAATTGTGCTTGAGAGGTTAGTGATGAGCCGCCTTCTTAACCTGCTGCAGTCCATGTGGTGAAGGCACTCCTAGAGAGTGCCAGGATTTTGACCCAGCAATGACAAAGGAAAGGCAATACATGCCCAAATTGCGACATTGGGGTTGATGGTGTTGCAGTACACCTGCTGCCCTTGTAATTCCAGGTGATACAGGTGGCGGGCTTGGGAAGGCTCTGTCCAAGAAACCTTGCAGACTTTCTGCACCCTGTAGATAGTAGACCCTGCAGTCACGGTGGGCCGGCGGTGGAGGGAGTAGACATTTAAGGCGGTGGATGGGCTGCTAATCAAGCTGACTGCATTGTCCCGGATGGTTTGAGCATGGGGTTGTGGCTGGGGGCAATCTGTGCGGTGACAACCTCCTGGCTAACACTGCCTGCTGGTAAACAAACTCTCTGCTGTGGAAGTGGGCGGCGATTTAAAGAGAGAAAAACCAACCACAGAGCGAAACCAGCCCAATTTTCAACGTGTTAAAGGCGACAGGACGGAGGTCCGTGCATTTGCTTGAGGCGGGAGCTGGGTCTACTCTACGCGAGGGCCTGGCGCAGGCCCGTTGTCAGGGTGCCGGTTGCCAGGGTGACCGTGACTGGGCCCGCCCTCACCGGGCGTCATGCAACCAACACGGTGCCCGCGCGCTGCCTTTCCCCCGCTCTCCCTCTTACCGGGGCCGAGATTCCGTTTACTTATCTGTCTGATATTTCTCACCCGCCATCCGGACCCTCTGCTTCCCCCCACAATGGCCGAACCCCCATTTTAATTTAATTTAACTTCCCGCCGCCCCATGGCCATAATCACACCGCCCTTGTATTCCGCCGCCAACACACGGTGTCACATCAGTGTCACGTTAAAAATAACGACGAGCAACAAAGTAAACAAAAGAAAAAAAATTCGGCCTACAATCTGTGTCCATGCGGTGTCGATACGTCCGAATACTTCGTTATAATCTGCGGGACTCTTTCGTTTTCAACCCCTCGATATCTTCCACTACAAGGAGTGAAATGCCGGAAATGCTTGCGGTTGCCAGGGAACAGTTTCCGGCGGAGGGGACTCCACGGTGACGCGTCACTGCCGCGTGCAGCGCAATAACAGCCGTGACGTCACAAAGGGGCGAACCCTGACGAGCGGGCTTCCCTCGGGTTCACGCGCTCAAATGGTTACAGTGTGGCGGGTAGGCTTTCCAGCCTCCTCGTCCCCAGTGTAATTCAGGCAAAGCTGGGCCGGGCCGGCAGGGAAAGCGCTGTCAGCACAGACTTTAGAGAGCCGTGCTTGATTTTTGTAGCAGGGTAACAGAAATAAGTTGCATTTTTCTTCCCCAGCGTACAATAACAGTAGATCCCTCTTATCAAAGAGATGCGGCGAGTGACTGCTTTGCGTTGCAGTATGTTACAAAGCCGTTTGCTATACTTTACCAGTTTTATATCTAACTCAACCGTATTTCTGAATAATCATAGATGGGTTTTTTCTATTGGTTGGCAAAAGAAACTTGCACTTACATAGCGCCTTTCACAACCACCGGACGTCCCAAAGCGCTTTACAGTTCTTTTGAAGTGTAGACACTGTTGTAATGTGGGAAATGAGGCAGCCAATTTGCACTCAACAAGCTCCCACAAACAGCAGTGTGATAATGACCAGATAATCTGTTTTAGTTATGTCGATTTGAGGGATAAATATTGGCCAGGAAGTTAGGGATAACTCCCCTGTTCTTGCCATGGGATCTTTTACGTCCACTTGAGCAAGTAAACAGGGCCTCAGTTTAACGTCTCATCCAAAAGACAGTACCTCTGACAGTGCAGCACTCCCTCAGTATTACACTGTATGTCAGCCTACATTTTTGTGCTCAAGTCTCTGGAGTGAGACTTGAACCCACAACCTTGTGACTCGGAGGTGAGGGCGCTACCCACTGAGCCACGGCTGCCACAAATAGAAGACATGATACCAAATAACAAGTTGGAATGTTTTTCTACATTAAAGGCACTATATTTAAGTAAGTTATTGTTGTAGGAGAAAACACAAAAAATTAGGGAATGAAACTAAAATGGATTTGGCAGAGTAGTGAGTTAGAAACTGTCCATTCACCTTTCAGGTCATGGTTCAAAATGAACCCAGGGAATGGGATGAAGACCTTTAAGCAGATGTTTCATTTGTAGCATTTGGAATTGTTTGTAAAACTTCTCATTATTGGTAACAAGCCAGGCCAACCTTTTACTATTACATTTTGAAACACGACCACAGCAACATAACAAAATTATTGTAATAACAACAAAATATTTAGATATAAATTCCATAAGAATATTGCAGATAAGCAAATCATAATCTCCTTCAGATAGCAATTTGTCGATTGCTTGATTGACATCCCACATTGAGGGAGATGCTGATGGAGATGAGATGATAATCTTTCCGCTTCATAAGATTAATTAAATTCAAGGTCAGATTTGCAATCGGTAAAGTGAAATCTGGAATGTGAGGTGTAGGATCGATGAGGTCAGAACACTCTCTCCCCCATGAGTAGGGTTATAACATCGATAAGGGTGCGGTGACGTGGTAAAGAACAGAAATTTGGCGAAATTTCAGTCCCTGATATGCAAACGTTTGCTCATTTGTTGCTGCACAGTTCTGGCCATCTGTATTATAGGTCACCTTAGTTCTATTCCCTTTCCATGTTGTTAACCGGACTAGACAAGTCGTGGAATTAGTATCATCCTTCGTCATTAACCCGCATATCTGGCCCTTCACCTCGAATACATCTCATCAGAACAGATATTGATTTTCCTGCATCACAGAACAACCCAGGTTGGGTACCTTCCATGATGCAGATTTCTGGTCATGCGCTATTAGTTTGGGTAAATGAACCCTTTGTTTGTAAATTTCCCTGACACTGAGGGTGGTTCTGCTGATTTGTTAATACTCAATATCAACGAAAGGTAAGGACAAAGTAAGTGACACGTACAAATAATCCAACAAAGGGTGGAGTTTGTTCTTATCTCCATTCTGTCCCATTGGATGGATAATGATATAACTCAGATTTCGGATTGTTGAGACAAGTGGGATTTCGATCTTTATTTTGCTGTTCTTGGTTGAATACCAGCAGATGAGCTCTGAGTCTCACAATATATCTGGAACATTGCCTCTCGTAAGGAATCCCAATGTCTGATAAATGCATGAGAGCACATGTGCTCCACATGCGGTACAAACTGTTGCTCGCCCTATTTGCTGTGATCAGGTAACATTCAAGAGTTTCTGGCCAGCATAGTATTTTAATTCAGATATAGAAGAAAACAAATCTGTCTTGTGATTATACTTTCATTCAAAATTTAATTTGCTCATGACTATATTTTCATTGAACTTCTAACAGAGCCGCCCCCCTCCCCTGTGTCGGCATTGAGACTTTTAGTGAAGCCCTACTTGATCAGAAACGTGTACATTTAAATAACCAGCTCTCTGTCTTCCCTCAGAAGGGAGTGATTGCTCTCTTGGGTATGCAGTGCAGTCAATAGTTGCAGCTTCTTTCAGCATGGTTCTGAGATAGAATTGTTCTTTGTCACTAATCCAATCAGTATTAAATGCAGAAGGGTTAACATGTACAGAGATAACTTCACCACCCACCCGAGTAATCCTGATGTTGAGGTCAGGCAATCCCAACTCCCTCCCCTATCTATCTGCCAGTGTCTCATTCATACTGTGTGGTATTTCCTCTAATTATTGCAGTGCCTCACCCATGGTAGTTTTGCACCCTCCATAAACCTGAGCTCATCCAAAACTCTGCTGCCCGTATCCTAACTCGCATCAAGTCCCATTCATCACCCCAGTGCTCGCTGACCTACACTGGCTCCTAGTCCAGCAACGCCTCGATTTAAAAATTCTCATTCTTGTGTTCAAATCCCTCCATGGCCTCACCTCTCCATATCTCTGTAACCTTCTCCAGCTTTACAACCCTCCGAGGTATCTGCGCTCTTCCAATTCTGGCCTCTTGAGCATCCCCAATTTTAATCGCTCCACGATTGGTGGCCGTGCCTTCAGCTGCCAAGGCTCTAAGCTCTGGAATTCCCTCCCTAAACATCTCCTCCTCTCTAGCTCTCTCTCTTTCCTCCTTTAAGTTGCTCCTTAAAACCTACCTCTTTGGCCAAGCTTTTGGTCACCTGTTCTAATATCTGCTTATGTGGCTCGGTGTCAAATTTTGTTTTATAATGCTCCTGTGAAGCACCTTGGGACGTTTTTACTATGTTAAAGGCGCTATATAAATGCAAGTTGTTATTGATCAAGTGATCAATTTTCCCAGCTAGAATCCTATCCAGACTAACAGTAAGCCTGGGTAAGTGAGGATCGAATGGTGGCAGAACCGGAGTAGCGTTAGCGGCCAAGATATTCCAGTGATTTAATATGTGTTTCCCAATTACAATCGGATTGTATGCTTTAATCACCATGTTTTTCTCTCTCTATACTAAGTGAACCCATAAGCTTCTTTACCCATATCAAGCTATTAACCTGTTATATTACGCACTATTTTACATTCCCTTCCTCGGAACTCGGCAAACTACTTGCATGTAATAGAAATACTCCCGGTAATCCTGCACCACCACCATTGTCGCAGTCCCGAGAACCACGATCACCTGTAATAAAGAACAGGAAATTTAGTGTGGCTCTTCTGGAGAGCCCTGGAATGGGTTAATCTGCATCTGCCAATTTTCTGAATTACTTCTGTTACCGTGGGAAGTGCAGTTGGTAAAATATCCATTCAAATTGAGTCCTGATACTTAAAATTTAATAATACCTTCAGCATTGCAACTTAGCAAAAGTTGTTGCCCAGTGAATATTCAAGCAGAGCTCGTCTGATACTAGAAAAACAATTAAAATCTGACTGTGAACAGAAGGGGCGGAGCCAGCTTTATCGTATTAGCTCCAGACTCAAGCAGATGCCCAGTAATACTTAAAGAATCTTTGTCGAATTGAAAAGAAAACAATTGATTATGATCTCAAATCTCACAGACGTAAAATAGTCCCGTAACTTTCATTCGCCAAACTCCCTTTAGTCTTGATTTTTTCTTGTGCATTTAACAGTGGGACTATGCTTCCTGTGAATTTATAAAACCAATTTAATGTAAAATAAACTCGCACAAAGATCCTAATACCATAAAATCGCAGATATGATTTGCCCAAATCAAACGTATACTCAAATGGATATGAATTCTGCCAAATAATTCCCTTATCTTGGAGTTTAACTTTTTCTATTGCACTTTGTATTATATATACCTCAATACGATCGCCTCTCATACTCCTCCTTGCAAGGCTGAAATGCCCAAGCTTTTCTAACTTGTCTTCATAGCTCGGTCCTCTGTCACTGATCTCCGTGCCCCGTTTGCTTGGTTGAGTGCTTCTGTACAATGACTGGACATGGTAAGTGTTGAGCCTACTATCATTCCCCCATCTCTTTCAGCCTCTCCCTTCGTTGGTTCAACATTCAGTAAATATGTGCCCTACATTTCCTATTTTTAAAAAATTATTCGTTCTTGAAATGCTATTACCCATCCCTAATTACCCATCCCTAATTGCCCTTGAGAAGGTGGTGGTGAGCCGCCTTCTTGAACCACTGCAGTCCGTGTGGTGAAGGTACTCCCACAGTGCTGTTAGGGAGGGTGTTCCAGGATTTTGACCCAGCGACGATGAAGGAACAGCAAAAAATGTCCAAGTGAGGATGGTGTGTGACTTGGAGGGGAACTTGGAGGTGATGGTGTTCCCATGCACATTGTCCTAGGTGGTAGAGGTTGCGGATTTAGGAGGTGCTGTCGAAGAAGCCTTGGTGAGTTGCACCCTGTAGGTAGTCCACGGTGCGTCGGTGGTGGAGGGAATGAATGTTTAAAGTGGTGGATGGGGTAGCGATCAAGTTTGCTGATGACACAAAACTAGATGGGATTGTGAGTTGTGAGGAGGATGAAAAGAGGCTTCAAGGCGATTTAGACAAGTTGAGTGAGTGGGCAAATACATGGCAGATGCAGTATAACATGGATAAATGTGAAGTTATCCACTTTGGTAGGAAAAACAGAAAGGTAGAGTATTATTTAAATGGTGATAGATTGGGAAATGCTGATGTACAAAGGGACCTGGGTGTCTTTGTACACCAGTCACTGAAAGCAAACATGCAGGTGCAGCAAGCAGTTAGGAAGGCAAATGGTATGTTGGCCTTCATTGCAAGAGGATTTGAGTACAGGAGCAAGGATGTCTTACTACAGTTGTACAGGGCCTTGGTGAGACCACACCTGGAGTACTGTGTGCAGTTTTGGTCTCCTTACCTAAGAAAGGATATACTTGCCATAGAGGGAGTGCAGCGAAGGTTCACCAGACTGATTCCTGGGATGGCAGGACTGTTGTATGAGAAGAGATTGGGTTGACTAGGCCTGTGTTCACAAGAGTTTAGAAGAATGAGAGGGGATCTCATTGAAACGTATAAAATTCTGACAGGGCTAGACAGACTGGATGCAGGGAGGATGTTTCCCCTGGCTGGGGTGTCTAGAACAAGGGGTCACAGTCTCAGGATACGGGGTAGGACATTTAGGACTGAGATGAGGAGAAATTTCTTCACTCGGAGGGTGGTGAACCTGTGGAATTCTCTACCACAGACAGCTGTGGAAGCCAAGTCGCTGAATATATTTAAGAAAGAGATAGATAGATTTCTAGACACAAAAGGCATCAAGGGGTATGGGGAGAGAGCGGGAATATGGTATTGAGATAGAGGATCAGCCATGATCATATTGAATGGCGGAGCAGGCTCGAAGGGCCAAATGGCCTACTCCTGCTCCTATTTTTCTATGTTTCTTTCTATATTTCTATTTACAATCTATATTAATGACCTAGATGAAGGGACCGAGTGTAATGTATCCAAGTTTGCTGATGATACAAAGCTAGGTGGGACAGTAAGCTGTGAGGAGAACACAAAGAGTCTGCAAAGGGATATAGATAGACTAAGTGAGTGGGCAGTAAGGTGGCAGATGGAGTATAATATAGGGAACTTTGAGGTTATTCACTTTGGTAGGAAGAATAGAAAAACAATATTTTTTAAATTGTGAGAAACTTTCAAATGTTGGTGTTCAGAGAGATTTGGGTGTCCTTGTGCAAGAAACACAGAAAGCTAGCATGCAGGTACAGCAAGCAATAAGGAAGGCAAATGGCATGTTGGCCTTTATTGCAAGGGGATTGGAGTATAAGAGTAAGGAAGTCTTACTACAATTGTACAGGGCCTTGGTGAGACCACACCTGGAGTACTGTGCACAGTTTTGGTCTCCTTATCTAAGGAAGGATATACTTGCCTTGGAGGTGGTGCAACGAAGGTTCACTAGATTGATTCCTGGGATGAGAGGGCTGTCCTATGATGAGAGATTGTGTAGAATGGGCCTATACTCTCTGGAGTTTAGAAGAATGAGAGGTGATCTCATTGAAACATACAAGATTCTGAAGGGGATTGACAGGGTAGATGCTGAGAGGTTGTTTCCCCTGGCTGGAGTGTCTAGAACTAGGGGGCATAGTCTCAGGATAAGGGGTCGGCCATTTAAGACTGAGATGAGGAGGAATTTCTTCACTCAGAGGGTTGTGAATCTTTGGAATTCTCTGCCCCAGAGGGCTGTGAATGCTGAGTCTTTGAGTATATTCAAGGCTGAGATGGATAGATTTTTGGACTCTAGGGGAATCAAGGGATAACTCAGGTCAGACTGGGCCACAAACCGGTGAGTATACTATTGAGAAATTGATGGAGCTGTCACCCAAACCTAACGTGATACGCCCACAAATAGGAAGCCTAATTCCTTCCTACCAGATTATATGTACAACATTTAAGGAGACAATCAAAGGCAGTTTTTGGCCGATGTTTTCTATTCACCACAACAGAGAGGGTCCCAGGACAGGGTGGTCTAGTGGGTTGGCATATTGACTTTCATTTCTGGAACCTGGATTTGAATCCAGCACTGACTAATCTCATGAAAGTCTCTGCTGGCCCTCACAATCCTATTTGAAATCTGTTTGGACATATCTCAATTCAGTTTCCATTTAACCCGTGTTCTATCTGATTGTGAGACAGTGGGGGGAATTTTAACCCCCAAGAACGAGTTGGTTGGGGGCTGATGGAGGGGGAGGGGGCTAAAATATTTGAATTTTCAATTGGGAGCACATCCCATCTCCTGGAACTAACAGAAGCGTGCTTGGGAAGTCGACGAGAAACCTACTTGCCGAAGTCGTGGATTTAATAATTGCAGGCGGGCGCATAGATATTGCTGCAATTAATGTACTTAGGAGATGTTAATGAGCTGTTTGCAAATTGGTTCTAACTTGGCTCCAAAATTAACAAGTGCAGCACCGGTTTCCTGGGGCTCAGGAAACTGACGAGTGAAATGGAAGCAAGATTGAGCCACAGTTCATGTGGGTATTTAACTTGTCATTGTCCCATCTGAATAAAAGCTCACGATCGCACCTGGTGTCTCAGTTCCCTCTGGCAAATGTTTGGCAGAGAATGCTTGTGCAGATACAGCTTTTTTTCAACCTTTGAGGATTTCAAACTAACAAGATCATGATGGGAGGCACGTTGGATTGTGTTTGGCAGCACATCAGAAGAATACCATTACCATCCAAGGCAGCGACGATGTGCTGTGGTGGGGTCAGCACGTGCACAGGAGGGAGGTGCACAGGAGGGAGGTGTACAGGAGGGAGGTGCACGGGAGGGGGGTACACAGGAGAGAGAGGTGCACGGGAGGGGGGTACACAGGAGAGAGAGGTGCACAGGAGGGGGGTACACAGGAGGGAGGTGTACGGGAGGGGGGTGCACAGGAGAGAGGTGTACGGGAGGGAGGTGTACAGGAGGGAGGTGCACGGGAGGGGGGTACACAGGAGAGAGAGGTGCACAGGGGGATACACAGGAGAGAGAGGTGCACAGGAGGGAGGTGCACGGGAGGGAGGTGTACAGGAGGGGGGTGCATGGGAGGGAGGTGCACGGGAGGGGGGTACACAGGAGGGAGGTGCACAGGAGGGGGGTACACAGGAGGGAGGTGCACAGGAGGGGGGTACACAGGAGAGAGGTGCACAGGAGTGGGGTGCACAGGAGGGCGGTGTACGGGAGGGAGGTGTACGGGAGGGAGGTGTATGGGAGGGGGGTACACAGGAGAGAGAGGTGCACAGGAGAGAGAGGTGCACAGGAGGGGGGTGCACAGGAGGGATTGTACGGGAGGGAGGTGTACGGGAGGGAGGTGTACAGGAGGGGGGTGCACAGCAGGGCAGTGTATGGGAGGGAGGTGTACGGGAGGGAGGTGTACAGGAGGGGGGTGCACAGGAGGGGGGTGCACAGGAGGGAGGTGTACAGGAGGGAGGTGTACAGGAGGGCGGTGTACGGGAGGGGGATGCACAGGAGGGCGGTGTACGGGAGGGAGGTGTACAGGAGGGCGGTGTATGGGAGGGAGGTTTACGGGAGGGAGGTGTACAGGAGGGCGGTGTACGGGAGGGGGATGCACAGGAGGGCGGTGTACGGAAGGGAGGTGTACAGGAGGGCGGTGTACGGGAGGGAGGTGTACGGGAGGGAGGTGTACAGGAGGGCGGTGTACAGGAGGGAGGTGTACGGGAGGGAGGTGTACAGGAGGGAGGTGTACAGGAGGGAGGTTTTACGGGAGGGAGGTGTACAGGAGGGAGGTGTACGGGAGGGAGGTGTACAGGAGGGAGGTGTATGGGAGGGAGGTGTACAGGAGGGAGGTGCACGGGAGGGGGCTACACAGGAGAGAGAGGTGTACAGGAGGGGGGTACACAGGAGAGAGGTGCGCAAGAGGGGGGTACACAGGAGAGAGGTGCACAGGAGTGGGGTGCACAGGAATGGGGCCGAGGTTGCAGGAGGCACTACCACCCTCACAGGTTCTACAGGCAGAGGCTCAGCTTCCTTGACCTCTCGGAAGAGCAGTGCTTCTGCAGGCTGAGATTTTTTAAAATTTGTTCCTGGGATGTGGGTGCCGCTGGCAAGTCCAGCATTTATTGCCCATCCCTAGTTGCCCTTGAGAAGGTGGTGGTGAGCCGCCTTCTTGAACCGCTGCAGTCCATGTGGGGATGGTACTCCCGCAGTGCTGTTAGGGAGGGAGTTCCAGGATTTTGACCCAGCAATGATGAAGGATCGACGATATAGTTCTAAGTCAGCATGGTGTGTGACTTGGAGGGGAACTTGGAGGTGGTGGTGTTCCCATGCGCCTGCTGCCCTTGTCCTTCTAGGTGGAAGAGGTCGCGGTTTGGGACGTGCTGCTGAAGAATCCATGGCGAGTTGCTGCAATGCATCTTATAAATGGTACACACTGCAGCCACGGTACACTGGTGGTGGAGGGAGCGAATGTTTAAGGTGGTGGATGGGGTTGCCAATCAAGTGGGCTGTTTTGTCCTGGATGGTGTCGAGCTTCTTGAGTGTTGTTGGAGCTGCACTCATCCAGGCAAATGAAGAGTATTCTATCACACTCCTAACTTGTGCCTTGTAGATGGTGGAAAGGCTTTGGGGAGTCAGGAGGTGAGACACTCGCCGCAGAATACCTAGCCTCAGACCTGCTCCTGTAGCTACAGTATTTATGTGGCTGGTCCAGTTAAGTTTCTGGTCAATGGTGACCCCCAGGATGTTGATGTTGGGGGATTCGGCGATGGTAATGCCGTTGAATGTCAAGGGGAGGTGGTTAGACTCTCGCTTTTTAGAGATAGTCATTGCCTGGCACTTGTGTGGCGAGAATGTTTCCTGCCACTTATCAGCCCAAGCCTGAATGTCGTCCAGGTCTTGCTGCATGCAGGCATGGACTGCTTCATTATCTGAGGAGTTGCGAATGGTGCTGAACACTGTGCAGTCATCAGCGAACACCTCCACTTCTGACCTTATGATGGAGGGAAGGTCATTGCCATGTTAGGTGGTCGCACGCATCTGCAGCTTCCTAGAAAAAGACCTGCTCCCTGCTGGGCCTGGTGGCCACACCTTACCAGTGGCTGTGAAAGTCACCACCACCCTTAATTTTTTCACCGCCGGATCCTTCTAGGGTGCTACTGGAGACATCTCAAGGGTCTCTCAGTCGGCTGCGCATAAATGCATAAGGCAGGTGACGGATGGATTGTGTGTCAGGGCTGGGAATTATATAAGCTTCCCCTGTGATGACAATAGCCAGAATGAGCGGCTGCTCGGATTTGCCTCTCTGGCTGGATTCCCCCAGGTGTAGGGTGCCATCGACTGCACACACATGGCAATCCGAACACCACCACAGCAACCAGGAGTTTTTATAAGCCACAGGGGAAATTATTCCATCAATGTGCAGCTGGTGTGCAACCACAAGAAGAGGTTCATGCAGGTGTGCGCCAGATGCTTTCATACTGAGGCCGTCCAACATTCCAGACCTTTTGGTTCCAGGAAGCAGACTTAAGGGCTGGCTCGGAGTAGACAAGGGATACCTACTTCAAACTTAGCTCATGACACCTGTGAGGAACCCCACCAATGAGGTGCAGCAGCGCTACAACGAGAGCTCCCCACCCTCCCTTTGCACTTCAACCACTCATCCACTTATTGCACATCCCAATGGGTCCCATCATGTAATGACATTCATCATTAAACAAGTGAAAGTGCGAGTTGGCTCTTGGGATGCAATAATGGGCAAAATGTGGAAGTGGTGCTAATCAATAAATTTTAAGTGGTGTTATAAAAGAAAATTTAACAACATAATATTTGTCAAACACCCACGTACATACCCTTGGTTAATTACAATTTCTTGAGCTTACACTTCCTACCGCTTCTACGTGATGCATCCCATGTGGTTTCAGCAGAGGTAGAGGC
Source organism: Squalus acanthias (assembly GCA_030390025.1). Taxonomy (NCBI): domain Eukaryota; kingdom Metazoa; phylum Chordata; class Chondrichthyes; order Squaliformes; family Squalidae; genus Squalus; species Squalus acanthias. The sequence goes on along the minus strand of CM059429.1, from coordinate 111,568,221 downwards.
AGCTGTTCAGATCCCTGCCCTGATTGCTGAGATGCTTTTGACCTATGCCCACTGGGTTCTGGAGCCTCTGAGGGCCCCGCTAAAGACTGCTCCACCTGCACCTGTGCAGGGGCAGACTCGGCCATCGGGAAATGAGGAAGCATGATGGGGACTGGCTGGAGGGTGGGGGGGCGGGTGGTGGTGGCAGGTAACAGGTGAGAAATGGGAGCGCTTTGAGTGAAGATCCCACTTCCATGTCCCCATTCGCCATCATCCCTCTCCTGGGCCAGCGACACGTCAGTCCTACCACTCTGCTGCAGACCAGATTGGTGAAGATCCGTGATGTGTTGTAAGGCCACGGATAAGGTATCTGTCATCCTGTTTAAGGCAGCAGACAAGTTGGCATCCAAAGTCTGCATGGCCGTGGTCATGGCCTGCACGGACTCATTTGAGAGCCGTGCTTGAAGCTCCCTGGAGGCGGCCTCTCTTGCCATGGCAGACATTCTCGCAATTCCCTGCTCTACCTATCCACTAGTGATTGAGCTGGACTCCTCCATCATCTCCGCAATTGTGGAGAGTGTGCATGGCACGTCTGTCAGTACCTCGCAAAGTTGCTGATGTACATTTATTATTCTCCTTCTCAACTATGGCCCTCGGGGTTCAGCATCTGTGTCCATCTGAGCAGAGCTTGGAGAGGATTGCACCCCTGACGCAGACTCTCCACAGCTGTCCCTGCCACCAGTGTCTGCTTGTGCTCACTTGTGAGGTGTGAATCACCAGGTGAAAATCCAACTAACTCTTTAAGTGGACCCACTGAAGTGGGAGTATTTGCACTGGTGCATGGCTGTTCATCCTGTGACGGTGCACCCTCAGAAGTATTGAGGTCTTCTGAGGAATCATCCTCCTGGATGTCCAACGACACTTGCTGTATGCATGAAGGCCCTGGAAGACAAAAGAAAGGGAAATGAATTAGTTGTGGCAAAGTCATAATCTTGACAATCACCGTACTCAGTCTTCTCATAGTTTAGTTATTGATCAATTAAAGTCAGCATATGTGTGTCAGAGATTTTTGTAATTCTGTCACCAGCTATCTCCGGGCTCCCTATCTTTGCATCTCCGACTGAGAGGGACGCGGATGTGCCACTTATCTCCAGAGCCTCCTCTGCATCAGTGAGCTGGACTATTTGTGGCGGTCCACTCCAGTCCTCTCCCTTGCGTTTTGTGCTCTCTTCTCCTACAAGGGGGGAAAAAACCAGACCTGTGAGTGAGTCAAGGTGAGATATTCACCTGATGGATGTAGTTCATTCGGTGAGGGAGACTACGAGACACATGCATCACATTGCGTAAGGATTGGAGTGAGTGGCAACGGTGGATACATGGGGAGGTGAGGAAGTGTATAGAAAGTGAAGGGTGAGTGCTGCTTAAACCACAGTATGGTGGGGGGCTTAAACCACAGGATGGAGGGGGGCTTAAACCACAGGATGGTGGGGGGCTTAAATCACAGGATGGTGGGGGGCTTAAACCACAGGATGGTGGGAGGCTTAAACCACAGGATGGAGGTGAATCAGCAAATGGACTCACTTTTCCTGACCTGGTTCGGTTATTAAACCGCTTCCTGCACTACATCCAAGACTGGGGCACTACGGTCCTGCAGCTCACCTCCTCAGCTAGCTCCAACTAAGCCTTCCTAGTGAGAGCCACAGGTTTCTTCCTCCCATTGCTGGGGAAAAGTCTGTCCCTCCTGCTCCTACCTGCACCCAGTAGTAATTCCATGGATGGGTAAGAACATAGAATATAAGAATTAGGAGCAGGATTCGGCCATACTGCCCTTTGAGCCTGCTCTGCCGTTCAACAAGATCATTGACCTCAACTCCACTTTCCTGCCCGATCCCCATATTCCTTGATTCCCCTAGAGTCCAAAAATCTCTCTATCTCAGCATAATTAAATCTGGGTGCTGTCCTTGTTCTATGTGCACCATTCATCCTGAACACCTCTAATTTCCATTTGTACACTGTCCCTTTAAATACAGCTGAGATTGTGCCGTGTGGGTGCGCATCACACCCGCTGCACAGCTTGGAGACGCGAAACCTGAAAGTCAAAATTAATTGGTTGAATTGAGTTGAGATCACAAATTCCGACCTGCTCAGTTGATTTCTGGGTTTGGCCCACACAATTCCACCCCCTTGCATGGAAGCAGCCTTCATATTAATATCGTGGATAGTGTAGAAGGTTAACTTGTGTTTAACTCATGTTGGATCTGATTGTGGGACAGTGTAGAATGATTATGAAGGGCCAAGAGTTTCCGCTTTGGGCGCAATCGCTGATCCGGGCGTAAATTGCACCTGTTTTGAGAAGTGTTTTTTCCCGCTGAAATTCAGATGCATATCGCCAAATGTAAAATCTGCCATGAAGCAGTGCAATCGGGCAATGTTTTAAAAGGTAATTAAAAAAAAATTGCTTTAAATAATATTTCTTGATATATTTAAGAGTGGTAACTTGGTGCAGTTTTATTAATACAGCTGAAAATGGGTTTATCACAAAAAATAAGCATTTTTAATCAGAGTGTCTAGTCCGCCACCTGTGAGTAACCCGATTTTAAACTACTGAAAGTGACTTTTAAAAACTAGACAGAACCATTTGCTAATTATATTGGGGTACAGTAGTCAGTTGCTTAGTAAATCAAAAAAAAAATTACATTGAAAAGCTTTTAAAACGCTGTGTCCTTGTGCCCAAAAGTTCCAGCTTAATTTTTGAAGCCTCCTAGAAGGCCTGCAAACGAGCTCAATTGGCGGAAACTCGCCATGGTGATTCATTCACCCCGGGGACATGGCCAATTTTGTGGGCGGGGTTGGCTTCTAGCGCAATATTTTTTAAACTAGCACAAAAGACTATGGAAACGACTTGCGCTGAACATAATTTGCGCTTAAAATTCCGCGAGTTTTTGCGGCAGTTACGCCGATATCACGGTGAAAAACCCAGCGCAACTCTACCCTAGTTAGACAGATTGTTGGGTTTTCACCTGGTGACTCACACTTCACAAGTGAGCAAGAGCAGATGGTGGAAACGGGGACAGCAGTGAAGAGTCCGCATCGGGGGGCACAGCCCTCTCTAAGCTCTGCTCAGCTGGACACAGATGCTGTACCCTGGGGGCCGTCGATGAAAAGGAGAATCATTGAGCAGCAGCAGAGAATGTGCGATGCACTGGCAGGCCTTCAAAGCACACTGTCCATGATTGCAGAGAGAATGGAGCAGACCGTCTCAAGCATGAGTAGGTTGATGTCATAGGGCATTGTTGCATGGATAGAGTGGTCAACTCCGTGGATCATCAAACGCTGCAATCAAATGAGTCCATGCCGCCTTGACCTCAACTGTGCACACTCTGGATGCCATGATGTCTGCCGCCATAAATAGGATGACAGATACCTTAGCCTTGGTCTTACAACGTCGCACTGATAGGCACCAAAGTGCTCTCCAGTAGAGTGGTAGCAGTGAACTGCAGCTGGACCATGAGAGGGATGATGGCGAAAGGGGCCATGGGCGTGGGGACTCCCGCCCCCCTCCACTCTGCCAGTACCCGACATGCTGCCTCATGTCCCGATGGCAGAGTCTGCCCCTGCACAGGCCACAGGGGTTGCACCACGTAGAAGCGGTCGGAAAAAGAAGAGTAAAGCTTTGTAGTTTCACAAGGGTATCTACATGGGTGTTCAGCTGCAGAATTTATGTGATTCCACAAAAGAACAGAAACTTCACAACATAGCAATTTGTCACACACCCATGTTTTACCAGTGCTCTGTTCGGTTAATTTCCAGTGAACAGCTGGGGGGCTCCAACCCTTGGTTGTGCCAATGTGACTAAACTCTCTGGATTTAGATAAGTGAGGTGTATCCCTATGGAGAGAGAGCGTGCACTGTTTAATGGACAAACAGAAATTCTACAGGGGTAGATTTCTCAATAGTTTAGTCCAGAGGCGATAGGTTCTGTGTACATCAGATACCCAGCTTTTTATTTTATTCATTTATGGGATGTGGGCATCGCTGGTGAGGCCGGTATTTATTGCCCATCCCTAGATGCCCTTGATAAGGTGGCGGTGGGCCTTCATTTTGATCTGCTGTGGACCATGTTGGAAATGTGCATTGGGGGATATTGGGCGAGGGCAAGCTCAGTCTCAGCTGATGCCCATTGCCCCCAGCTCTGATAGCACTCCCTACGGAGGCTTGGATGAGATACCAGAGGGCAGCTGGCACCCTCTGGAACTGACTACCATATGTGTTAGGACATCTTCAGGAGAGGAGGCAATGTGGGAGTACCTGAACAAAAGGGACTCTTTCTACACTTTCACTTTAAACATCCTGAACAATGGAAAGTCCCTGGAGTGGTTTTCTTCTTCCTCTTTTACTTTCTCTTCCGCCTCTAACAGCACATGAGACAACCCGAATCTTCCACTGCTTTTACATCCAGCAGTTCCTGCTCTGGGTTATTTCCAAAACAAAGATCCCTCTTCATTGGAGGCAGGTTATTAGCCTGACCAGGGGTGACCGATTAGACGCAATATGTGGGGGGTGGGGGGCACACCACTCCACTCCCATCAGATGCAAGTACCCCGCTGGATGTTTACCCAGTAGTCAGAGCCTGGAACTATCGTCTCTGCTAGCCAGGGCTGTCTGGCGTGGGGCTCTAACCCGTAACTTTTTGACTTAGAGGCGAGAATGCTGCCACTCAGCCAAACCTGACTCCCAATTTTCTTAATTAAGTAAAATTCAGGCCTGCGTTAGGTACAGTCCCAATAATGACTGTGATAACTGCTGGCAGTGATTGGGACTGGGGATTTACACTGCAAAATCCGACTCAAAAATTTTCCTTGGACATATGTCCCTGTCCACCCCTCCCCATCTCTAACTCATAGGCCTGAATTTTCCTTACCGAGTTGGGTCGGGTGCGTGCGGGCTGCGTGGCGGGTCGGTACCGTGATGTATTGATCAGCCCGCTCCTCAGTGCGACTTTCAGTTAATGGAGGCTATTAAGGCAGACATGTGCATTTCCTGGCCCTATTAAATGGTGCAGTCTGATGACATCATTAATGACTCACTTCCAACGGGGATATTTGAAGGTTCATCTCAGAGTGTGGAGGGAGTATATTGAAGGATCTTGTTATTGTTGAGATTTCTAAACAGGACTTCACAAAGACAGAGGGCGGCACCCAGGTTTTCCGATGACTCCCTACATATTCTTGTGGAGGGAGTCAGAGCACACAGGGAGGTCCTCTTCCCTGCTGATGGGCGGAAGAGATCTCCCCAGGAGACTAAAAGAGCCTGGCTCCAAATAGCAGAGGAGGTCAACAGCAGGGATGTGGTGAGGCAGACCTGGATACAGGGCAGGAAGCACTTCAATGATCTGATGAGATCAGGAAAGGTGAGTGCAATGCCACACTCACCTTCATCCTGCTGTGCCTGTTATCACATCCCCATCACTCTGCCTTCCCAAGCCTGCTCCTGCACATCATTCCTCACACCAACGTATCTTGAACGTCTACCCATCCCTCTCTCTCTATGTACATATTCACTTCCCCCTCTGACTAACCACCCCTCACACTCACCATCATCCTAATGCAATCATACCAAGTAACACCACAGAAGGAGGCCATTTGGCATTGGCACCACACTCCATCATAGTCTTCCTCTACAGATGTAACCCATCCATTCCTTACACTCATGCCATCATTCTCACTCAAACTTCTCTTCTTTCGCTCCTTGCAGGAGAAGAGAGCCCACAACAACAGGGAGAGGGAGAGAACCAAAGGTGGCCCTCCAGTCTTCACTCAATTGACTACAGCAGAGGAGGAGGCCCTGGAGATCTCAAGAGTTGCAGAGCTGCTGGCAGTGGGAGATGGAGAGAGGGGGACATCCCAGCGACCTGGTGACAGAATTACATCTCATACAGCCACATGACATACATCAGTTACTCATATGGTGACTGATGTCAGCAGCCAGTGAATTTTCATCATGTGCATAATGGTATCGTTACCCATTCTTAATATAACATTTTAAAATCATCTCTTTACTCTCCCACAGGTCTATCAAGAGCCCCCCCCCCCCCCACCACCGCACCCCCCCCCCCCCCCCCCACCGCCACTGTCCAGCAGAGGAGGAAGTGGAAGATGACTCCTCAGAGCAGCCTCCAGCCTCCGAGGGTGCAGCGTCAGCAGACCCAAGCGCAGCCAGCACCAGCACAGATACGCACACCTCGGTGGGTCCTTTGCACCATAGAGTAGAGTTGTCACCTGGTGTCTCACAAGTCACAAGTGAGCAAGAGGAAATGGTGTTAACAGGTACAGCAGTGGAGACTCCTCGCCGGAGGGCACAGAATGCTCCAAGCTTTGCTCAGCTGCATGCAGACGCTGAGCCTCGGGGGCCATCGAGAAAGAGGGTGTTCCTGGAGGGGCAGCAAGAAATGCTGGAGGCTCTGGCAGGTTTTGCAGCCGTGATGACTGCAAATGTGCAGAGAATGGAGGAGTCCATCTCCAACATGAGCACCACCATGTCGCAGGCGATGGTGACGATGTGCTCTTCCATAGAAAGGATGGGCACCTGCATGGAGCAGGTAATGCGCCGCTCACAGGAGCACATGCTAGCTATGGACAACAGATGGCAGAGGCTCATAGACCTCCTCTCTAGGAGGGATGTAAACGTAGACGTGGGTCCTCATGGCCCCATTGATGTGCAGCAAGATGCTCTCCAGCTACTTGCTAGCAGGGAAGTGCAGGTGGCCCATGAGAGGGATGATGGTGAGAAGTAACATGGAAGTGGGGGCTCCTCTCAAAGTGCTCACACTTCTCCCCCATTGCCCCCCCCCCCCCCCCGTCAGGCAGAGCCCCAGATGCCTCCTCGGATCGCGATGGCCAAGTCTGCCCCTGCACAGTCCAAAACCCAGAGTACATCCGCCAAAAGTGTGTACACAGTCGCTGCAGGGAAGTGAGCAGCCTGCCTCTACCTCTGCTGAAGCCACAGGGGTTGCACCTCATAGAAGCACACGTAAAACAAAATGACACAGAAGTAGATGATGAAGGGTAAGCACATGGGTGTTTAAAGAAGTGTTATTGTTGAGGTTCCATTACTGTTATGACACATATAAAAGTATTTATTTTCAACACTTTCTGGTCATGCCCATTTTTGTCTGCTACTTTGGAAGTGGCTTAGTGAGTTGGAGTGAATGGTGAGACATAACATTATCTCCAGCAATGGGGGTCAGTGTGAAAGGAAGGGGTTGGTCATTGTAGGGATACTTTATGGTGTTATTGAGGGGTGGGGGGCGGGGGGGAACTTGGCTCAGCATGTGGCAGCCATATGGGTGTAATGTAGGAAGTTAAGTAAATTTGGCCATGATGAGGCCATCCCTGGCCTCCCAGGCAGCAATGTGCTCCAGTGCTGGTGGCAACTGGACCACAGGTTTCTCTTGTTCCTCCTCCTCGTCTTCCAGCTGATGCTCCTCCTCCACCTTTTCCTCCTCCTCCTCTGAAAAGGCTGTGCACTCTGCGTCTTGCTCCTCTTGCAGCGCTAATCCTCGTAGCTGCACTATGTTGTGCAGCGCGCAGCAGACAACGACAATTCTGGAGTCCCTGGCTGGTGCATACTGAAGGGCTCCTCCAGATCTGTCAAGGCTTCTGAAGCGCATCTTCAGCATGCCTATTTTCTGCTCTATGACACATCTGGTGGAGATGTGGCTTTCATTATAGTGCTCCTGGGCCTCAGTACTTGGCGTCCTCGAGGATTTCATGAGCCACGTCTTCAGTGGATAGCTCTTGTCTCTAAGCAGCCAGCCGTTAAGTCTGTTTGGCGGTGTGAAGAGCTGAGGGACGGTGGACTGGCGCTTGACGAGTCATGGCAGCTGCCAGGAAATTTGGTGCACACATGCATGATGATCTTTCTATGGTTGCAGACAAGCTGCACATTAAGGGAATGGAAGTCCTTGCGGTTGACAAATACTCCTGGGTGATGTGGGGGTGCCCTGATGGCCACATGTGTGCAGTCGATGATGCCCTGCACCCGTGGGAAGCCAGCCAGAGGGGCAAAGCCGAGCGCCCGCTCAGTAACACTGGCTTCATCGGTGGCAAAGTTTACATAATTGGTTGACTTGTTAAACATGGCATCGGTCACCTGGGTGATGCATCTGTGTGTGGCCGACTGCGAGATTCCGCAAATGTCTGTTGCAGATCCCTAAAAGGAGCCTGAGGCGAAGAAGTTGAGGGCACTGGTGACTTTGACAGCCACTGGTAAGGCATGTCCACCAGGTCCTCTGGGTTGCAGGTTTTGCTCCAGCAATGTGCAAATGTCTGTGATGACCTGGCGCAATAACCTGAGCCTCCTTTGGCACTGCTGCTCAGTCATGTTGAGGAAGCTCAACCTCTGCCTGTACACCCTGTGTTGGGGGTAGTGCCTCCGGTGTGGTCCAGCCCTGCGCTGATGCCCTCTGTCCTGTGGAGCATCAGGTCATTGAGGAGGAGGTTGGTGGTGTTGTTGTTGGTGCTGCTGGTGTTGGGGCCCATCCTGGTCCGATTGTGACGACCAAGGTGAGACAGTATAAGCAGCACCCATACTGATGTAATAGATGACAGGTCAAATAGAGATCAAAGGAGCAATCTGTCAATGTTGTGATAGTTACTAGCAATGAGGTGAGAGTGGCTTCCGAGGTTGCAGAAAATACTTGCAAACTCTGGACACCTAAATCTGTGCTTAAAATGGAGTCAGCAAGAGCCTTTCTCTTAGGCAAGTAATGAGGTGTCATGTGGGAGTATTTATTGGGATTTCCATGCTCTGCAGTAATGACCTCGATCAATGGCCCCTGAGCTTCTGCCTCAGGTTGACAGACATGATTCCTGAGCTGCGTGATTCCCGTGGTCATCCAGTGAAATTCAAAAGGTCTGGTTAAAATCCCTGTTAAGGGTCTCACAACAAGGATTTAATGAGATTAATTAGGTGGCCCGCCTCTGCCGTTCGGGTCTGTGTCGCGCTGGCAAATGCGCCCGAGTTAAAGGCATGAGGAGGCGGGATGACGGCGCGTTCCCAACACGCTCCCATTTTCTTCAACTTTTGCTGCCGACTCGCCTCCAATCCCGCACGCACGGCAGTGGGAAAACTCCGGCCATAGTTACTGCTTATTCCCCACTCCCTCCACTCCACCATTGCAGACCGACCTTCCAGTCACTACAGGGCTAATTCCCTGATACAGCAGGAAGCGTTGTTGTAATTGCTGCATTCCTGCTGCATTCCCACACGGATAGAGTGGCCTCCTGACCCCACTAGATTCGATGGGGCCACTTTATTTGAATGATTTCGGTAACTATTCCCTGCCCATTTCCCAGGTGCACAGGAAGCCCTACTGCAACAGGTGGGCGGGGAGCCGAATACTGCAGCAGCTCTTAAAGGGCTGCTGCACTTAAAGTGCTGCCATTTTGAATGTAGGCCTGTCTGTTGTGCCAAAGAAGAACCGGGAGCACTGCCCCTTCACTGAAGAAAGCATGTATCTATGTTGCTGGGAGCCCTGCTACTCAAACCAATGTGCAGCCAGGATGTCAGGAGGTGGCCTGTCATGTAAATTCAGTCTTCCGGGTCTGTAGGTGGTGGGAGGAAATGAGAAAGGATTCTCTGGACTATGGAAGAGCGCCAAGGTCGGCTTCCATGCAATGGTGCTCACTGAAAGGAAAGGAGTGCCTGTACTATGGATGCGCCAAGCACTCCATATAGTGCCACGTTGTCAATGCATCCTGGAAAACTCTCCTCACGTCTTACACCCTCTAACCACCACAGGGGAGATGTTCCTGAATCCATGCCCAGGTTGTCTAGGCACAGCAAATATCAGACAATCGGATGGCTTCCTTTAAAGGCATGCGTTCTAACTCCATTTTCCCTCAGAACCACATCCCTTTGACCATGCCGTACCCCATTTTTTGCCCAGCATCCAACTCTCCTGCAAAGTGCTTGGAGACGTTAATTGTGAATGAGGAGTGCTGTATAAACACAACATGGTGTTGTTGTTGAACAACTGCCAGATGTGTGAATTAGGCCTGAGGTGATCTGCTCTTTCCCTTCCTTTCAAAACACTTGGCCTCAGCTCACCCTGCCTGTTGTTGACGTATATCAGAGATCATTTATGTGGGAAAAGAAAGAACTTGCAACTCCCTAACTCCTGAATAAGCTGCAAATATAAATAAAGTCGTGGGGGTAGATCCTGACATTGTGCAAGAGATTAAAACTGGTCATAGTGAGTCAGCATCCCATTTTACCTCTCCCGATTTTTATTTCCATTGAAGTCAACAGAACTAAAAATCAGGAGAGATGTGAAATGAGCTGCCGACTCGCCACCACCCATTTTACACTACAACAACAACTTGCATTTATGTAGCGCCCTTAAGGTAGTAAAACGTCCCAAGGCGCTTCACAGGAGTATTAGAAGACAAAAGATTTGACACCGAGCCACATAAGGAGAAATTAGGGCAGGTGACCAAAAGCTTGGTCAAAGAAGTAGGTTTTAAGGAGCGTCTTAAAGGAGGAGAGAGAGGTAGCGAGGTTTGGGGAGGAAGTTCCAGAGTTTATCTATGTTAACTATTGCACAAAGTCAGTATCTACCCCATTACTTTCTCCCATTGTGATGATATAAGAATACAGAGGGTGTAAGTTTCATATTTGGAAGCACAAGGACACAGTTGGAGGCACCGATGTGGCCTGTGTCGGGACTTTTTAAATTTATTGTCAGGTTGTGGGCGTCGCTGGCAAGGCCACATTTATTGACCATCCCTAGTTGCCCTGAGAAGGCGCTGGTGGGCAGAATACAATGAGGCTGGAGAAGAGAATGTAATGAGATTTAAGTATGGCTAGTACCGGTGCGTGCGGCTTCATCAGTGAGACCTCTCTCTGCATAAGAGAGCACTGATCATGTTGTGTGCTCCCACTGTGAATGGCAGGCCCCTTTATTTACCAGTGTTTTCTACAGTGAGATTCCTTTTGCAATCCTAGAAGCTGCTCTGAGCTGTATTGATACAGTTGATGTATGAATCACCTCATACAAGAGGTAAAAGTAAAAGACGTGCATTTATATAGCACCTTTCACAACCACAGGACATTCTAAAGCGATTTACAGCCAATGAAGTACCTTTGAAGTGCGGTCACTGTTGTAATGTAGCAAATGCGGCAGTAAATTTTCACACAGCAAGATCCCACAAACAGCAATGTGATAATGACCAGATAATCTGTTTTTAGGTGTTGGTTGAGGGATAAATTTTGGCCAGGGCACTGGGGCGAACTCCCTGCTCTTCTTCGAATAGTGCCATGGGATCTTTTACGTCTACCTGAGAGGGCAGACGGACCTCGGTTTAAGGTTTCATCTGAAACACGACACCTCCGACAGTGCAGCACTCCCTCAGCACTGCACTGGAGTGTCAGCCTGGATTATGTGCTCAAGTCCCTGGAGTTTTGCTTGAACCCACGACCTTCTGACTCAGAGGCGAGACTGAGCCACGGATGACACTTTGTGATAAATGACCAAAATTCAAACCATGTAAATAGAAGGAAACATAAAGGCATGAAAGTCTGGCATCATGGGTTGATGATGCTTTTTAAAGGGTCCTGATAGTGACAGCCACCCATTAAACTTGTTGTTGCGGCTTTCTTTAATAGGACCGAGGAAATCCTTACCTTGCCAGTGAAGGTATTTGCCCAGGCGCTAGAACCAGGCTGCACACACCTTCCTGTCATCATCTCAGAGGAATTATGGGCGGGCCTGGGATAATCGCCACCCACTCACCTGGCCTGATTCCAGTTTCCCCCAAAGCTAATTCAGGGAATTGTTCATTAGAGTTGAAATATTTAAAGCTTTTATTCTAAAAAAACAAAACAAACACACATAATTGGGGACATTCTTTGAAGGAGAAACACAGTCAGCCCAAACTTGGCCTCCAGTATCGATCAACAAGCATCAGATCGATTCTATTCTTTACTCAAAATCATAGGCCCTGAATTTCCACAGCGGTTGTCCTGATCTTCTGCCATAATGGCTGTGTATGCCATTTCTCAGGGGTGGGGGGTGGGGGTGGGCACCGCTGATCTCCCACCAATGTTATGGTGGGAGATCGGGACAGTCTACTCCCCCCACACAAAAATTCAGAGCCCAGGTGTTTTACATTTTGATGCATTTTTGCCCATTAAACGAGGTGTGTACATGATGTAATAGGGCGGATTTTCTGATTGTGCCCACCTCGCACGGAGCCTTGCCCCCTGGGAGCACCAATCGGAAAATTGCACGTGGCGGCCGTCCTAATAGCGGGAAAGCTGTGAGCTGCGTGTGTCCAATTTCCTGACATGGGCTCCTGTGTTGGCAAAGCTCCAAGTCATAATTATGCATTGAGATGCGGTCATTTCCGTGCTCTAGGATCAGAGAGGATCATGGGGAGGAAGGGGACATTGTCCGATAGAAATGCACTTTCCAGAAGGAATTGGATAGAAACCTGAAGGGGAAAAATACATTGGGCTATGGGGAAAGAGCAGGGGTGTGGGACTAATTGGATTACCTCTTTCAAAGAGCAAGATGGGACAAATGGCCTCCTTCTGTGCTGTATCATTCTATGAATCTAGGGGCGATCCTGTCTTTTCTGGGAGTGTTGTGAATTGGGTCACTCCCTCTGTAATGCCCAGAGCAGGTTGCAGTGCACTCTTTCATCAGCCTGTCCGACTCACTGATGGGGAAAGGGATATGACAGCCAGAAACAAAACGGGCGGTGAAACTATCTGTCTGAAAGCAACTCATACAAACATATGGAATAATTGGGCAGAAAAAGATCAACTGGTCTATCAAGTCTGTCCCATATACTTGTGATGTCTTGTGCATCATGATACAGACACTCCCCAACCCACCCAGAACCATGGAATCTCCTGGGAGAGACAAAAAAACAAGGCCAATTAGGAGAAAAAAGTCTGGAAAATTCCTCTCCGACCCTTTTATGTGATCAAAACTAGTCCAGGAGATCACACAGGCCCTGATTTGTATTACAGGGGGACAGAGGGGACAGCTGTGGCTCAGTATTAGCACTCTCACCAGAGACTTGAGCACAAAATCCAGGCTGACACTCCAGTGCAGTACTGAGGGAGTGCTGTACTGTCGGAGGTGCCGTCTTTTGGATGAGACGTTAAACCGAGGCCCCGTCTGCCCTCTCGGGTGGATGTAAAAGATCCCATGGCACTATTTCAAAGAAGAGCAGGGGAGTCCTGGCCTCAACCCACAGCACTAACAGGTCATTATCACATTATTATTGCTGTTTGTGGGAGCTTGCTGTGCGCAAATTGGCAGCCGTGCTTTCTACATTACAACAGTGACCACAGTTCAAACAGTAAAGTACTGGATTACCTAATTGGCTGTAAAGCGCTTTGGGACGTCCTGAGTGTGTGAAAGGTGCTATAGAAATGTCTTTCTTTTTTTAAACAGAACTGTCTAAATAAAGAAAGGTTCGAAGAGGCTCTATTAAGAGCCTATTATCATGTGTCATAATGCTTCCTGATAGCAGCCTGCAAACATAAGTGACCGTGTTACTCTCTTCTACTCAGGTCAGTAACTAAAGAAAGTCAGGCCCTTGCTCTGTAAAATCAGACACCTCTGCCCTGCTGCCATTCTACATTTCGCTAACGCCATAGCAACACTGCTGCCGTCATTTCTTTGCTTTCTTTCGGGGCAATTTTAACCTAACCCCGCCCTTCGGGAGACTGACGGGATCGGGCGCAACGCTGGTTTTACACCCCGCCAGATTTCACTCTCCATTGAAGTTCCACCTGATCCTGCTGGGGTGGCCAACCCTCCAGGATTGGCCTGGAGTCTCCAGGAGTTAAAGATTAATCTCCAGGACACTGCTGCGAGCACATCGGATTATGTAGGATATACGGCACGGAAACAGGCCATTCTGCCCAACAGTCCATGTCGGCGTTTATGCTCCACCCGAGCCTCCTCCCGTCTTTCCTCATCTAACTCTATCAGCATAACCCTTTATTCCCTTTTCCCTCATATGCTTGTCTAGCCTCCCCTTAAATGCATCTAAACTATTCGCTTCAACCACTCCCTGTGGTAGCGAGTTCCACATTCTCACCACTCTTTGGGTAAAGAAGTTTCTTCTGAATTCCCTACTGGATTTCTTGGTGACTATCTTATATTGATGGCCTCTAGTTATGCTCTTCCCCACAAGTGGAAACATTCTCTCTGTATCCACTTTATCAACATTTTTCATAATTTTAAAGACCTCTATTAGGTCACCCCTCAGCCTTCTTTTTTCAAGAGAAAAGATACCCAGCCTGTTCATCCTTTCCTGATAGGTAAAACCTCACATTTCTGGTATGATCCTTGTAAATCTTCTCTACACCCTCTCCAGTGCCTCTAAATCCTTTTTATAATATGGTGACCAGAACTGCACGCAGTACTCTGTGTGGTCTAACCAAGGTTCGATACAGGTTTAGCATAACTTCCCTACTTTTCAATTCTATCCCTCTAGAAATAAACCCGAGTGCTTGGTTTGTTTTTTTATGGCCTTGCTAACTATGTTGCAACTTTTAGTGATTTGTGTATTTACTCCGAGATCCCTTTGTAACCCAGGAGCAAAATCATAGAGGCATTAAAAAATTATATGTTATTTTCATTTTCTTTGAGCACTTTCATTTATTAGTTATAAAAATATTAGACATGGGAAAATTGGCTGTTTGACTGATAGTCAAGAGTCATTCAATCGAGTAACAAAGGCCCTTATATATATACGGTGAGGCGGGGAGGGTTCAGGTGGGGGTGGGGGGGGGGAGGTTTAGCGACCGGGAAACCCAGAAATGCCGATAAGCCAGAGGTCCTGCCGAATTTAACGGCAGATCCTCATTTGATTTTTTTTTCTCCGTTTCCCAGCTGGCAGCCGGCCAGATTGAGAGGCTGTCTAACTGCCGGGCAGGAAGGCCTGTGGCACCAGGCCGCAGCTGGGGAGCGGAGAGGAGGGAGGGAGAGATCGTGGGTTGGGGGGACATCTTGGAGGGCCTGGAAGGACAGCGGGAGTGGGTGGGAGAGGAGATCGCGGGCCGTGAGTAGATTGGGGGGAAGGTCCCGTAGCGGAGGATCTGATATCACTGGGGGGGCGGTTGGTGGATCATGGGGAGTGAGGCAGGTTTGCTTGGGGAGCCGGGGGCGAAGCATTCCTGCTCCTCTTGGTCTACAAGCAGTGCTGGAAAGACACTTACCTGATGGATCCGGCCCTTCTCGTCTCCCCTCAACTGCCGGGTTTCCCGAAGCCTGGGAAACCCACCCCTCAGGCGTTAAAAGTGAAACAGTGGTTACATTTGAGGCAAGCAGTCTCATTAGAATATTTAAATGATGAACCCACCCCTGGAGAGCAGGTTAGCCGCCCGCCCCCCAACCCGCCTCCGTTAAAACCTGAGTCGGTGTCGGGTATCTGACTTTTGAATTTTTAACCCCCTGTCTAGCCCATCCAAGTGGGGGGGGGGGCGGCGGTTAAAATTCCCCCCAAAGTGTCTGTTCTCTTTAAACTTGGTGTGGGAAGGTAGTGCGTTGCAAGAATGGACATGTTGGCCAACCAATGTTGGGAGTGTGGGGGCGGGGCGGTTGGAGGTGAGAGATCATGTGATGTAACCTCCAGGAATGCATCCAGCTAGAGTTGGCAAGCTTAGATCCTGTGGGTTTCCCACCCGGCAAGTTAGGTTGAAATTACCCGCCTCGTTCCCTTCCAACACTGGACTGGCAACCCTGAGGTCATGGGTTCAAATCCCACCACGGACAGTTGCAAGTTAAATGTTATAAATCTACTAATTTATGGGCTGGTACCAGAAAATGACCATTGAAAGCTGCTGGATTTTCATACAAAAACCCCAACCGGTTCACGAATGCCCTTCAGAGAAGGGAAGCTGCCACCCCTCCCAAACCTGAGCCAGCCTGCATGTGACTTCCGCCCCGGCCTCGGCTCTCAATACCCTCGGGGTATCGAAGGATGCGCCATCAACGCCAGTGTCGTCCACATTCCAAAAAGCAAATTAAAGAAAATATCAGAGGGGGAGAAAAGCAAGTAGAGCCAGTTTCCGGTGCAGAATGAGTGCCGCGTTTGCAGCACGTGCCCAAAGCTGTCGGCTCGAGGCCCGATCGAAATGGGGGCGTCATCTGCATGAGACTGGCAAGCTGCAAACGCCAAAGGGCATTAAGGGTTATGGAGCCAAGGCGGGTAGATGGAGATAAGATACAAATCAGCCATGGTCTAATTGAGTGTCGGAACAGACTCGAGGGGCTGAATGGTCCACTCCTGTTCCTAATGTTCTTTCCTTCCTTCCTATGTGCCATTGCAGTTCCCTGGTCAGGGTCTCAGGACCTTTGACCGGCTCCTAGGTCTAGCCTGTCCGCAGGTAGGTCCTGGGAGTGGGCGATGGGGGGAGGCCACACGGAAGGGAATGGGGGACAAGTTTGAGCCTCCAGCAGCCCGCAGGAAACAAGACTAAGAAAGTTGCTCACATTTTGGCGGGTGGTCCCTTTAAGAGCTGCTAGAAACACTATCAACTGGGCGGAGCATGCGCGGCGCAGCTGAGGACCCCGATTTGCATATTCAATGTGCCTAACTCCTGTTGCGGGTGGATGTCCTCCAACTTGGTGGCTGGTGCACTTCCGGGGGCGGGGGAGACGGGCATTCATTTCCTATAACAGGTTCATCTGCTGCTCTTTTTCCGTGCTCAAAGTTTCAGTCCTCCCTCCTCAGAGGGTGGGAATCTCCACAACACCACAGGCCTATTGTGGGGTGGGTGGGACAGCCTTTATGGAATCATCTCCCCGCCCTAAGGGTACAGCCTCTTTGCGTGAGAAAATCCTGCACACAGTGACTCAGCTGGCACTCGCCCTAACCACGGGGTGCAAAATTAAAGTGGCAGACAGCCAAGTGACATCTAAACCGCTTATTATTTAACTTTGAAACCAGTGACATTAAATTGATGCTTTCGTCGGGCCTCTACAGCCCTAAACCGTAGGAAATCCTTTGTTGTCTCAATGATCAGAGGGGAAGCAATGTGTGTATTGGTGGGGGCGGGGAGAGAGAGGAACAAAATTGTCCTAGAAAACCAGGATGGGTGTATTTTATTTCCGATTCCTTTATTCAGACTCACACAAGTGAGTTTTAATATAGACAAAGATATGGAGGGCGGGGGGTGGAGTGGGAGGGGTTGTTTACCATACCTGCCCGGACAGTTAAAATTGGAGTCAATGCCCAGTGATGCCATTGGACCCGAATTAGTATATGTGAATTAGGACCCCACTGGCTTCAGGCGGATGGCATAGATGCCTATCCAGAAGCCTCCGTGAAAATCGGAAGCGCCTGATCCTGGTAAGTAAGAAAGACAGACTTGCATTTCTATAGCACCTTGCATAACCTCAGGGGCCTGGATATTAACAGGGGCGTGTTACATAGGCGGGGGAGGGGGTGGGGGGGGCGGAGGTTCGGAAGTCTAGGTTTCCCAGCATGCTGTGGAGCGTGCAACTTTTCTCCTTGAAAGGATTGACAGGCTTGGCTTTCAGTCGGGCGGGGAGGACTCCGGAGCAGGCCTCAGGACCAGGTAGGTCCGATTCTTGACCCCGGTGGGGGGGTGTCCAATCCCGGGGGGCGGGGGGCGTGTCTGATTCACGATGCTGGGGTGGGGGGATGTCCAATCCTGGGGGGCGGGGGGCGTGTCTGATCACTATGCTGGGGTGGGGGGGGGCCAATCCCGGGGGGCGGGGGGCGTGTCTGATTCACGATGCTGGGGTGGGGGGGGGGTCCAATCCCGGGGGGCGGGGGGCGTGTCTGATTCACGATGCTGGGGTGGGGGGGGGTCCAATCCCGGGGGGCGGGGGGCGTGTCTGATTCACGATGCTGGGGTGGGGGGGGGGGGTCCAATCCCGGGGGGCGGGGGGCGTGTCTGATTCACGATGTTGGGGGGGGGGTGTCCAATCCCGGGGGGCGGGGGGCGTGTCTGATTCACGATGCTGGGGTGGGGGGGGGGGGGGTGTCCAATCCCGGGGGGCGGGGGGCGTGTCTGATTCATGATGCTGGGGTAGGGGGATGTCCAATCCCGGGGGGTGGGGGGCGTGTCTGATTCACGATGCTGGGGTGGGGGGGGGGGTCCAATCCCGGGGGGCGGGGGGCGTGTCTGATTCACGATGCTGGGGTGGGGGGATGTCCAATCCCGGGGGGTGGGGGGCGTGTCTGATTCACGATGCTGGGGTGGGGGGGGCCAATCCCGGGGGGCGGGGGGCGTGTCTGATTCACGATGCTGGGGTGGGGGGGGGGAGCTTGGGGGGCAGCGGGGAATCACTCCTGCTCCTCCTGGCTCACAAGCAGTGCTGCAAGGGTACTTATCTTCTCCCCGAAGCTGTCTTCGCCTCCCTTGAGCTGCTGGGTTTCCCGAGGCCCAGGAAACCCCGCTGGCCAGGGTTAAACCTGTAAAGAAGGTTAAATCAGAGGCTTCCAGCCTCATTTAAATATTTAAATTGCTAACCTGCCTCCTGGGAACGGGTTGGCTGCCCGCCCCTTGTCCTGCCTCCGTTAAACCCGGAAGTGGGCAGGTTGAGGTTGGGGTTGG
Source organism: Squalus acanthias (assembly GCA_030390025.1). NCBI lineage: Eukaryota > Metazoa > Chordata > Chondrichthyes > Squaliformes > Squalidae > Squalus > Squalus acanthias. The sequence goes on along the minus strand of CM059429.1, from coordinate 111,549,630 downwards.
GGTTCAGATTTTAAAATTTGTACATCTATCCTGACCCCAAAAACCAGTTTTTGGCTGTTAGAATTCAGTCCAGGACATCCCAAAGTGCTTTACAGCCAACTAAGTGCTTTTGAAGTGTAGTCAGTGTTGTGGGAAACGCGGCAGCCAATTTGCGCACAGCAAGGTCCCACAAACAGCAATGTGATAATGACCAGATAATCTGTTTTAGTGAAATAACAACAGAAAACGCTGGAAAAACTCAGCAGGCCAGGCAGCATCCGTGGAGAGAGAAAGAGAGTTGACGTTTCAGGTCGATGACCTTTCATCAGAACTGGGAAGAGCTGGAAATCAAATAGATTTAAGGCCAGGGTAAAGCTGGGAAAAGGGGGAGGGGATAAAGGAACAAAGGAGGAGATGAAGAGACATTAAGAGACATTAAGAGATATGCAAGGCTAGAGGTGGTGTTAATGTGACAGATTAAGGCTGAATGAAGTGTGAAATCCACTGGCAGAATGAAGGACAGCTGCCAGCTTCTAGGAGGAAGCTGGCAGCTGTCCTTCATTCTGCCAGTGGATTTCACACTTCATTCAGCCTTAATCTGTCACATTAACACCACCTCTAGCCTTGCATATCTCTTAATGTCTCTTAATGTCTCTTCATCTCCTCCTTTGTTCCTTTATCCCCTCCCCCTTTTCCCAGCTTTACCCTGGCCTTAAATCTATTTGATTTCCAGCTCTTCCCAGTTCTGATGAAAGGTCATCGACCTGAAACGTCAACTCTCTTTCTCTCTCCACGGATGCTGCCTGGCCTGCTGAGTTTTTCCAGCGTTTTCTGTTGTTATTTCGGATTTCCAGCATCCGCAGTATTTTGCTATCTGTTTTAGTGATATTGGTTGAGGGATAAATATTGATGGTGCCATGGGATCCTTTACGTCCATCTGAGAGAGCAGACGGGGCTTCGGTTTAATGTCTCATCCAAAAGACGACACCTCCAACAGCGCAGCATCCCTCAGTACTGCACTGGAGTGTCAGCCTGGATTTTGTACTCAAGTCTCTGGAGTGGGGCTTAGAACCCACAACCTTCTGACTCAGAGACGACCTGAGGTTGTAAAAGGCTCTATCTAACCTCAAGTTCTTTCTTTCTTATTTGTTTCTCTCGGTTGTGTGATGGTGGATCAGTGAGAGACTGATCATGTTCCAGAAGGTTCTCCCAGGAGTAAAATAGTGCAGTGCACAATAACCCACAGACCCAGAATTAACGCTGATTTTCCAAGTAACAATTAAAGGAAAACATGCAAATTTCCAGCAGATTTACTGCTTTCTCGAAGTGGGTTGATCCTTCCCACATCAAAGCAGCTCATAGATCAGGCAGAGTCTGCGTGGTCCGTGGAATTGAATTATTGGCAACAGGAGCCTTTAAGGAATGTGGGCGCAGCATCAAGTCAATTGCTGGACATATTGGAGGAGGAGCTGAAACAGCAGACCATACCAGAGAGATCAGAAGGAAGAGGAGGCAGACTATCAGGGCATTTTCTTTTTTGTTCACGGGATGTGGGTGTCGCTGGCAAGGCCGGCATTTATTCCCCGTCCCTAATTGCTCTTTAGCCGCCTTCTTGAACTGCTGCATTAGCGGTTTGGTACAACTGAGTGGCTTGCTTGGCCATTTCAGAGGGCTGTGGGCAGTTAAGAGTCAAGTCAACCATATTGCTGTGGGTCTGGAGTCACATATAGGCCAAACCGGGTAAGGATGGCAGGTTTCCTTCCCTAAAGGAAGGAGATAGAGAGAAAGGAAGGGGATAGAGAGAAAGGAAGGGGATAGAGAAAAAGGAAGGGGATTGGGAGAAAGGAAGGGGATAGAGAGAAAGGAAGGGGATAGAGAGAAAGGAAGGGGATTGGGAGAAAGGAAGGGGATTGGGAGAAAGGAAGGGGATTGGGAGAAAGGAAGGGGATTTGGTTAAAGGAAGGGGATTGGGAGAAGGCCCGAATTGGAGGGCTGAAGGGTGAGGGAGGGGATGTATTTCGCAGAAAGCTACAGAAGGAGCATTGGGTAAGGCTATGGAGAGATTTGAAGGTGAGAATGAGCAGTTTCAATTCAATGCTCTTGAGCCAATGTAAATCAAGCACAGCGGGGGTAATGAGTGAACAGAACCTAGTGCCAGGATTGTCAGTGCTGAGGACCTAACAATTCTTTAGGCAGTCACCAGCAGCCACAAGCACTACCAGAGCAGGCTATGAAGCAACTACAAGCCTTTCTTTTCACTTCCCCAACAATGGAGTAGATATTCAACTTGGCGACTGAATGTGAAACTGGTGTTGCGGATCAGCCTCCCGTTTTAGAAACCGCCCCATTTTCATTTCCACTAATTTCCCACACGGCAAGTTGAAAGTCTACTCCAATGTGCCTTAGTCCCAATCTCAGAGGCCATCTACACTGACCATCTTTGAGAAGAGCCAAAGAAATGAGAATTAAAAAATCACATAAACACTTTTGTCTAACAATCTCCTCATTTCTGTGGTCCACAGCTGAGAGAAGAAAAAAACGTGTAAAGATGCTTTCGATATTAGTTTGAAATTATAATTATTACAGAATTTGCTTGTTACCGAACTGTCTACCTTATGATTTACATACTTAAGGATGTAAAATAATTAGAGACTCAGAGCTGTAGAGCTGTAATTAGACGATTACTTCATGTGGGCACAACACGGGAATAGTGCGGAAACACAGGCAGTGTGTTTAGTAACTTGCTGTTGCTATGATAACAATCGATTACTGTTAAGGCCAGGCTTCTGGAGGCATGTACAGAGCCTGATTAAAACAAGAAGGTAACCACAGAGTTAATAGTATGTGCCCCAGATATCAGCTTTTTCTAAGAATGCTTTATATATAAATCAACTTTAAAAGCTTTTTTCAGTAAACGCCTCAGGCATTCATGACAATGAGTGGAACACTTTGATGATGTCAATCCGGGGATCTCTCGAGGTGTGTCTGCTTTATTTCACTGATGTCATGGAGTTATTTTTCTAATCTGTACCTTAAATTTTTCTTGCTCTAAGACTCTTATTAATGGATTTGAACCAAATAAAAAGTACTAAGGGTAAATTTTGTGAGGCGCAGCTTCCAGTGTGGAGCCTTGCTCAGTGGGGCCATGGATCCTAATTTTGTTAGCGCCCCAAACCGGGCACGATTCCGGTAGCACACAGCGACAGCGCAGCAGAACGGAGAGGCCTGAACTAAACTCGTCCTCGGGCCTCGTCATCATCGTCAGGCGCCCCGACATAGCTCACCTGTCGGGGCCTAACCAAATTGAGGCCCACAGCTAAGTCTGGGAGGGGAGGGGAGATGATCGAGAGGGCGGTGAGCACACTCGCAATCCGCAATTGTTTTGTGGAGCAATCCTGCTTCTTCCTACCCCACAAAAAACTAAATTTCGCAAAGTTATGGGGCCTTTTTCTGAGGCAGGTCGGCTGGTTAGGCAGCTTGAGACCTGGAGCCTGCGCATCGCGAGGTCTGACTAGTCTAAATGAATTTAGGGCTCTGGGTCTGAAATGGCCGCAGGAGGCGCACTTCAATATTGAAATGAGGCCTGCACTCATTTCAGGCGGCCACCAGGGCTGCCTAAAATAAAAAGGCCCCGACCAATTTAGCCGTGGCCCGAATGCCCATGCAGATCGGGCCCTGCTAAGTTGGTTATCGTTATGCCTATTCAACACCTGTAAAATGTGTGAACTTAGGCCCTGAAGAATTGTACGAGGAGGTCAACACACTTGATCCTTGCTGCTCACGATTGTCTACTCATTACAAAGAATGATTGGAAAATCAGAAGCGCTGCGAATTGGGCGCATTAACCTTCATGCCCTAATCTCCCACCTGCATTCCCCGGGGATTGGGGCTCATTGCAAAAGCACAACACAATGGAATAAATCTCAGTGAAATGCGTCACTGCAGACATTGTAAAAGAAAAGGGAGCACCGAAGCCAAATGGAAATGTATTTCCAAACAGTTTCTTTCTGAAGACGTCGCCCCTTTAAAAATGAATATGCAACCCTCTATGGTGCTAATCCCGCGATCCTGTGCTCCCAGCTGGAAGCTCAGGTTGGAAAATCAGGCGACAATATTCTACCTTTTCTTCAACTCTTCAAGCACAGATGCTTCGCTCAGAGTGCGAAATTAGTACTAACGTGTCATATCAATACCGTCAGAGTGATAACTAATTTCTTAGAGACTCTGCTGCTGAGTTTCTGCTGTACAGTACATTGTCAACCATGGCTCAGTGGTAGCACTGTCGCCTCGGAGTCAGAAGATTGTGGGTTGAAAATCTAGGTTGACAGTCCAGTGCAGTACTGAGGGAGTGCTGCATTGTCGGAGGTGCCGTTTTTCGGATGAGACGTTAAACTGAGGCTCTCTCAGGTGGATAAAAAAGATCCCATGGCACTATTTCGAAGACGAGCAGGGGAGTTATTCTCGGTGCCCTGGTCAACAATTATCTCTCAATCAACATCACTGAAACAGATTCTCACATTGCTGTTTGTGGGACCTTGCTGTGCGCATATTGGCACCGTGTTTCCTTCATCACAACAGTGACTACATTTCATAAAAGTACTTAAATGACTGTGAAGTGCTTTGGGATTGTATATAAATGCATGTCACAGTATAGGCCCCCCTCCAGAACTCTAGCATCATTATTGTGCTCCATAATGTGTCTTTGAAAGAGGCCCAACCATGGGGGGAGAAGAGCAGAATTCAGAAGATGAACCAAGGCAGGAGTGAGACAGGGACAATGCATCTCCTAAAACACCAGTGCAGCCTGCAAGACTGGTGCGCCAGGCGCTATTACAAGATACATTGAGTTAAGTGCCTGAGCTTAAACCCTCCTGTCCACATGTGCCAAGGAAACGAACCCAAAATACCTTCTGCAACACTGATCTCCATGTTTCCTACATTACAACAGTGATTGCACTTCAAAAGTACTTAATTAGCGGTAATGTGCTTTGGGACGTCCTGCCTCTGAGGTCCTATAAATACAAGTTCTTTCTTTCTATCTTACAGTATTGCTCCACTTGGAAGTAGGGCTATATTTGTTAGTTCTGTTACTCATTATTCTACCCCATTTACATTGCGAGGTGAATCTCACCAGGGGCAATGTAGAAGTTACTCTGCCTGCACAAGCTTGCCGGTACGCAGTTGTTCAAGAGTGGCAAATACATTTTTCACTTTCAGGGAAGCTATGCCAAACTCTTTTTTCAAGAGGTGGTCACCATATTGGCTCCATATTTTCCTGGGGACTTGCGCCATTTAAACATCTATGACATAGGGACTCTTGAACGGCGCAAAATTAATTATGCCACTTTATATTTCCCTGGGATGTTTGCACTGCTCTGCCATTACCCTCGCCAGTTAGAAGATAATTACCATAGCTTTGCCCCCATTGAAATCAGTGGCGGTAGCCATTTTCCTGCATTTAAGACAGTTTCCACGCCCTGTGCAGACTTAAAACTACTGGTCTAAGTGGCCTGTCTGCAGTGTGAAATTGACTTTATAACACATTCACCGAATCAGACTTTTACTTTTAAATGACGCTGAAAATAATTTTGAGCTCCTAAAGAATTTGTTTCCTTTCAGAGGACACATACCAAACATCTCTGAGCCAAAGGGGCCATTATATAGTGGGCATTCTTTAGGGCCACTATATAGGGGCCGTTATATAGGGGCCGTTATATAGGGTCACCATTGACCAGAAACTTAACTGGACCAGCCACATAAATACTGTGGCAACAAGAGCAGGTCAGAGGCTAGGTATTCTGCGGTGAGTGTCTCACCTCCTGACTCCCCAAAGCCTTTTCACCATCTACAAGGCACAAGTAAGGAGTGTGATGGAATACTCTCCACTTGCCTGGATGAGTACAGCTGCAACAACACTCAAGAAGCTTGACATGATCCAGGACAAAGCAGCCCACTTGATTGGCACTCCATCCACCACCAAAATTCCCTGGACTCTGGAGAGGTCCCAGCGGATTGGAAAACCGCTAATATAACACCCCTATTTAAGAAAGGAGGGAGACAGAAAGCAGGAAACTATAGACCAGTTAGTCTAACATCTGTCGTTGGGAAAATGCTGGAGTCCTTCATTAAGGAAGCAGTAGCAGGGCATTTGGAAAATCATAATGCAGTCAAGCAGAGTCAGCATGGTTTTAGGAAAGGGAAATCATGTCTAACAAATTTGCTGGAGTTCTTTGAGGAGGTAACGAGCAGGGTGGACAAAGGTGAACCAGTGGATGTGGTGTATTTGGATTTCCAGAAGGCATTCGATAGGTACCAAATAAAAGGTTACTGCATAAGATAAGAGCTCACAGAATTGGGGGTAATATATTAGCATGGATAGAGAATTGGCTAACTAACAGAAAGCAGAGAGTCGGGATAAATGGATCATTTTCTGGTTGGCAAAAGGTAACTAGTGGGGTGCCACAGGGATCAGTGCTCGGGCCTCAACTATTTACAATCTATATTCATGACTTGGATGAAGGGACTGAGTGTAATGTAGCTAAGTTTGCGGATGATACAAAGATGGGTGGGAAAGCAAGTTGTGCAGAGGACTCAAAGAACCTGCAACGGGATATAGACAGGCTAAGTGAGTGGGCAAACATTTGGCAGATGGAGTATAATGTGGGAAAGTGCGAGGTTATACACTTTGGCAGGAAAAATAAAAAAGCAAATTATTATTTAAACGGAGAGAGATTACAAAATGCTACAGTTCAGAAGGACCTGGGGGTCCTTGTGCATGAAACACAAAAAGTTAGCATGCAGGTACAGCAAGTAATCAAAAAGGCAAATGGAATGTTGGCCTTTATTTGAAAGGGGTTGGAGTATAAAAGCAGGGAAGTCCTTATACAACTGTACAGGGTATTGGTGAGACCACACCTTGAGTACTGCGTACAGTTTTGGTCTCCTTATTTAAGGAAGGATATACTTGCATTGGAGGCAGTTCAGAGACGATTTACTAGGTTAATTGCAGAGATGAGGGGGTTGACTTATGAGGAAAGGTTGAGCAGGTTGGGTCTATACTCATTGGAAAATTAGAAGAATGAGAGGTGATCTTATTGAAACATATAAGATACTGAGGGGGCTCAACAAGGTAGATGCAGAGAGGATGTTTCCCCTCGTGGGGAAATCTAGAACGCGGGGGCACAGTTTTAGAATAAAGGGTCGCCCTTTTACAACTCGAGGGGCCAAGTGGCCTATTCCTGCTCCTATTTCTTATGTTCTTATGTTAAACATTCACCCCCTCCACCACCGGCGTACCGTGGCTGCAGTGTGTACCATCTACAAGATGCACTGCAGCAACTCGCCAAGGCTTCTTCGGCAGCACCTCCCAAACCCACGACCTCTTCCACCTAGAAGGACAAGGGCAGCAGGCGCATGGGAACACCACCACCTCCAAGTTCCCCTCCAAGTCACACACTGTCCTGACTTAGAAGTATATCGCCAATCCTTCATCGTCGCTGGGTCAAAATCCTGGAACTCCCTCCCTAACAGCTGTGGTAGTACCTTCACCACACGGACTGCAGTGGTTAAAGAAGGCGGCTCACTACCACCTTCTCGAGGGCAATTAGGGATGGGCAATAAATGCTGGCCTTGCCAGCCACGCCCAGATCCCATAAGCGAATAAAAAAAAGTTATCGAGGGGCTGTTATCAGTTCCCTTCCGTAAAACGAAATCTCTTTATTGGCTATCGGCTGCACCACCTCCGATTCACTGCTATCCTCACTGGAGGATCTATGGTCTAACTTATGGAGTTTGTCACCACAATCGCCCGATGTGGGAAAATCTGGGCCAATGTCTCAAAAAACTTCCTCCTTTGGTGGCCTTCCGATATAAATGACAGGTGAGTTTTGCAAGGCGAAGCTCTCAGGAGCATAGCCTCACCTCCACCCTCCCCCCCGCCCCCCACACCACCATCTCCCCTCCCTCGGGTACGCAGATCGGAGAATTGGGCGTTGAGGTCAGTGCACCTGCTCCAATACGCTTCCGATGTTCCAGTCATTCCTTGTAACGAGTAGACAATCGGGAGTGGCAAGAATCGAGTGTGCTGACCTCCTCGTCCGATTCTCCGATCCATGCTCCCGATCAGCGAGGCTCCACACCAGGAGCTCCACCTCATAAAATTTACCCGTAGAACTTTAGTTTAATGCCATTAATAAGATAACTTAAAACAGGGAAAACATTCAGGGACTGAATAAAATCTCATGGTTGGGGACCTTTTGCCGGATTTGGTGAAGATTTGTTTAGGCCAGCAGTGGAAAAAACACATTGCTGGTCTATTATGGGTAATCCAAGTCTACCTGCCAGCCTGACTCTCTGCTGAGAATGTGGGGCTAAGGGAATTAGCCCAGATATGTTTTCTGTATAACTTTTTAAAGAGGTGCAGGCTTCATTAAAATAATGTTTCGGAAACACTTGACAGATTGCATGTACCAACCAGTGTGTTTGCAGCTCTATTGAGATGCTACCCTGTGCTGCCACATGTACTAGTGCCACCTCATTTTTCACAGTGATGTTGCTAAGGTTGGGAGTGAGCCGTGGCAGAATACAACTGGATCACAAGTAATTGTTCTCTGCATGGCAGTGTTTAATTGTCCTCACCAGCTACTACTGGTCAGTGGCCCATTGGCAAAGGTGTTGCCGTTTTGTAGGACATTGAGGCACCAGTGCACATATACCATGCAATTGTGACACAGGGGTTTGCCTGCGCCATTGAGATGGCAACCACAGTCATGTCACCAAATGGAGGAAACAGCAGAGAGAGACTCATCAATGGGCACCTTTAGTGACTGGCTTAGACCAGCATTCCTTGAGGCCCATGACCCATGCCAACTTGGCTGTCCTCTCAACTGGAGCTGGTGCACAGCCAAGGAAGTAAACTTGAGAGAGAATAACCAGGCAAGAGAGATTGAGGTCTTCATCCCCTCTCCTCCCTTTTGAAGGCTGAAAGCTGTTGTGAACGGCCAGATCTCAGAATCTTTAAAAAAAGGAACCTTCAGTTTTAAAGACTGAATTACCTCATGAGGCAATAAATAAATGGAGGGAAAATAAGGATATTTGGGACAAAACTTACTCTTATGTCTGGCCAACTGGCAAGAGATAAGATGGATGGGAAGGAGCAAAAGAAATGGATTTGCTTTGGTGTTTTGATACCAAATGAAATATGACATTTCAATCACTGAATGAAATCTGAAGCCTGGGCTATGGGAAAAAAATGTAAACCCTTCACATTGAATTTTTCCATGTTTATCTATTTAATATCTGCAAGTTGCTTGCATAAAAATCACTACAGATGCTAGTTGGATTTTACAATATCCTAAAATAACTTTAATGAGCTTTCATCGCAAGATAAATCTTCCTAAGTGGGAACTATGGACTTCATGCTGGCTGATTTGATTGGAGGCAGCCTCATACAGACTCAATTCCTCCATACCCCATCACTATAGGCTCACTTCCCACCCTCCCCCCACCTCCGCCCCCACCACCCAATGCCTACAGGCTTAATTAATTATAGAATCATAGAATGGTACAGCACAGAAGGAGGCCATTTGGCCCATCGAGTCTGCGCTGGCTCTTTCGAAGAGCAATCCAGTTCATCTCACTCCCCCACTCTTTCCCCATAATCCCTGCAATTTTTTCTCCTTTAAGTATTTATCCAATTCCCTTTGAAGGCTACTATTGAATCTGTATCCACCACCATATCAGGCAGTGCATTCTAAATCCGAACTATGTTTTTCCTCATGTTGCCTCTGGTTCTTTTGCCAATCACCTTAAATCTGTAATAAAAACAGAAAATGCTGGAGATACTCAGCAGGTAGAGAGAGAAACAGAGTTGATGTTTCAGGTCGATGACCCTTCGTCAGAACTGGAAAAAGTTGGAGATGTAACAGGTTTTTAAGCAAGTGTAGGCGCAGGGAGCTGGGGGAGGGGAGAAAAGAACAAAAGGGATGGTCTGTGATAGGATGGAAGGCAGGAGAGATTAGAGACAAAAGAGATGATGGTGCAAGCAGAAGGAGATGGTAATGGGACAAGTTAAGAAACAAATGATGACTCTAGATGAAGTGTAAATGGCAATGGCAGAATGACCAACAGCTGCCATGTGAGAGAGAGAAAAAAAATGATGGGGCAGAGGTTATGGTCTGAAATTGTTGAACTCGATGTTGAGTCAGAAGGCTGTAAAGTGTCTAATCGAAAGATGAGGTGCTGTTCCCCGAGCTTACGTTGAGCTTCATTGGAACAGTGTAAGAGGCCGAGGACGGAGAGGTCAGAGTGGGAGAGGAGCGGAGAATTCAAGTGACAGGCGACCGGAAGCTCGGGGTCACGCTGTGAGGCTCAATTCCCTCACACTCACGTAAAAAAGTTTTCCCAAATGCCACCTTTTGCCAATCACCTTCAATCTGTGCCCTCTGGTAATCGACCCTTCAGCAATTGGCAACAGTTTCTCTTTATTTACTCTATCTAAATCCTTCATGATTTTAAACACCTCTAGCAAATCTCCTCTTAGCCTTTTCTGCTCTAACTATAGACTCAACTCCCTCAAACCCCATTATTAGAGACTCAATTTCCTCAAAGCCCATAACTATAGGTTTAATTCCCTCAAACCCCATAACAATAGAATCAATTCCCTCAAACCCCATAACTATAGGCTCAATTCCCTCAAACCCCATAACTATAGACTCAATTCACTCTAACCCCATTACAATAGACTCAATTCCCTCAAACCTCATAACTATGGGTTCAATTCCCTCACACCCCATAACTATAGGTTCAATTCCCTCAAACCCATAACTATAGACTCAATTCACTCTAATGTAGGCTTCGCAAAATCCCCCAGAAACTCGAACAGAGCCCAAAAGGGAGTGATTTTTGGACTTTTCATACAAACTTGGGATGTTGGGGCCTAAGTGAAGTGATTTGATGTAAAAACCTAAAGATCAGGGAACAAAAACCTGAGGAAACTGATTTTTTTGAATCTTAGCGTTGGGAGAGACATTTTTTCACAGACACAAGCTGCGAGGGATGTGGCCGGTCAGTGAACAGATCAAGCTGTCTGGGAATTGTTTGAGACAAAGCAAAACTCACAAACACATTCAAATATGGATCCCCAGGGGCAAATAAGATGCTGGAAATCTAAAAACGATTCAATGACAATATAACTTCGATCACACAGTTTCATAGCCATTATCCCATCAAAAAGAACAATCAACCAGGTATCCTCAGAACAGATTTAAAAGCCCGCCAACAGAAGGACAATAGGGTGGAGATTTGGTGCGTAGATAAGGCTGTGTTTAAATCGGAAAACGATTAACACTAAGCAAAAACCATCGCAACTGGCAAGCCCGCCAAAAACTGGACAATTGGACTAAGCAAGGTTCATTTACAATCAAAAAGGAATTCGTTTTAGTAAGGGGTTTTTTGGGCGCAAAAAAGAAACAGTATAATTTGAGAGCCTGTGCCATAATTTCTCTCTCTTTTGGACTGACTGACGACGCAGACACAGCTCTCTCCCTGCTCCAGCAAAACTTACCACAAGCCACGAGGAAGAAGGCCAGAAGACCAGCACGCAAGAAGAAACCAGAGCGACTGCCTCAGTGACCATCAGACACCTTGCAGCAACAAGGGCCTTACGGAGTCCTTTTAAACAAAAGACTCTAATATCCTGTCAAGGATTCGTTGGTGAGCATTATCCCTGATCTCCTGAAACCAAAAACCTAGCCAGATAGTGGGATCTTTGGGAGGGATAAGGTTTTGTTTGCTATATTGTCATTTCCCTTGCTTGTACCGTGTGTTCCCCAAATCTGTGTTTAAGTAATAAGTGTGTTTCAAGTTTGTTACCTTTTTCTTTTAATAAAGTAAAATTCTTTCATCAGAACCTGTTTACTGCAATTTTGTTCACAACCCCTAAATAAGCCCAAAGTCTAGGAACCGGAGGGGTGTTGGAGCGATTCGAACCGCTCACTGTGTCAGAAAGCGAAGGCTGACCCCATTACAATACCCCTTACATAAATGGCGACCGCGGCCGGACTTTGGCGAAAGGGTTGTGAAGCAGTTAATGCTGGTTTTGAGGAGAGAACAAAAATGGAAGAGATGATGTCATCCTATGTATATAAAAAAGTCAATATCACCAAGAAATGGGTCCTCAGGCTGTTGCATGCTGAACGTCCTATGGACGCTGCAGCTGCATGGACTGAGAGCAAGGAATACAATAAGTCTGTGGAGAAAGCCATATGGTTGGTCTGCTCCCAGAAACAAATGCAGCTTATGGGGAAGCGCATTCAGGCTCTCACAGAAGAGCTAAAGGAAGAAAGCCAACTGTCCCGTGCCAGAGCTATAGCAGGGGATAGGTTGTTAGCAGAGCTCGGCACAAAAGATCAGGAACAGTCACAGATGCTGGAGGAACACCGTGCCAGTAAGGGATACCTCTAGTGTCAGGCCACCGAGGCCAAAAGTAGTGAACTGGCATTGCGGGAAGAGAACACCCGCCTTGCCAAGCAATTAAGGGAACTCACAGAGAAGTTAAACGATGTTCAGGCAGCCTATAAAGTAGCCAGTACAAGGGAGTTTGAGGTAGGGGACCACGGCCCCTGTCTGAAGCAGATTGAGAGTCTGAACCTTACTCTGTCCAAGACAAAAGGCATGCTGTGCCTGATAAGCCCGGGTGCGGCCCAGGCAGACCTGGAAGAGCAGGGGGAGACTGTTCGACCACCACCTGTGGCGCCAAGGAGAAGCTTGGTTAGGCAGCAGGAGGTGCAGACAATCTGTGAGGCTGACAGGGAGTGCACACCAGCACCTGTGGCGCCGAGTTTTGACTCGGTCTGGCAGCAGGGAGAGGGGGGCGAACCGATGCAGGAGAAGTCGGAGCCAGGGCCAATGTGCCCAGCATGACAGCAAAAATTCGGCCCGCCCGCCGGTGGTGGAGGTCAGGGACCCCTTGAAAGTCAATTCTTGGCTCCCCACGGTACACAACAGCTTAGGGCTATGGTAAGCCACCTGAGTAAACTTACCCAAAAGGAAGACCCCTCAGTCCACTTCATGGAGGTGGAACAATCAGCAGCCATTAACGATTGTGACGATGCCGAAATGGCAAAATTGCTCCTGTTCTCATTAGATGGCAAATTGTACCAGTCACTCTCTACTGAGAGCAAGAGAGGACAGACCGGGTATGCTGCCGTAAGGGAGGAAGTATTAGAGGCCATGGGAATGAATGAGGGAAGTCCTTTCTCCCGGGTGGAGAAAACAGTGCAGCTCGCAGGGGAGACACCACAGGCTTTCGCAGACAGACTGTGGCCGGTGTACAGGGGTGCTTGTAATGGGGCTCTCGACAGGGCTAACCTGAACAGGGACGAGCTGGCCCACTGGCTCCGCAGCCTAGCGGCAAACAGCTTGCCACGAGTCAAAGCCAAGGCTGAGCTTTGGTTTGACCCAAGAGATCCCCGGGTCACCGAGGAGGCAGTGGTCAGGCAACTGACCCTAGCCTACCGGAACGGTAGGGGAGCTGAAGACACCCCACAGAAAGGGAAGGTGCATGAGATAAAGCCCAGTCAGGATAAGAAGGAGTGGCACCAGGAAGGTGGTAAACCTTTCAACACGAAGTGTAACTGCTTCGGCTGCGGGAAGAGGGGGCACTGGAGAAAGGACTGTAGAAATCCCTGGAAGGATATGCTCACAAAGAATTCCCCAGCTTTTCCCCAAAAGTAGAGGCACCGACCTCTTCCCCCACACTGGACACAATAGTAGCGGCCATCAGAGTCCTGTTTGGTGGCCCAGGGAAGGTAGCTACTGGTGCATTAATCCCATCTGCCCCCCCTAAAGCAGACCTATGACTGGAACCAGCGCAGCCTGTCTACCTGTGTTCCCCGGGATACGATGTTGAGAAGGGGGTGGAGAAAGTGCAGGGGAGATGTTTGGTGGACACCGGAGCTGCCAGCACGGTGGTCCATTCGGCAGACCTGACCAATTCACCCAGGTCTAGCGGGGTCCCGTACAGTTTAATGGGAATCACAGGGAACAAGCAGGCTGGGGCAATGTCCAAACCTTTGGACATAGATTTAGGATCCCTCCATACCACATGGGAGGGTAACCAAAAGGCCGACAAGTTGGCCAAGCAGGGGGCCAGGGAAGGAGAGTTATAGGATCCCTATAAAGCAGGTCCGGTAGCTGCAATCCGGGACAAGGGAGGCACACAGGGGGTAGCTTTGTCCCCGGACTTAAAGCAGGTCCAAGCCCAGAATCCCGTCTTTAAGGCCGGCCTGGTAAAGAGAGAGAGTGGGGAGTCCCTAGAAGGTCCGTTCAGGGCAGAGGACGAGATTTTTAAACAGGTTCACTGGCAAGCAGCCAGTAACCTGGGGAGCCAGCACCAGAAAAATCGGCTGCTGTTAGAACCCCAGAGAATCCACGGGTGGGAGATTGACCAGTGCAAACTGTTTAAACCTAAAAGGGAACAGCCGGCAAAGGTGGACTGCCCCCAAGTTAGAAATCCGCAGCCAGCCGCAACTGTGGCAGACGCACAAGCTGCAGCGGGAGGGACAGTGTGTTGTCTCACAGGAGAGGTCACTCCACCGATTATGTGGGACTTAAGCACACCCCCAGTGGCCAGAGCCCTAAGAAGGTCTCCCCGCACACCACAGCCAAGGCCACTGTGGCCACAGGTGTATCTGTTTAGAGGGTCCCACCCAAAGAGGGTTGCAACCCGAAGAAGAGCGCCCAAGAGCAGGGAGCGTTCTAAAGTTGGGGATTCCCAGCCTGCAGCCTCCAACAGTGAGGGTTTCACAGGAGAGGTAGTACTGGAAGAAGAGAGAGAGAAGGGTCCCCCGCCTGCAGCCTCAGGCTGGGAGGAGCCCACAGATATGAACGAGGGCGCTGCAGCCACACCAAAGGGGGTAGTGTGCTGCAGCACAGGACGCAGCTGGGATGTTACGATACCCCCAGCGGTTTTGAGGAAGGCCTTCTGGGTCCGGCGGTACAGGCCGCACTACACCCAGGTGTACAAGCCATCCAGAGGCCACATAAGGCAGAGACTAAACAGGATTTAACCTGGCCGTCCGGAGACGGGCGGCAAATGTACAGAATTTTCGGTTTTAAGTAATTGCAGTTTTGGTGGTTATGGGTTATCATTAGTTTAGTTGTTTGTAGAGTTTTTTTTAAGTTTAAGGGCTTGATTAATTATCCAGCCAGAGAACCTTTCTGGGACATGGATATATGTTTTGTGTGTGCCCCTACAGAAAGGACTTCGGGATGACAAGGTTTCTGCTCCTGCTCGCCCTGGTAGGGGTGAGCATCGGTGACCGAGGTGACGTGGAGGACTCCCACATCTATGGGTGCTCAGGAGTGAGAGCACCAGTCGTCACCGCAGGGGGTGGCGAGCGGGGAGTGGAGGAGCTCGCCATCTACTTCCACGAGGGAAGGTGGCCAGGGTGGCTGGGGTCCAACTCTACTAAATACTCCAACCAGCCCGGGTTCACGTACGGGGAGGCCTCCCTCCCATGCCCCAGAATACAGGTCGTTGCCACAAGGGTCAGTGTCACCGAGGGGAAGCGTGTGTGCCTTACCTGTAAGGGACGAATTCCCTTGAATAGGTGGTGGTGGCTCAGGAAGCTGAGCAGGGACGCAGGGGACCATACAGCCGACTGGGAAAGATTAGGGAACGACACCCACTGGACAATCACAGGGACCCAAGGAGGAGTTAGTGTTTGTTGGGATAAGTGGTGGGAGTCGGAACAGGGAGTCTATGTTTGTATGCGGGGATCAGAGGAAGCCTGCCCCACAGGGGTATCCATCATCTTCTCCAGCCAATGGCAAGATGCCGGGGAGGGGATAGGGTGGGATTCTAGCCTGCATGGGTGCGTGGTCCCACACATTCCGGTCCCAGTTAATGCCACTGAACTCGTGGCACACACCCGAAAGCCCCTACCCACGACCCAGGTACCGAAAACCCTGGAAGAAAAGTGCCCTACCACCACCAAGGGACCAGGGAATGGGTTAGTCCTAGTACCAACCGAAAAGGTACTATACCAGGGGGTACACTATGCAGTAGCTTCAATAATATTAAACCTTACCGAGGTATACTTACCTGAGTGCTGTCCTAAGGAGACGGAGTAGCTGTACCAGGCCCTGCTAAAGGAAATGTTTAGGAAATTTTACGAATTTGATTTTGCCATTATAGACAAAGTAGAGCTATACAGAATACACCCTGAAAACCCTATGGGCACGGGTAGACAAAGAAGGGGAGCCTGGAATGATGTCTTCACTGCCTATAGTACAGGGTCCTCTGTAATAAATAGCCTGGATGACATGGAATTACAGACACAGATAAATGGTTTAAAAACACAGTTAAGAAAGATCCTGAAGGATGGGAACACAGTGGTAGGCTCAGAGCTACATGAGGACCAAGCTATGACGGTTCATTTAAAGGAAATTATTGCAGAATTGGAAAGGCATGCCAAAACAGTAAATGCACTCATACGGGAGGATAGGAATGCATCGGATCAGGCTGCACAGAATGAGGTGTGTGTGCTGTACGGGGCATGGTTGCTGGGCGAGGGCCGTAGCAACCTGGAGGATTTAAAGCAAGGTTTAGTCCCCTCCTGGATCAGCAACAAGCACCTCGCAGCCCTCCACCCGTTTAGTAATTCGCTGAGCCCATGCCAATTTCGTCTAGCCTCTGAAGCCTACCCTGTCCCAATAGATTGTGGGCGTTCAAATCACACTATCATGGGGATAGTAGTGAGAATGCCAGTCATGAGTGGGACAGCCCGACCCGTACCGGTATACAGGGTGGAGAACATTGGAGTCATTCAAGGGGGTGCACACATCCGTTTTACAGCGGTCCCACCTTATGTCATAAAGTGGGAGCATGCCATGACAGGTACTGACCTCTCCGGGTGCCGGAGCCGGGGTTCACACATAATACTGTGTCCCCAGCACTTGAACGCCTATTCCAAACCACAGTGCGGGTTTAAAGCTGCTGGCGCACGACCTATCAATTGTACCATGGAGGTGATGGCACACGGCCATGTTTCCCCACAGGTAGCATATATAGGGGGTGGGACATATTGTGTCACCACAGGTGCGTCCCACTACCAGCATGGACACTTCTGGTGTCTGGTAAGTGACAGCAGTTTCTGCTTTAAACCCGAGGCAGAAGTTCAAGTGGCCCAGGAACGGATTGTCCCCATTCCTGAACCCTCCACTGTTCACCTCACTGTAACAGAAAACATCACCAACCTGCAAAAGTATGTGACTTACTTTGGATATAAAATTCCCCCTCTACCCGAACATCTTAACATCCTACTTAAAGCTGTAGAGATTTCACAAAAACATTTCTACACCCTGGAACAGAAAACAGTTGAAATAGGGGCAGAGATTTTGGATATAGTAGTTCCACCCTGGTGGGATATTTTCGAGAATATAGAGGTGCCATCCTGGATCAGCGACGCCCTGATCCCATAAAGGAATTAAAAAAAAACTATAGTCTCAATTCCGTCAAACCCCATAACTATAGACTTAATTGCCTCAAACCCCATAACTATAGGCTCAATACCCTCAAACCCCATAACTATAGGCTCAATACCCTCAAACCCCATAACTATAGACTCAATTCCATCAAACCCCATAACTATAGACTCAATTCCCTCAAACCCCATAACTATAGACTCAATTCACTCAAACCCCAAAACTATCGTCTTAATTCCATCAAACCCCATAACTATAGACTCAATCCCATCAAACTCAATAAATATCGGCTCAATTCCCTCAAACCCCATAACTTTTGGCTCAATTCCTTCAAACCCCATAACTATAGGCTCAATTCCCTCAAACCCCATAACTATAGGCTCAATTCCCTCAAACCCCATAACTATAGGCTCAATTCCACCATACCCTGATGTGTTTCAATTTGTCCATGATTCTGTCCATTCGCAGTATGTTCTGAGACTTTGTTTTACTGTAATCTACGAGGTTGGGGCAATAATACAAATGTTTGAAAGAATTTGGAGCAGGGGTGATGTAAGGTCGCTAAAGAGCAGCAGTGTACAATTCACAAACATTTACATCTCCAAATACCAAGGGAATGTGGCTGCTATTTTACAAGATTACTTTGGTCCTACCAAGCCTTTCCATCATGTGTGGAGAGATTTATGGGGGCACTGGGCCAATATTTTTCCTGTGATCTGTTCTTACTTAACATTTGCACCTGTTTCCTTACATTTTTGGACAGTGCAGTTGTGCAGTTTAAAACCTTACTTACCAGCCAGTAGAAGCCAGTAAACGTGTTGCTCCTGCACTCGGGGCTAAGGCGGAGCCACGATCTGAATGGTATGTTGATTTGCAGCCACATCATATGGATATATGAAAAGAATCATCGGACCTGTCTCATCGAGACCACAGCGAAACCTCGTAAACCACTGATCCACCCCCTAACCATGTAATCTCCTGCAAGAGGCAAAATAAAAGCTGTGGCTATTTCAGATGGAACTTTGGGAAATTGTTCTCTGACTCTCTGGGCTGGTTATTTACTCAGAGGGAGGAAGGGAGCAGGGTGGGGGGTCTGGATTGAGGTCAGGAAACCCGAAGATTGGGTTCCACTCAGGCCCTGTCGAATTTAACGGCAGGACCCGATTAACATTTTTTTTCTCCGTTTCCCGGCCAGATTGGGAGGCTGGCTGGCTGTCGGGTGGGTAGGCCTTTGGCACCAGGACGCAGCGGGAGGGTGGAGTGGAGGGAGGGAGGGATCAGCGGCCTGGGTGGGTGGGGGAGGGATTGGAGGCCGGAGAGGAGGGGTGTGAGATTGGAGGCCTCGTGGGGGAGGTCGGAGGCCTCGTGGGGAGGTCGGAGGGTGATCAGAAGGGTCGGGGCGTGGTGTCCACTCGTAGGGGGGTTGGCCAGGCAGGTACGCTGGATCCAGCAGGTTACTCGAAAGGCACTTACCTCCTGGATCCAGCAGTCCTCACCTCCCTTTAGCCGCCAAATCGTGCATCAATATGAGGCACGCAGTCTCATTATAATATTTAAATTGCCAAACCGCCCTCCCGCCACCGTTAAAACTGGAAGTGGACGGGTTGGAGCTGGGTTGGGGTTGGGATTCAGATTATTAACAATTTAACCTGCTACCCGACTCAAACCCGCCCGTTTTTTGGGGTTAAAATCCCCCCTCTGAGGCAGTCGAACAAGGGTCTAGCAATCCATAACTCACCAATATCTTGGCTGACTCTCAACTTTAAATGCATTCTGCGTAGAAGATTGCAGATGGCTTCAGAATGAAGACCAAGCCTCAATGAATACTGCTGCAGCTTTGCTCTCTGAAAATCAGCAAAGCAAGAGCTCAGCGTTGAAAAATGAGTCTCTATATGCAGCAAGAAGAAAGGAACTTGCAACTTTCACATCCTCAGGATGTCCCAAAGCACTTCACACCCAATTAATTATTTTTGAAGTTTAGTTACTGTTGTATTGCAGGCAAATGTGGCAGCTAATTTGTGCACAAACAGTAATGAGATAAATGACCAGCTAATTTGTTTTGGTGGCGTTGGTTGAGGGAGAAATATCGGCCAAGAGAGCTCCCAGCTCTTCTTACATCCACCTAAACCGGCTTCAGTTGAATGTCTAATCTGAAAGATGAATAAAAGAACAAATTCCTTTACTGCACATCATAATACCTGTGAGCTAGATCCTCCTCCACCGTGATTTCACTGAGCCTCGTTCATCGGCAAATGTTAAATGCTGCTCCTGTTATATTTAACTGTGCTATTTGAAGTCATACCAAATGACTGACAGTAACCAGGAAGCTTTAAGACTGTTAAGGAGTCTCTGATTGGTGACTAAAAGAATCTTTAAGAAGTATTGATACTGGAAGGGTGGGTTCTTGTTTTGTGAGCAATCCTTCAATCTCCCAAGTACTGGAATCATCATCGACCTGAAACGTTAACTCTCTTTCTCTCTCCACGGATGCTGCCTGGCCTGCTGAGTTTTTCCAGCGTTTTCTGTTGTTATTTCAGATTTCCAGCATCCGCAGTATTTTGCTATCGTACTGGAATCATGATGTCTGTTCCACACCTTATTAACACCTTGAAAAGATTTAAATATGATGTTAAAATTTTTAAATTTGAAGCTTTGATGGACCGGGAGCCAATGTAGGTCAGTGAGCACAGGGGTGATCGGTGATCCCCCAATGTCTCAAATTTAAAATCCTTGTTTTCATCATTAAATTCCCTTCATGGCCTCGCCGCTCCCTATCTCTGTAACCTCTTCCAGCCCTACAACCATTTCCCCAATCTCTATAGCCCTGATTTTAACCCGGGGCAGGAGTCATATGGGCGGGGGGCCAGGCAGGTGGCAAACCATCCCGACCTTGACAGCGGGAGCGGAATGTTGGGCTGCAGGAGGAACGGTCCCCAACTCTCAGGGAAGTGGCTGGAAGGGGGTTCTGGAGGGCCCCGTGGTTGGGGGGAGGGGGTGGGGAAGCGCGGGGCAGGGGAGGCCTGTCTTTGTGGGGTTCGGAGGAGCACTTCTGCTCATCTTGGCTCCACAAGGAAAGTCCAATAAAGTAAAAAGACTCACCTGTTTGGGCCTCTTCTGGTCCCGACTCCTCTTCCCACTCGGTTGGCCTGGCGGGAAAGCAACAGCTGCTTTTCAACACAGGCCTCTGGTTAAAATAGTAGACGGGCCCCAAAGACATAATCAGAGCCCGATTTGCATGTTTAAAGAAGAACTCCGCCGGTTTCCAGCACATGTCCCTCTCTCCTGTTCAGAAGAACTGGTGTAAATCGGAACCTGTGGGAAGAGAGCAGGACATCAGTGGATGAGTCTCACAGGAGATCTTAGCTGCCCAAAATTGCCACTTATGTTCCTCCAACTCAGGTCTCTTGTCCAGCCCTTCTCCATTTGCCCCACCATTGGCAGCCGTGCCTTCAGCCTCTAGGTCCCGCCCTCTGGAAATCCCTCCCTAAAACACTCCGCTTCTCCATTCACTCTCCTCCTTTAAGACACTCCTTAAAACCAACCTCTTTGACCGACCATATTTTTGGTCACCCTTTCTAAACTCTTCCTCTGGCACGGTGCCCATTTTCCTCACACCTCTGTGAAGCACCTTGAGCCGTTGAGCTAAAAGGCACTATATAAATGCAAGGTGTTGTTGTTGTTATCACAGCTTACTTTTATTACAGTATAAAGCTGCAAATGGGATCAGAAAATCTTGCCATTTATATTCAGCAAACACCACAGCAGGTTTCGAAATACCTTGGGGTAACAGTATTTAACCTCATTTAAAAGAAGTTTCTTCTCTATTTTCATGCAGAACGTCCAGCCCAGCTCACTGCTGTGGAGAGTTAGTACAGCAAGGATAAGCCTACTCCTCTACCTTCACCAGACGCTGTCCAGCTTAACACTTCCATGGTACTTCAGGGTTCTAAATGTGTGCTTTCAAATTGCTGAGGGGATAAGAACCCAGAGTAAGACTTAAGTGATTAAAACCTCCCAAACAGAAGAGAGGACGGATCCTCTCAAACTCCAGGCATTGTTACTGGGCAGCCCAGCTTTGAGTGATGATTGCCTGGAAAATGGTCTCTCCTCAAAATCCATGGATCAACCTGGAGACAGAAGCCTCATTCTCTGTTTTTTGCATAACATGGCCTTCTTTGATCAGTACAAATGGTCTCAAAGTACTCTATATTATCCTGACGTCCTGGAAGGAAACCTGGGGCCAGAAATTCGGCTCTTGTCGGGTGAGTACGCGCTGTGTACTCATCCGTAAGGCCACCTGAAGTGCCGGTTTCCTGCATGCACTGCGCATGCGCGGGAAACCGGAACTTCCGTTCCCCTGAAGGAAGGGGTTCAGAAGTTGAACGCGTGCGCGGGAGAGGCAGCGCGCACGCAGCGAACTTCGTTTTTTTTCAGGTTTCTCCAGGAGGGTAAGTATGAAGAAGCTGCACTTTTAAAAAGGAGGCGCAAGGCCTGTTTTTAACAAGGTAAGTGGTTAATTAATTACAATTTAAATATTTTTTCAACAGGTTTATCTTTTTTATATACTTTAAAGAAAGGTAAGTTTATTTTTAGCACCGTTAAAAAGTATAATTAATTTTTTCAAAAATTTTAATTTTTGTTTAAAGTAGTTAATTTATGTAACTTATAGTTATTTTAAAAATGTGAAGTTTAAAAAAAAACTATTTGAAGTTTAAGTGTGGTTTTGGGGCCAATCTCTATTCATAGATTTGACAGGTCTTCCTGTCAAATCTATGAATGAAAATGCCCTGTTAGGATTGGCTCTCCATGGTCCAAGTGATCCCAGGGGACGCTTCGAACTAACTGCGCCCCTGGGATACGCAAGCACTGCGCGCCGGCAGCTGGAGGAGGCCCAGGACCCGAAATCCTCGTGGGCCCAAAGCACAATGGCAGGCGCGGTAGGCAAGTACGCGCGCGATGCTTGCACCCGCAGGAAGCCGGAGAGCCGAATTTCTGGCCCCTGGAATTCATTGAAGATATCTTAAAAGAAAGAAAGACTTGCATTTATATCGCACCTTTCATGGTCTCAGGACGTCCCAAAGCTTTACAGCCAATTAAGTACTTTTTGAAATAACAACAGAAAGTGCTGGAAATACTCAGCAGGTCAGGCAGCATCGAGGGGAGAGAAACAGTCAACATTTCGGGTCGAACCCTTCGTCAGAACTGGAAAAGGTTAGGGAAGGGAGATTTTTAAGCAGGGGCAGGGAGGAGGGGAGGAAAGAACAAAGGGAAGGTCTGTGATAGGATGGAAGGCAGGAGAGATTGACTGACAAAAGGGATGATATTGCAAGGCAAAAGGAGAGGAAATGGGACCAGTTAAGAAACAAAAGATGGCTCTAGATGAGGTGTGAATGATGATGGCAGCAACATTAACAACTACCATGTGAGGAAACAAGAGAAAAAAAAAGAAATACAGGGGCCAATTTATAGTCTGAAATTGTTGAACTCGATGTCGGGTCCAGAAGGTTGTAAAGTACCTAATAGAAAGATGAGGTGCTGTTCCTCGAGCTTACGTTGAACTTCGTTGGAACAGTGTAAGAGGCCGAGGATGGAGAGATCAGAGTGGGAGTGGAGAACATAAGAACATAAGATCATAAGAAATAGGAGCAGGAATAGGCCACTTGGCCCCTCGAGCCTGCTCCGCCATTCAATAAGATCATGGCTGATCTTGGGCTTAAAGCCACTTCCCTGCCTGCTCCCCATAACCCTTCACTCCCTTATCTTGCAAAAATCTGTCTATCTCCACCTTAAATGTATTTAATGACCCAGCCTCCACGGGCAGAGAATTCCACAGATTTACGACCCTCTGAGAGAAGAAATTCCTCCTCATCTCAGTTCTAAAAGGGCGACCCTTTATTCTGAAACTATGCCCCCGAGTTCTAGATTTCCCCATGAGGGGAAACATCCTCTCTGCATCTACCTTGTTGAGCCCCCTCAGTATCTTATATGTTTCAATAAGATCACCTCTCATTCTTCTAAATTCCAATGAGTATAGGCCCAACCTTCTCAACCTTTCTTCATAAGTCAACCCCCTCATCTCAGGAATCAACCGACTGAATCGTCTCTGAACTGCCTCCAATGCAAGTATATCCTTCCTTAAATAAGGAGACCAAAACTGTACGCAGTACTCAAGGTGTGGTCTCACCAATACCCTGTACAGTTGTAGCAGGACTTCCCTGCTTTTATACTCCAACCCCCTTGCAATAAAGGCCAACATTCCATTTACCTTTTTGATTACTTGCTGTACCTGCATGCTAACTTTTTGTGTTTCATGCACAAGGACCCCCAGGTCCTTCTGAACTATAGCATTTTCTAATCTCTCTCCATTTAAATAATAATTTGCTTTTTTATTTTTCCTACCAAAGTGGATAACCTCACACTTTCCCACATTATACTCCATCTGCCAAATGTTTGCCCACTCACTTAGCCTGTCTATATCCCTTTGCAGATTCTTTGAGTCCTCTGCACAACTTGCTTTCCCACCCATCTTTGTATCATCCGCAAACTTGGCTACATTACACTTGATCCCTTCATCCAAGTCATTAATGTAGATTGTAAATAGTTGAGGCCCCAGCACCGATCCCTGTGGCACCCCACTAGTTACCGTTTGCCAACCAGAAAATGACCCATTTATCCCGACTCTCTGCTTTCTGTTAGTTAGTCAATTCTCTATCCATGCTAATATATTACATAGAAACATAGAAACATAGAAGATAGGAGCAGGAGTAGGCCATTCGGCCCCTCGAGTCTGTTCAGCCATTTAATGAGATCATGGCTGATCATCCAAATTCAGTACCCTGTCCCTGCTTTCTCCCCATATCCCTTGATCCTTTTAGCCTTAAGAAATATATCTAACTCCTTCTTGAATATATTTAATGAATTGGCCTGAACTGCCTTCTGTGGTAGAGAATTCCACAGGTTCACCACTCTCTGGGTGAAGAAATTCCTCCTCATCTCAGTCCGAAATGGCTTACCCCTTATCCTAGACTGTGACCCCTGGTTCTGGACTCCCCCTTCCATCGGGAACATCCTTCCTGCATCTAGTCTGTCTAGTCCTGTTAGAATTTTATAAGTTTCAATGAGATCCCCTCTCATTCTTCTTAATTCTAGCGAATATAAGCCTAATCGACCCAATCTCTCTTCATACGTCATTCCTGCCATCCCAGGTATCAGTCTGGTGAATCTTTGCTGCACTCCCTCCATGGCAAGAGCATCCTTCCTCAGATAAGGCGACCAAAACTGCACACAATACTCAAGGTGTGGTCTCACCAAGGCCCTGTACAACTGCAGCAAGACATCCTTGCTCCTGTACTCAAATCCTCTCGCTATGAAGGCCAACATACCATTTGCCTTCTTAACCGCCTGCTGCACCTGCATGCTTACCTTCAGCGACTGGTGCACAAGGACACCCAGGTCTCGATGCACTTCCCCTTTTCCCAATCTATTGCCGTTCAGATAATAATCTGCCTTCCTGTTTTTGCCACCAAAGTGGATAACCTCGCATTTATCCACATTATACTGCATCTGTCATGCATCTGCCCAATCACCCAACCTGTCCAAATCATACTGGAGTTTCTCTGCATCCTCCTCACAGCACACACGCCCACCCAGCTTTGTGTCGTCTGCAAACTTGGAGTAATTACATCTAGTTCTCTCGTCTAGATCATTAATATATATTGTGAATAACTGGGGTCCTAGCACCGATCCCTGCGGTACCCCACTAGTCACTGCCTGCCACTTGGAAAAAGAACCGTTTATTCCAACTCTTTGCTTCCTGTCTGCCAACCAGTTCTCTATCCAAGTCAGTACCTTACCCCCAATCCCATGTGCTTTAACTTTGCACGCTAATCTCTTATGCAGGACCTTATCGAAAGCCTTCTGAAAGTCCAAATACACTACATCCACTGGTTCTCCCTTATCTATTCTACCAGTTACATCCTCAAAAAATTCCAGTGGATTAGTCAAGCATGATTTACCTTTTGTAAATCCATGTTGACTTTGTCCGATCCTGTCACTGTTTTCCAAGTGCTCTGCTATTACATCTTTTATAATGGACTCTAGCATTTTCCCCACTGCCTATGTCAGGCTATAATTCCCCGTTTTCTCTCTACCACCTTTTTTAAATAGTGGGGTTACATTAGCTACCCTCCAATCCATGGGAACTGTTCCAGAGTCTATAGAATTTTGGAAGATGACCAGCAATGCATCTACTATTTCAAGGGCCACTTCCTTAAATACCCTAGGATGTAGATTATCAGGCCCTGGGGATTTATCGGCCTTCAATCCCGTCAATTTCCCTAACACTATTTCCCTACAAATACTGATTTCATTCAATTCCTCCCTCTCAATAGACCCTATGTTCCCCGACATCTCTGGGAGGTTAATTGTGTCCTCCTTTGTGAAGACAGAACCAAAGTATGTATTTAATTGGTCTGCCATTTCTTTGTTTTCCATTATAAATTCCCCTGATTCTGACTGCAAGGGACCTACGCTTGACTTCACCAATCTTTTTCTCTTCACATATCTATAAAAGCTTTTACAGTCAGTTTTTATGTTCCCTGCAAGCTTACTTAAAATATTCTATTTTCCCCCTCTTAATTAATCCCTTTGTCCTCCTTTGCTGAATCCGAAACTGCTCCCAATCCTCAGGTTTGCTGTTTTTTCTGGCCAATTTATATGTCCTCTTCTTGGATCTTATGCTATCCCTAATTTCCCTTGTTAGCCACGGTTGAGTCACCTTTTTTGTTTTATTTTTATGCCAAACAGGGATGAACAAATTCTATAGTTCATCCATGCGATCTTTAAATGTTTGCCATTGCCTATCCACCATCAACACTTTAAGTAATGCTCCCCAATCCATCCTAGCCAACTCGTGCCTCATACCATCATAGTTTCCTTTATTTAAATTCAGGACTCTAGTCTCTGAGTCAACTACTTCACTCTCCATCTTAATGAAGAATTCTATCATATTATAATCGCTCCTCCCCAAGGGGCCTCGCACAACAAGATTGACAAGATTACCCCCAACTCCGTGAGCTGTTATCTTATACATAGATACATAGATAGATACATAGAAGATAGGAGCAGGAGTAGGCCATCCGGCCCTTCGAGCCTGCTCCGCCATTTAATGAGATCATGGCTGATCCTTCAATTCAGTATCCCGTCCCCGCCTTCTCTCCGTAACCCTTAACCCCTTTTGCCTGTAGAAATATATCTAATTCCCTCTTAAATATATTTAATGAGCTGGCGTACACTGCCCTCTGTGGCAATGAGTTCCACAGGTTCACCACTCTCTGAGTGAAGAAATTCCCCCTCATTTCTGTCCTAAATGGTTTAGCCCTTATCCTTAAATTATGTCCTCTAGTTCTGTTCTCACCCGCCAAGGGAAACATTCCTTCTGCATCTAATCTGTCTAGACCTGTCAGAATTTTATACACTTCTATGAGGTCCCCTCTCAATCTTCTAAACTCCAGTGTGTACATCCCTAAACTACATGTCTCTCCTCATAGGTCAATCCCGCCATTCCTGGTATCAGCTGGTGAATCGCGCTGCACCCCCTCCATGGCAAGAACATCTTTCCTCAGATGAGGCGACCAAAACTGTACACAGTACTCGAGGTGTGGTCTCACCAGTGCCCTGTACAGCTGCAGCAAGGTATCCCTGTTCCTGTATTCCAACCCTTTTGCTATGAAGGCCAGCATACCGTTTGCCTTCTTGACCGCCTGTTGCACCTGCATGCTCGCCTTCAGTGACTGGTGTACAAGAACACCCAGGTCTCTCTGTACTTCCCCCTCTCCCAATTTATTGCCATTTAAATAATAATTTGCCCTCCCGTTCCTGCACCCAAGGTGGATAACTTCGCACTTGTCCACATTATAGTGCATCTGCCATTTATCCGCCCAATCACCCAGTCTGTCCAAATCGCTCTGGAGCTTCCTGGTCTCCTCCTCTGAGCCACCCCCCCTCCTAGTTTAGTGTCGTCTGCAAATTTGGAAATGCTGCATTCGACTCCCTGATCCAGGTCATTAATATAAATTGTGAACAGCTGGGGACCCAGGACAGATCCCTGTGGTACCCCACTTGTTACTGCCTGCCATTCAGAAAATGAGCCGTTTATTCCAACTCTCTGTTTTCTATCTGACAGCCAGTTCTCTATCCACGTCAATACTTTCCCCTTTATCCCATGAGCTTCAATTTTCCATGCTAATCTTTTATGTGGGACCTTATCGAAGGCCTTTTGGAAGTCCAGGTACACCACATCTACTGGCTCTCCCCCATCTATTTTACCAGTTACTCCCTCAAAAATTCCAATAGATTAGTCAAGCACGATTTACCCTTTGTAAATCCATGTTGACTCTGTCCTATCCTGTCCCCATTTGCTAAGTGCTCGGCTATTTCATCCTTAATGATGGACTCCAGCATTTTGCCCACAACTGATGTAAGGCTTACAGGTCTGTAATTACCTGCTTTTTCCCTACCCCCTTTTTGAATAGTGGGGTAACGTTAGCTACCTCCAATCCATGGGCACTGTTCCCGAGTCTAATGAATTCTGAAAAATCATGCTTAGTGCATCCGCTATCTCTAGGGCCACCTCCTTCAGTACCCTAGGATGCATGTTATCAGGCCCTGGGGATTTGTCCGCCTTCAATCCCTTTAGCTTCCTTAACACCATATCCTTAGAGATATTGATTTGCGTCAGTTCCTCCTTTGCCAATGTCCCTATTTTTCCCGATATCCCAGGGAGGTTTTTTGTGTCTTCCTTCGTAAAGACTGACCCAAAGTATGCATTTAGTTGGTCTGCCATTTCCTTATTTCCCATTATATATTCCCCGTATCTGACTGCAATGGACCAACTTTGGTTTTCACCAGTCTTTTCCTCTTGATATACTTATAAAAGCTTTTGGAGTTAGTTTTTATATTTTCCGCCAGCTTGCTTTCGTAAGCTATTTTGCCCTTCTTGATTAAGCCCTTTGCCCTCCTTTGCTCTATCTTAAACTGTTCCCAATCTTCCGCTCTGGCGCGTTTTTTGGCTATTTTATACGCCCTATCTTTGGATTTTATGCTGTCTCTAATTTCCCCTGTTATCCACGGTTGAGTCACCTTTTTAGATTTCCTTTTATGCCAGATTGGTATAAACAATTTTTGCAATTTTGTCATTCTATCTTTAAATGCTTGCCATTGTTTATCTACCTCCAGTCCTCCCAGGAACGTTGTCCAATCAGGGATATGGGGAGAAAGCAGGGACAGGGTACTGAATATGGATGATCAGCCATGATCTCATTAAATGGCGGAACAGGCTCGAGGGGCCGAATGGCCTACTCCTGCTCCTATCTTCTATGATTCTATGTTTCTATGTTTCTATTATGATTTTCCAAATGCCCTGCTACTGCTTCCTTAATGAAGGACTCCAGCATTTTCCCAACGACAGATGTTAGGCTAACTGGTCCATAGTTTCCTGCTTTCTGTCTTGCTCCTTTCTTAAATAGGGTGTTACATTTGTGGTTTTTCAATCTGCTGGGACCTCTCCAGAGTCCAGGGAATTTTAGTATATTGCAACCAATGCATCCACTATCTCTGCAGCCACTTCTTTTAAGACCCTGGGATGCAGGCCATCTGGTCCAGGGGACTTGTCGTCTTTTAGTCCCATTATTTTACCAAGTACTTTTTCCTTAGTGATCGTGATTGTCTTTAGTTCCCCCCTCCCTGTGGCCTCTTGATTATCCATTATTGGGATTTTGTTAGTGTCTTCTACTGTGAAGACAGATACAAAATATTTGTTAAGAGTCTCTGCAATTTCCCTGTTCCCCATTATTGATTCCCCATTCTCATCCTCTGAGGGACCAACGTTTACTTTAGCTACTCTCTTCCTTTTTGTATACCTGTAGAAGCTCTTACTTTCTGTTTTAATATTTCTTGCCAGTTTACTCTCATAATTCATCTTCTATCTCTTTATTATTTTTTTCGTCATCTTTTGCTGGTTTTTAAAAATTTCCCACCAATCTTGGCAACATCGCATGCCTTCGTTTTCAATTTGATACCATCCTTTACTTCCTTAGTTAGTCACGGATAGTGCTCCCTTCTCTTAAAATCTTTCTTTCTCATTGGAATATATTTTTGTTGAGAGTTATGAAATATCTCCTTAAATGTCCGCCACTGCATTTCAACTGTCTTACCTTTTAATTTATTTTTCAAGTCCACTTTAGCCAGTTCTGCCCTCATGCCATTGTAATTGCCTTTGTTTAAGATCAGGAGACTGATTTGAGATACAACTTTCTCACCCTCCAACTGAATTTGAAATTCAACCATGCTATGATCACTCTTTCCTAGAGGATCCTTTACTATGAGATCATGAGGAGGGGAGAATTAAAGTGACAAGCGACCGGAAGCTCGGGGTCACGCTTGCAGACTGAATGGAGGTGTTCCACAAATTGGTCACCCAGTCTGCGTTTGGTCTCCCCAGTGTAGAAGAGACCGCATCGTAAGCAGTGGATACAGTATACTAAATTGTAAGAAGTCGCTGTTTCACCGGGAAGGAGTGTTTGGGGCCCTGGATGGTGGGAAGGGAGGAGGCAAAAGGGCAGGTGTTGCATCTCCTGCGCTTGCACGGGAAGGTGCCGGGGGAAGGGGAAGGGCTATTCGGGGTGATAGAGGAATGGACCAGGGTGTCGCGGAGGGAGCGGTCCCTTCGGAATGCTGAAGGGGGGGGGAGGGGAAGATGTGTTTGGTGGTGGGATCATGCTGGAGGTGGCGGAAATGGCGGAAGATGATCCGTTGAATGTGGAGGCAGGTGGGGTGAAAGGTGAGGATAAGGGGAACCCTATCGTGGTTCCGGGAGGGAGGGGAAGGGGTGAGAGCAGAAGTGTGGGAAATAGAACCGACACGGTCGAGGGCTGTGCCAACCACGGTAGAGGGGAATCCTCGGTTGAGGAAAAAGGAAGAAACGTCGGAAGCTCTAGTATGGAAGGAGGCATCGTCAGAACAGATGTGGCAGAGATGAAGAAACTGGGAGAATGGAATAGAGTCCTTACAGGAAGCGGGGTGGGAGGAAGTGTAGTCCAGGTAGCTGTGGGAGTCAGTGAGCTTATAGTGGATGTTGGTCAATGGCCTATCCCCAGAAATAGAGACAGAAGTCGAGGAAGGGAAGAGTCGGAGATGGACCATGTGAAGGTAAGGGAAGGATGGAAATTGGAAGCAAAGTGAATGAAATTATCTAGTTCAGGGCGAGTGCAGGAAACGGCACCAATACAGTCATCAATGTACCGGAAAAAGAGGTGAGGGAGGGGACCGGAGTAGGACTGGAACAAAGAATGTTCCACATATTCCATGAAAAGGCAGGCATAGCTAGAACCCATGCGGGTACCCATAGCAACACCTTTAATTTGGAGGAAGTGACTGGAGTCAAAGGAAAAGTTGTTCAATGTGCGAACAAGTTCAGCCAGGCGGAGGAGGGTGGTGGTGGATGGGGACTGGTTGGGCCTCTGTTCAAGGAAGAAGTGGAGTGCCCTCAGGCCGTCCTGGTGGACTTTTTGAAGTTGTAGACACTGTTGTAATATAGGAAATGCGGCAGTCAATTTGCACACAGCAAGGTCCCATTAACAGCAGTGAAATAAATGACCAGACCATCTGTTTTTAGGTGTTGTTTGAGGGATGACTGTTGGCCAGGACACCAGGAGAACTCCCCTGCTCTTTGTCGAATCCTAGGGTATGAACGCCCCACCTCTCGTTTGGCACA
Organism: Squalus acanthias; assembly: GCA_030390025.1. Lineage (NCBI taxonomy): Eukaryota > Metazoa > Chordata > Chondrichthyes > Squaliformes > Squalidae > Squalus > Squalus acanthias. Next base: position 111,518,393 of record CM059429.1, on the reverse strand, counting down.
ACAGGAACCCCCGGAGAAGCCCTAGCCTCAAGCGTATTCGAGACTTTCCATGGGAAAGGCAGCATAGAAACTGGCCAGCTGTTACACTTGGTACAGTGTGTACCTGTTTAGGAATGGGCATATGAATACCAGTACAGCAAACAAGAGATTGTGGAGTGAATGGAGCATGAAGAACACACCATTCGAGCCTCAAACACCTCCTGTATACACTGAGACATTGTGCGCTCTGTAGACCCCTCCAGGGGCTTTAACAAATGAGCAGTGCGTTAATTCCAGGTAGCTGTGGGTTCCACTGCCACAGGTAGAGCTGTGGAATTGATGAAATGATCCAGATCTACAGCTGGTGAGTCATAGCTCTTTAGGATGACCTTCTTACACACAACCCATTCATAATTCATTCTAGGAAATATGGTGGAAATTTTACTAACTCAGATTTCTCTGTTAAACTGATTTTTGTTGCTCTTCCAGGCTCGGTATTTTCTGACATGCAATTGATTCCACCGCTTGACCCTACACACACACACACACACACACGTACTAATTCAAACCGGAAGTAAACGTCAATAAGTGATACCACCTCACCTCTCTTTGCAAGCTGGTTTTAGGTGATGGGATGGTGTTGTGTTCAGCTCCCTGGAACTGGGTCTAATGGATGCAGAATCTGCTCAAAGTTGGCACACGATATACTTTGTTTACGAAGTTCCCGATCGCACAAACTGGTTGATTAAATGTGCGGCAACTCAACTCGGACTATTGCACTATTGTGTGCACTATTTACATCTGCTCATTCAGTAAAGTATCAGTTGAAGTGCAGGTTACGATTCACACCTTTAGAAGCAGTGAAAACCCACACTAAGCTTCTTCTAGCCTGAGCAGGTTGCCATTGGCATGAATGGAGAATGAGACTCTGCCAAGCAAATATTGCCTTTGGGCAAACATATCCCATCACAGGAGTGACTGCTCGCGCTGTATATCACTGTAAAGCATCATTTTGTCTTGGGATAAGTGATATTGGCTTTGTCGCGGGTGATCTGCTGCTAGGCCTCTGCCAATAGATCTAGCCTCAAGAGGTACGACTTGGGGTGAGAATGTATCTTACTTTCTCATCTGCATCTCCCACTGGTGGTGTTGACAAGTCCAAGAACTCACTATGTGGTGAATCGAAGGCAAGCTCTGGCGTACAGAAGTGTTTAAAAATGTTTAAAGGATTCGATAGAGTAGATACAGAAAAACTATTTCCTCTGGTGGGGGAATCAAGAACAAGGGGACACAATCTTAAAATTAGGGCTAGGCCATTTAGGAGAAAAATCCGGAAGCACTTTTTCACGCAAAGGGTAGTGGAAATCTGCAACTCTGTCTCCCAGAAGGTTGTGGATGTTGGGTCAATTGGGACAAGACAGAGGCCGATAGATTTTTGTTAGGTAAGGGTATTGAGTGATATGGAGCTATGGCTGGTAAATAGAGTTGAGGTACAGGTCAGCCATGACCTGATTGAATGGCGGAGTGGGCTCGAGGGGCGGAACAGGCTACTCCTGTTCACGTGTTCCTACAGTGCACCAAGCCACTGAAGCACGGTATTGCTTATTTTCAGTAATTTTGCACTTCTCCCGCCTCACACAGCATGAGCTGTCTCTGCGTGAAGAGGGTAAGAAGGCATCTTGCTTGCAGGCCTGTGCAATGGCAATCTGAAATGAGAAATGGGAAGGTGTACGAGTCTAGACTGTCTTGTGCCACTCACTGGCTCATTCTCCCTCCCTGTGCAGAAGTCCCACGCACCTCTTGCTGTGGCCCAGCTAGATGAAGAGCTCACCGAGTGAGGAGTCCTGCCATGAGTCCGCAGCCGACTTTGAAAACTGTTGTTAACTTGCGTGTTAAGGCAATCCCTTGCGGAACTGAACTTTGCTATTCCGTCACGATTAATTTATGAATTCCTACAAATAATTTCTCTTTTTTTTAAAGATAAACTCTGTCCTACCCCTTACTTGGGTCTTGCGGTACCACACACCATCACCAGCTGAGAGAATGGACAGGCAGTTGCCGGTAGAACTGTGAGACTGGTCACTGGGAGGTGTGTGTGAATAGAGTGACGTCAGAAGTCAAAAGTGACATCGGCACAAGGGAAGGGAGCTGATTGGTGAGTATCTGGTAAGTGTTTATACTTGGCTTTCTTAAAGTTCTAAGTTTATTCCAGCTAGGTTAGTAAATAGTCTGCTAATTAGAGGTATGGCAGGGCAGCTTACACCGTGGAATGCACATCCTGTGCCATGTGGGAAGTCCTGGACACCTCCCGTGGTCTGGACAACCACATGTGCGGGAAGTGTCGCCAGCTACAGCAGCTCGAGCACCGGGTTACGGAGCTTGAGCGGCGGCTGCAGTCACTGCTGTGCATCAGCGAGGCTGAGAGCTACGTGGATAGCACGTTTCGGGAGGTGGTCACCCCGCAGCTTAACAGTGTGCAGGCAGAGAGGGAATGGGTGACCGCCAGACAGAAGAGGAGGACCAGGCAGGTAGTGCAGGAGTCCCCTGAACCCATCTTGCTCACCAACCAGTATTCGGTGCTGAGTACTGGTGAGGGCGATGGTTCCTCTGGAGAGTGCAGCCAGAGCCCAGTCCACAGCACCATGGAAGGCTCAGCTGCACAGGGTGGTGGTGGGGGGGGGGGAAAGAGGAGAGGGAGAGCAATAGTGATAGGGGATTCAATAGTAAGGGGAGAAGACAGGCATTTCTGCGGCCGTAGACGTGACTCCAGGATGGTATGTTGCCTCCCTGGTTCCAGGGTCCAGGATGTCACTAAACGGCTGCAGGGCATTCTGAGGGGGGAGGGTGAACAGCTAGAGGTCGTGGTCTATATCGGTACCAACGACATAGGTAGAAAGAAGGATGAGGTTCTGCAGGCAGAGTTTAGGGAGCTAGGAAAGAGTTTAAAAAGCAGGACCTCAAAGGTAGTAATCTCTGGATTACTACCAGTGCCACATGCTAATGAGTACAGAAATAGGAAGATAGAGCAGATGAATGCGTGGCTGGAGAGATGGTGTAGGAGGGAGGGCTTTAGATTCCTGAGGCATTGGAACCGTTTCTGGGGGAGGTGGGACTTCTACAAGCCAGACGGGTTGCACCTCAATGGGAATGGGACCAATATCCTCGCGGGAGGGTTTGCGAGTGCTGTTGGGGAGGGTTTAAACTAGCTTGGCAAGGGGATGGGAACCTAAGAGTAGAGTCAGTAGGGAGGGAAGAAAAACTGGAATTGGAAAACAAAAACATAGAAAGTAAATTGGAAGGACAGAGGAATCAAGGGCTAGATAATAGTCAACAAGGAGGTTTGCCTGTACTAAATGGTATATACTTCAATGCAAGGAGTATAGCGAACAAGGCAGATGAGCTGAGGGCACAGGTAGACACTTGGAACTATGATATTATAGCTATTACAGAGACGTGGCTGAAAGACGGGCAGGTATGGCAGCTCAACATTCCTGGTTACAGGATTTTCAGACGGGATAGAGAGGGAGGTAAAAAGGGAGGGGTGGTCGCGGTATTGATTAAAGAAACTATTACAGCTGTGAGGAGGGATGATATATTGGAGGGATCATCAAACGAGGCCATATGGGTTGAATTGAAAAACAAAAAAGGGGTGATCACACTGCTGGGAGTGTACTACAGACCCCCAAACAGTGAGAGGGAGATAGAAGAGCAAATATGTAGACAAATTTCTGAGAAGTGCAAAAACTATAGGGCAGTAATAGTAGGGGATTTCAACTACCCCAATATTAACTGGGATAAAATTAGTGTGAAGGATATAGAGGGTGCGGAATTCCTAAAATGCATCCAGGAGAACTTTTTTAGCCAGTATGTAGCAAATCCAACAAGGGAGGGGGCGGTTCTGGACTTAGTTTTAGGGAATGAAGCTGGGCAGGTAGAAGGCGTATCAGTGGGGGAGCATTTTGGTGCTAGTGACCATAATTAAGTTAGATTTAAGGTAGTTATGGAAAAGGACAAGGATAGACCAGGAATACAAATTCTAATACGATAGCAAAATACTGCAGATGCTGGAAATCTGAAATAACAACAGAAAACGCTGGAAAAACTCAGCAGGCGAGGCAGCATCCGTGGAGAGAGAAACAGAGTTAACGTTTCAGGTCGAAGACCTTTCGTCAGAACTGGAAATAGCAGGAAATGGAATAGATTTAAGGCAAGGATAAAGCTGGGAAAAGGGGAGGGGATGAAAGAACAAAAGGAGAGATTAAGAGACATTAAGAGACATTAAGAGATATTCAAGGCAAGAGGTGGTGTTAATGTGACAGGTTAAGGCTAAATGAAGTGTGAAATGCACTGGCAGAATGAAGGACAGCTGCCAGCTTCTAGGAGGGAAACAAAAGGGAGGGGGGGCAAACAAAAGGGTGGATGAAAAAATAAAATATAAATGTGATTGGGGCTGAGGTTCTGATCTAAAATTGTTGAACTTGATATTGAGTCCAGAGGGCTGTAGCGTGCCTAAACGAAAGATGAGGTGCTGTTCCTCGAGCTTATGCTGCGCTTCCATGGAACAGTGTAATAGGCCGAGGACGGTGAGGTCAGAGTGGGAGTGAAGCGGTGAATTAAAGTGACAGGCGACCGGGAGCTCGGGGTCCCCCTTACGGACTGAACGGAGGTGCTCCGCAAAGCGGTCACCCAATCTGCGTTTGGTCTCCCCAATGTAGAGGAGACCACATCGTGAGCAGCGAATACAGTATACTAAATTGCAGGAAGTACAAGTAAATCGCTGTTTCACCTGGAAGGGGTGTTTGGGGCCCTGGATTCTAAATTGGGGTAAAGCAAATTTTGCTAAGCTCAGAGGGGATTTAGCCATAGTGGACATGAAACAGCTACTTGAAGGTAAATCAGTGTCAGAGCAGTGGGAGGCATTCAAGGAGGAGATCCGAGGGTACAGACCAAATATGTGCCCTTAAAGAAAAAAGGTGGGACTAACAAATCTAGAGCCCCCTGGATGTCTAGGGACATACAGGGTAGGATAAAGAAAAAAAGGGAGGCATCTGACAGATACCGAGGGCTAAATACTGCAGAATCTTTAGAGGAGTACAGGGATGCAATTAAAAAGGATATTAGGAAAGGTCCAGCATATGATTATCCTTTTTAATGTGGGCTTTGTGGGCAAGGCCAGCATTTAATGCCCATCCCTAATTGCCCTTATGAAGGTGGTGGTAAGCTGCTTTCTTGAACTGCTGCAGTCCGTGTGGTGAAGGTGCTCCCACAGTGCTGTTAGGGAGGGAGTTCCAGGATTTTGACCCAGTGACGATGAAGGATCGGCAATATATTTCCAAGTCAGGATGGTGTGTGACTTGGCGAGGAACTTGGAGATGTTGGTGTTCCCATGACATTGCTGCTGTTGTCCTTCTAGGTGGTAGAAGTCGCAGGTTTGGTTGCCGGCTTTAGAATTTTAGAGGTTGTTAGAATTCATGAGGGGAGTGGGAGATAATGTTTGTCTGACTAGTGCCCTGGTTTTCAGCATAGATGGGGCGGTGGCGAGATGAAAATCTGAAAAAAACTTACCACTCACTCACTTTAGCGGGACTCAATTTAGGCGGCCAGCATGCCCGCCTGAAATAGCCAGGAGCCTTATTGAAATATTTAAATTAAGGCCCTAAGATGTGTTTAGGACCCTGTTCCAAAGCTGGCCTTCCACTGGGCAGTTTGCATGCCCACCCCAGTGAAATTGAGCTCCTCCTGGCCCCACACAAATCATCCCGATCCCTCTGTGTTACCCTCCCCTACCCCCTCCACACCCTCCCACCCCCAACCCAGATTGCCTACCTTCCCTGCCTCACCTGTTAACAAGACACTGCTGGTTTGGCTCAAGGGAGGAGACGCCAGATTTCCTGCTTCCCCCGATTTGATAGGGCCTCCTGCTGGTTACATTGGGTGGGCAAATCGATTGCTCCGCCCACCGCATGCCCGATGCCCGCTCAAGATGACAATCCCCACCCTCCCGTGGTCCATGTTGAACAATCACATGCTTCCATACATATGGCATAAAGTAGCCTGGCCAGGCTGAATGACCGGTTCTTTGTACTGCAGTCTGGCATTGAGCACGTGGCCACTTCAGTAGGACAGACTATAATCTCAATAGGAGACTCTCATGAAGGTTCCAACTGAAACTTTGGGGTCAGAACTACAACTGCAACATGGACAACTTGACCTTGGTTGGAGAATAGTTATAGAGGAAGAGATTCAGAGACCCTATAGTGCCCCATGTTCTGTATATACACACACCTATCAGTGGGCATGATGTGGAGATGCCCTCTAGCAGTGGCAGGTGAGAAGTCCCCAGAAGCAGCTGGCTGCTACCCACACAATTGATAAAAGCTGCCACCTTTGAAAGTGAAAAGAGTGTGGCAACTCTTGCAAAGGAGACCCTCTGGTACTGAGATAGGTCCCTCAAGGCTAATTATAGGTGCATGTAGAGGGCCTCGTATGTCCCTTGTAGCTGGCTATGCACCCCACCATTTGCGGCCTTGCCTTCAGCTGCCTGGGCCCTAAACTCTGGAATTTCCTCCCGAAACCTCTCCGCCTCTCTACCTCTCTGTCCTCCTGTAAGATACTCCTTAAAACCTAGCTCTTTGACCAAGCATTTGGTCACCTGTCCCAATGTCTCCTTATGTGGCCAGGGGGAAGGATGGAATCAGTGGCTAGGGATCAGCAGCGAGATATCCAGCAATAAAATAAAGAACTTGGGCCTTTCACATCCTCGGAACTTCCCAAAGCGTTTCACAGCCAATTAATTACTTTTCAAGTGTAGTCACTGTTGCTGTGTAGGCAACCACAACAGCCAATTTGCACACAGCAAGGTCCCACAAACATCACTGAGATAATTGTCCAGTTAATCTATTTTTGTGATGTTGTTCAAGATATAAATATTGGCCAGGATCCCAGGAGAAGCCCCCAGCTCTTCTTCATACACCTGAGCAGGCAGACTCGGTTTAACGTCTCATCTGAAAGACGGCAACTCTCCATCAATACTGCACTGAAGTGTCAGCCTGGGTTATATGCTCAAGTATCTGGAGTGGGGCTTGAGCCCACAACTTCCTAAGTCAGAGGCAAGAGTGCTACCACTGAGCCAAGGCTGAGACTAATAGCTGATACAACGCTCTGTTGCAGAAGATTCCTCTGTACGATTCACTTCTGCCACTGCTGTGGTGACACTTAGAAACCTGAGCTTACATTAAGGTCACCAAGTCCAGGTGCTGGCTGGAGTTAAATGTTCCTTTGTCAGTTATCCCAGGCGCTGCGCAGGGCTGTATGAGTCTCTCAAGTTTGGCTGTATCAAATGAAAATCTGCTTTTCCTCCCACACTTTGTTGCTGTTCTTGAACTCACTTTTGAATCTGCACAGCAGCAGCAAAGAGGGATGAAAGCAGGACAGTGTTGTCCTTCGAGCCCCACTCAGTCTGTTGCAGCTATTTCTATTCTCGGAGTACGAAACAGAGGAAAACGCAGGCCAGTGTGCTGATTAAGATGATCAAAGGAGTTGATAGGGTAGATAGGGAAAAACTATTTCCTTTGGTGGGAGAGTCCCGAACAAAGGGGCATAACTTTAAAATTAGAGCTAGGCCATTCCGCGGTGATGTCAGGAAGCACTTCTTCACACAAAGGGCAGTGGAAATCTAGAACTCTCTCCCCCAAAAAGCTGTTGAGGCTGAGGGTCAATTGAAAATTTCAAAACTGAGATTGATAGATTTTTGTTAGGCAAAGGTATTAAGTGTTACGGAATCAAGGCGGGAAAATGGAGTTAAGATACAGATCAGCCATGATCTAATTGAATGGCGGAACAGGCAAGAGAGGCTGAATGGCCTACTCCTGTTCCGATGTTCTTATGATTGGCGGATAAATCTGTATTGCACTGAATGATAGTTGATCTGCTTCTGTTTATATCAACACCACTTTTATAAAAAAGAGCAGGGTTATTGCCGTGTGGGGTATTAGTGTAAGCCTACCATTATCTAAAGATGAATGTGACAGAATCGAAGATCTGGGACCCTCTCCTCATTGTAGAAGAGCTGATAAAGAGCTGATTTTCTGAATGCTGAGTGTTAAAGACCTTTTGCGTGGTTGTGTCAGGCAATGAGTTCACTTGCTACCCACGCAGGATTGCAACATCCTCTGACCAGAAGGAACACGGCTCTCGTCCAGCAACAAATAAAGAAGCCACAATAATGACAGTTTAGTGGCTTAAGAAACAGGGAGTGGGCCCCCTTGATCGCTGTAACCCAGCAGGCAGATGGTAATCCAGATGTGCTGCTTGGGAAATTGCAAAGTGGTGGGATAGAAAAGATGGATGTCGCATCAGAGGGCGAGCCCCTCCCCCACCCCCACCCCCGCCGCAATCATTGAGCAGGTCCTGTGCAAAAAGACACAAACCTCTGCCTCTTTCCAACGCAGATGTCAGGAAGCATGCCTGGGAAGGAATAATGACCCGTGTCACTCTTAGGAGGTCTGAAAATAGTTCAGTGGTGAGTAGCAAAGGACAGGCAGCTTTTAATCGCCAAGCCAGGGGGACCATCCAAGAAGAGGCACAGTAAATAAAGTGCTGACCCAGCCAGCAAGGGCCCTGGCACCAATGTTTGGCCTATAGAGGCTGGAGGGAGTGATGGAGGCTCATAAAGGCCTATCTTACTGAACCTGGCAAGAGTTTTTCTGCCATGTGTACTGGCCAACATTTATCCCTCAACCAACATCTCTAAAACAGAGTATCACAGTCAATTATCTCATTGCTGTTTGTGGGACCTTGCTGCCACATTTCCCTACATTACACCAGTGTCTACACTTCAAAAGTAATTAATTGGCTGTAAAGTGCTTTGGGAGGTCCTGAGGGTGTGAAAGACGCTATCTAAATGCAAGTCTTTCTTTCTATGTAATGTTTTTTACCGCACCTTAACTAAGCCACGCTGTTAGCCATGGTTGTTTGCTTCATGTATCTACTAATAGATACCAATTTATCCCACCACAGATGAAGCTGGGCCACTGAGAAGACCGCTGAATCACATACTGCAGTCAAAACCATGGGCACATTCACCAAAACTACATCAGGCATCAGCTTAGACATGGACCAGAAGTTAGTGAATCACTGGGACATGTGCTCGTGCACTGACTGCGAGTGTATTGTAGGGTCTAGTAAGAGGTCACAAAGAGGCAGAACCTCAATCAGAGGCCCATGGCTTCATCTTCAAAATGTTGGAACACCAAAATGTTAGCCAAGGTGTCAGGACCCATCTACCCACTGTACGGATTAGAGGCTGAAAAGAATGGTAATATCCACCTCAGAGATGTATAAGCCCCTCATCTCTGAGATATATAAAGGGCTTAAACCAACAAATAGCAGCACTACATTCATCCATGGAGAGAATTTAAACCAACATTGTGGACGCTATAGAAATTTCTGTGACCCAGGGAATAAGCAACATATGGACAGCACTCTACATGCCTTGAATATCATAGGCCTACTGTCCCTGAAACCCTGTAGTTAGCATTGGATAGGTTCCAGTCAACCACAAGGGAGGATGTCTCCAATCTCACCAATGTCGTCAGACAGATTATTGGCAACCATCCAAAGGCGGGTAAGTAGACTTGAGGTGCAGATCAGCCATGGACTAATTGAATGACGGAGTAGGCCCAAGGGGCTGAATGGCCACTCCTGTTCCTAATGTTCCTGCGTTCCTAGATGTCAACCACCAGCGGCTTAACCAGGGAACGTCAGAGGCAGGCAATGCCCTACAAGTCAGCAGCCCATCCCCGATGTCTGAGAGCCTTGCTAAGTAGCTTGGGATGTCTCATCAAACAAATGATCAAGCTGCTGTCACACCCTGGTCCTGCACCATCACTGAGTGCCACTGGTCTCTCCAGCGTTCTCACACGACACATGACTCGTCTTCCCCTAGTGATCCAGCTGTCAGAAGTGGAGCACAGAATGCACCTTGCTAGGTACATAACCCCAGGGCGAGATGGAGATCACAGGGGAAAAACACAAAGTGCACATTAGGCACTTTTAATACTTATTCTACGAACACCATAAATGGATAAAATCAGTACCTTTGCCTTTATTCCCCCTATGTCGCCTGTATGAAGCATTCAAGCAACAAATGGGAATGGGAATGGATGCAGTGTGTGATAATGGGAGAAAGGCAATGTGCTCTACAGTGGGTCATTTGTTGTACATTGCAACATTGTGTTCATCTGTGTGTCATCTTTCATGTGATGCAAGGTAATTGTGATCTGGGATCAGCCAGATTGGTATCCAAAGTTTCTAACATTTGGCATGGGACTTTTCCCCAAACTGGAACGGAGCCAATCAGATTGTATCCAATCTGCCATATATCCCAAACCTCCACCAAATTGACGCGTGTCTCCATGACAGGAGCAAATGTCACGTTGCTATGCTGTTGCTGTGGTTTTCACTTTACATGTCCTGTGCAACACAATGGTACCAGGGATAAGGGACTTCAGTTATGTGGAGAGACTGGTGAAGCTGGGGTTGTTCTCCTTAGAGCAGAGAGGCTAAGGGGAGATTTAAAAAAGGTTTTAAAATTATGAGGTACTTTGATAGAGAGTAAATAAGGAGAAACTATTTCCAGTGGCAGAAGGGTTGGTACCCAGAGGACACAGATTTAAGGTAATTGGCAAAAGAACGAGAGAGGAGATGAGGAGAAATTTGTTTTATGCACTGTGTTGTTATGATCTGGAATGCACTGCCTGAAAGGATGGTGGAAGCAGATTCAATAATAACTTTCAAAAGGGAATTGGATAAATACTTGAAGGGGAAAATTTGCAGGGCTATGGGGAAAGGGCAGGGGAATGGGACTATTTGGATAGCTCTTTCAAAGAGCCGACACAGCACAATGGGCTGAATGGCCTCCTCCTGTGCTGTGTGATTCTTGACTCTATGAACCCTTGGGAAGTGCAGGGTGGTGTAGGGTGTTTTTGCGTGCCCCGTGTTTCTATGACTCTCCCTTGAGTTGACCCGTGCATTAAAACCTACCCGGTTTGGGTTGTTTCCCTTGGACGGCAGGAGCTTTTGCCAATAGTCTCTGCCTAGCCCGTCGATTAGCGGGTAATCCCACACAGAGAGAGAGAGACCAAGGCCAGATAGGTCTTCTATGCCCGATGCGCAGCGTCCCCAGCGGGATTACTGTGTAACCCGGCCGTGACCGGATGCCACCCAGTTGGTCTTCCGAATTATACCGTGAACCACAAGCCCCACAACCCCCAAGTTCGGACCCAAGGATTTACTATGGATAGATTATAATTGACTCAGACGAAACGAAACGGTTCAGGTTGGTCAAAGATCGATTCCTTTTATTACACTCACAAAATGACAACCCCTACTCCTCTCGCTTATGGCATAACGAGTAGGTGACCGTGGACACTAGCTTATAACCTTAGACTAAAATACCCACCCTGTTGGTTACGCCGAACCAACCCCTTCCCAGAATCTAAGCCTAGATAATGGAAAAAAAACCCTTATAACTAAACCCCTCTCCTGGTTTGGTCTTGGAAGCCTCCTCACACACACACACGTGTGAGCCTGCATCTTGGACACTTGCAGTTCCTCAGCAGCCAAACACGCAGGCGGTCCTGGGGATTTCTAGAGATGTATGCTGGATATAATTACCAGCCCTTGTCGTTGATTCATGCGGTCCCGGGTCCGTTCGACTCCAGAGACAAAACCGTGCCTAACAGAGGCGTGCGATGAGACCTAGAGAGTTACGTTCAGGCAGTACGGCAAGGCACTCACTTCGGGCGTTCCTAGAGAGTTGACGGACGCGTAGCTATGCTGAGAACCCCGTTCCAGATGGTAGAGAAAAGCAAGCCCTGAATCCCCAAAGTTCAGCATATTTATACCCCGTATAATACACAAATAACAACAGAAAACGCTGGAAAAACTCAGCAGGCCAGGCAGCATCCGTGGAGAGAGAAAGAGAGTTAACGTTTCAGGTCGATGACCTTTCATCAGAACACACAAACCTGGCTGGGCAATTCCTGGTTACCATGGTCACAGAGACGCTAGTGGCACTTCCTGGTGACGTCTCTGTCCTGGATTGGTCATCTTGATGAAAACAATGGTAGGCCATTACTGTAGATGAGCAGTTCTCGTAGTGCTAACTGTTTGTTAAGTTCTTGACTGCTCCTTCATTGAAAGAGTCCAGAGGTGTTACTTTTGGCCTGCAAACCTCATTGTCCATCCAGACATCCCGGCTCCATGGACAAAAGGTGTTTTTCCACAAATCACACAAGTTCGAAATGAAAAGGCACCTGCCTTTCATGACGTCAGCGTTGAGACTGGTCCCATGGCAACCCAAAAGACAGACAGTTCCTGCTATCTTCACAGAAACCAAGAACAGTCCTTTTTTTTAAAGTCCAAAAGTCCAAACTCCATTTTGAACCGCAGCCCAAGTGCGTCTCCATTTTAAAAGGGTACATATCCATTTTAAAAGTCCAAAAATCCTTCAGGTACACGCACCCTCTGACGTTGGCTCCGGCCAAATCCTACAGTAGCTGGAGTTAAATGGGACCTGCCTACCGATTCGTGGCTGGAATTCCTGTTTCGACCTGTCAATGGAAACCATTACTACCATTTTAAATCCATGTCAGCGTGGTAAGGAACTCCAGCTCCACCCAACTCAGGCTTTATATCCAGCATTGTAATGTCACTATAGCAACTGGACACCATTAAACTGACTGACAGGTGGGAAACTGCCTCCAGAGGCTTATGGGGTAAGATGAACAAGTTAGCTTTGCTGGTGCCGCCTTGCTCAATGGGAGGGCAGATCGGACAATTGCAGGGGTCAATGCGCCCGAACCACGGCCCTCCTGCTTTCCTAGTCGTTACCATGGCCAGCTGAACGATCGGGCGATTCGTGAATCACATGCTGGCCTCCACGCCCAATCTGCGAGGCCGCACGCCCAAAGGCCTGCTAACTGGTTAAATGTAGTCCATGAGTTCCACTGTGTAAATATGCCTGACCGTTTGAGAGACTGAGCTGAATCAGAATAGGAACCAACCTCAGCTCTCCCCAGATAATAATGATCTCTGTTGATGGACCAGTTGAGCCGAATAGCCTGTTTCTGTGGTGTACATTCTATGGGTGTGGATATTGTTTCAGTTGAGTTGGCTACTGCAGGTATTGAAAACATTTTTGCAAAGGAATGTCTTGCAGTACTGTACAGCGTACATGCCAACAAAGTGGCAGGACCGGTTAGGTAAGATAGTGCATTATTATCTTTTGGCAGCTACAAGTCACCAAACCCTCTGAGCTTGCATAGTTGTTGACCACTTACAACAACAACAACAACAACAACTTGTATTTATATAGCGCCTTTAACATAGTAAAATGTCCCAAGGTGCTTCGCAGGAGCTTTTATCAAACAAAGTTTGACACCAAGCCACATAAGGAGATATTAGGGCAGATGAGTTAGGTTTTAAGGAGCGCCTTAAAGGAGGAAGGAGAGGTAGAGAGGCGGAGAGATTTAGGGAGGGAATTCCAGAGCTTAGGGCCTAGGCAGCTGAAGGCACAGGCCACCAATGGTGGAACGATTGAAATCAGGGATGCTCAAGAGGCTAGAATTAGAGGAGCGCGGATATCTCAGAGGCCTGTGGGGCCGGAAGAGAATACAGAGATAGGGAGGGGTGAGGCCATGGAGGCATTTGAAAACAACGATGAGAATTTAAAATCCAGGCATTGCTTAATGGGGAGCCAATGTAGGTCAGCGAGTGCAGGGGTGACGGATGAACGGGGCTTGGTGCGAATTAGGTCTTAGTGATGGCGCGGATATGTGGTCAGAAGCTCATCTCGGGGTCAGACATAACACCAAGCTTGTGAATGGTCTGGTTCAGCCTCAGACAGCGGCCAGGTAGAGGGATGGAGTTGGTGGCCAGGGAACGGAGTTTGTGGCAGGGACCGAAGACAATGACTTCGATCTTCACAATATTTAGTTGGAGGAAGTTTCTCCTCATCTAGTACTGGATGTCGGACAAGCAGTCTGACAATTTAGAGGCTGTGGAGGGATCAAGAGAGTTGGTGGTGAGGTAGAGCTGGGTGTCGTCAGTGTACATATGGAAACTGATGCTGTGTTTTTGGATGATGTCGCTGGGGGGGAGGGGGGGCAGCATGTAGATGAGAAATAGGAGGGGGCCAGGGATAGAATCTTGGGGGATACCAGAGGTAACGGTGCGGGAGTGGGAAGAGAAGCCATTGCAGGTGATTGTCTGGCTACGACTGGATAGATAAGAATAGAACCAGGCGAGTGCAGTCCCACCCAGCTGGATGACACAATATTATATAGAATTTACAGCACAGAAACAGGCCATTCGACCTCGATTGGTCTATGCCGGTGTTTATGCTCCACATGAGCCTCTCCCACCCTACTTCATCGCACCCTATCAGCATATCCTTCTATTCCTTTCTCCCTCATGTACTTACCTAGATTCCCTTTAAGTGCATCGATGCGATTCGCCTCAACTAGGTAGCAAATTCCATGTTCTCACCACTCTTTGGGTAAAGAAGCTTCTTCTGAATTCCCTATTGGATTTATTAGTGACTTTCTTATATTCATGGTCTCTAGTTCTGGATTCCTCCACAAGTGGAAACATCTCTACGCCTACCCTATCAAATCCATTCATAATTTTAAAGGCCTCTATTAGGTCATCTCTCAGCCTTCTGTTCAGTCTTTCCTGATAGGTATAACTTCTCTGTTCTGGCAACATCCTTGTAAATATTTTTTGCACCTTCTCCAGTGTTTCTATGTCCTTTTTATAATATGGAGACCAGAACTGTGCACAGTACTCCAGGTGTGGTCTAACCAAGGTTCTTTATAAGTTTAACATAACTTTTCTGCTTTTCAATTCTGTTACTTCAGAAACAGATCCCAGTGCATTGTTTGCACTTCTTATGGCTTTGTTAACCTGCGTTACTACTTTTAATGATTTGTGAATCTGTACCCCTAAATCCCTTTGCTCCTCTACCCTATTTATACCCTCACTTATGGGGCGAAACCAGCAGTGCGATACCAGTAACAAACACACTGGGGAGGAAATTCCTTTAGGCCTGTTTTCAACCTCGACAACCAGGAGGCCTGAGGTCAGTCCGAAATTGGGGTGGATCAGTAAGGAGACGGGGGCTTGTCATGAGTACTGTAGAATCCTGCTCATCCTGACTCAACAGGAATGATTTTTAAAATAAAATAAAACAATCCACCTTTTGTTGGGGGGTTGCTGCTTAGGCCGCAGGGGCAGCTGAAGAATCCCGGGCAGAGCAGGCCCGGTTCCTGCTCCGCTCTGCGAGGCCCAATTTCGGCAAGGGGGCCCAAAACAGGCGTTAGGCCCCTCATTTACATACATAAGGGCCTTAACGCTTGTTTTAGGCGGCCACTAGGGACGCCTAGAAAATGGCCCGACCTAATATTGAGTCGGACGTCTTTCAGGGCATTTGGAGGTTGGTTCCCGAAATTGACCCTCATTGTGCCCTTTTTACGCCCGTACAACAAACACAACGACATCCAATTTCTACCCCACCGACGCGTCTGTGTGAAATTCCTCTGTCAGTTATTTTAAAACCTGCTCTTTTAAAAAAAACATTTTGTCAACGCATTTATTTCTGGTAATAATTTTAAAGGTCTGAGACAGCCGTTTCAAACTGTCTCATTATCGCATGAGTTGGAGAAGCAGCCAATCCATCCTGCAATGGGAGTGTTTGGGAGCACAGGTCTTGTATTAAAGTCAAACAGTCACGGTGCAGCTGAACTCTCGACTGATCCAGCCTCATGCCGCTCACATGGAATGATCTGTGGTGGGCATTCCTTCTTCACAACATATTTCTTACACGACTGGAATTGCTTAAGAAGAACTTGGAGTGTTTGCAAAAGGAGGTTCTGCCCACCAATCGCCTTCAAGGCAAAGTATAATTATGTTATCAAATGGAAAGATTAAATCAGATACAATAAATTGCAACAATTTGAGTCACCTTGTGATTTAACTGGTCGTCAGGGGCTTCAGGGCAATATATTGACTAAGTTGAATGCTCGGTTGAGTTAATGAGTAAGAATTCTCCCAGCTCAGTTGAACTTTACCTTCGTACTTTCTCCAGTAATTTATTCTTCTGAAAACAATGCACGCAATTTATATTAAGCAAGAACGCATGCATTCCTTGTAAACACTGCATTCCAGAAATAGTTTTCAGGCAGTTTATAGGTAAATAGCCAAGCACACACCCATGTGAAGTATCATAATCACTGACAATAGTATCTTAGTGAATTTAATTGTCTAATAGTGCTTGATATAATCTGTTCTTTGGAACTTATATGTTCTGGTGATGGGAGTGCTGGTCACATGTCTGACTGTCTAATAACACAGCTGGTTAGCTACTATAGCAATCAGCCCAAATTAGGCAGTTTGTTAATCTAATAAAATGAAAGTGTATTCCGTCACTAGCTCTCACTAGCACATGTACGACAACAACAGCTTGTATTTATATAGCGCCTTTAACATAGTAAAAGGTCCCAGGGTGCTTCACAGGAGCGTTATAAAACAAAATTTGACACCGAGCCACTTAAGGAGATATTAAGACAGATGACCAAAAGCTTGGTCAAAGAGGTAGGTTTTAAGGAGCGTCTTAAAGGAGGAAAGAGAGGTAGAGAGTCGGAGAGGTTTAGGGAGGGAATTCCAGAGCTTAGAGCCTAGGCAGCTGAAAGCACAGCCGCCAATGGTGGAGCGATTGAAATCGGGGATGCGCAAGAGGCCGGGATGAGATGAGCGCAGAGATCTCACAGGGTTGTAGGGCTGGAGGAGGTTACAGAGATAGGGAGGGGAGAGGCCAGGGAGGGATTTGAAAAGAAGGATGAGAATTTTTAAAATTGAGGCGTTGCTGGAGCCAATGTAGGTCAGCGAGCACAGGGGTGATGGGTGAATGGGACGTGGTGCGAGTTAGGATACAGGCAGCAGAGTTTTGGATGAATTCAAGTTTATGGAGGGTGGAAGGTGGGAGGCTGGCTAGGAGAGTATTGGAATAGTCAAGTTTAGAGGTAACAAAGGCATGGATGTGGATTTCATGAGCATATGAGCTGAGGCAGGGATGGAGTCGGGTGATGTTACGGAGGTGGAAGTAGGCGGTCTTGGTGATGGCGCAGATATGTGGTCAGAGCTCGTATGACACCAAGTTTGTGAATGGTCTGGTTTAGCTTCAGACAGTGGCCAGGGAGTGAGATGGAGTCGGTGGCTAGGGAACGAAGTTTGCAGCGGGGACCGAAGACAATGGCTTCGGTCTTCCCAATACTTAGTTGGAGGAAATTTCTGCTCATCGGACAAGCAGTCTGACAATTTAGAGACAGTGGAGAGGTCGAGAGTGGTGGTGGTGAGGTAGCGCTGGGTGTCGTCAGCGTACATGCGGAAACTGATGCTGTGTTTTCAGATGATGTCGCCAAGGAGCAGCATGTAGATGACAAATAGGAGGGGCCACGGATAGGTCCCTGGGAGACTCCAGAGGTAGCGGTGCGGGAGTGGGAGTGGGAAGAGATTCTCTGACTACGACTGGATAGATAACAATGGTACCAGGCGAGGACAGTCCCACCCAACTGGACGACGGTGGAGAGGTGTTGGTGGAGGGTGGTGTGATCAACCTTCGTCACAGTCACATAGGATGTCATTTGTGACTTTGATAAGGGCTGTTTCAGTACATAGTAAATATTCGGACTGGGCTGGGAGATCACAGGATGGCAGCCCTTGATTGTCCACCCATTTAAATTCCGGAAAAGGAGGTCATGTTTTACCAATCTGCTTGAATTTTTCGAGGAAGTCACCAGGTTAGTAGATGAAGTAATCCAGTAGGCATCGTCTCTACTTGGATTTTCAGAAAGGTTTTGATAAGCTACCTTGCAAGAGGCTTCACTACAAGATCTAATCTTGTGGAATTAGTAGCAATCTGCTGCGGTGGATTGACAATTGGCTGAAGGCCTGTACGCAAAACTATGTTGTTGATGGATATGGATCTGCTTGGAGACTGGTTACCAGTGTTGTCCCACAGGAATTGGTGTTGAGACCTTTCACTGTTACTATTTTCATTAATGATCTAGATGCAGGAGTTAGGACTGTAGAGGATGCTCGACTACTACAAGCAGATCTTGATGTGCTGGGGGATTGGTCCCGTGTTTGGCTTATGAGGTTTAACTTAGAAAAGTGTAGTGTTATGCACGTGGGCAGTTCTAATGTTAAATTTAATTACACCCTACATGAAAAGAATTAAAACCTATGGTGAAAGAAAGATCTGGGTTTTATAGTGCGTCACTCATGACCAATGCCGTGAAGATAAAACCAAAGCAAACAGGGTTCTATTATATTCACTGGACAATTCACTATGAAACAAAACATACCATTATGTCCTTGTACAAGACCTTGGTTAGGCCTAAATTAGTATTGCCTGTTCTGGTCTCCTCACATGGTAAGGGAATATGAGACTTTGGAAAGAGTACTTCATAGAATCTGTATACTCTATAGATGTGTACAAAAGTGAGAAGTCGCACAACACCAGGTTATAGTCCAACAGTTTTATTTGAAATCACAAGCTTTCGGAGCTGCTGCCCCTTCGTCAGGTGAAGTGAAGGAATACGAATCGACAAAGCATATATAGACAGAGAACAATGCCTGTGCAGCGTACAATGTCAGATGACTACAGTTAATCCTCCTGACTGCCTTTCGTCACACCTCGGCAGAGAAACAATCAGGTCAGCCAGGAAGGCACCACATCAAAGACATAGCAAGATACAACTGAGACAATGAGGTGGTCACAGGGGGTCTAATGTGTCAAATGCTGCAGTCTGTATGGAAAACCATAAACTTTAAAATTTTTACTTTTTTTTACTGGAAATCACATCTGTGAACAAGCCAACGACGACTCGAGTCTGGATGACTCTACGTCATGTAGCGTGACATGAACCCTAGATCCCGGTTGAGGCCGTCCTCATGAGTGCTGAACTTGGCTATCAGTTTCTGCTCGATGATTTTGCGTTGTCGTGTGTCTCGAAGGCCGCCTTGGAGAACGCTACTCCGCAGATCCGAGGCTGAATGTCCTTGACTGCTGAAGTGTTCCCCGACTGGGAGGGAACACTCCTGCCTGGCAATTGTTGCGCGGTGTCCGTTCATACGTTGTCTCAGTGTCTGCATGGTCTCGCCGATGTACCATGCTCTGGGGCATCCTTTCCTGCAACGTATCAGGTAGACAACGTTGGCTGAGTCACATGAGTATGTACCATGTACCTGGTGGGTAGTATCCTCACGTGTGATGATGGTATCTGTGTTGATGATCTGGCATGTCTTGCAGAGGTTGCTGTGGCAGGGTTGTGTGGTGTCGTGGTCGCTGTTATCCTGAAAGCTGGGTAATTTGCTGCGAACGATGGTACTTCTGAGGTTAGGCGGCTGTTTGAAGGCGAGTAGTGGAGGTGTGGGGATGGCCTTAGCGAGGTGTTCGTCGTCATCGATGACATGTTGAAGGCTGCGAAGAACATGGCGTAGTTTCTCCGCTCCGGGGAAGTACTGGACGACGTAGGGTGCCCTGTTGGTTGTGTCCCGTGTTCGCCTTCTGAGGAGGTCTATGCGATTTTTCGCTGTGGCCCGTCGGAACGTTCGATCGATAAGTCGAGCGTCATATCCCGTTCTACGTCGTCCAGTACTTCCCCGGAGCGGAGAAACTACGCCATGTTCTTCGCAGCCTTCAACATGTCATCGATGATGACGAACACCTCGCTAAGGACATCCCCACGCCTCCACTACTCGCCTTCAAACAGCCGCCTAACCTCAGAAGTACCATCGTTCGCAGCAAATTACCCAGCTTTCAGGATAACAGCGACCACGACACCACACAACCCTGCCACGGCAACCTCTGCAAGACATGCCAGAACATCAACACAGATACCATCATCACACGTGAGGACACTACCCACCAGGTACATGGTACATACTCATGTGACTCAGCCAACGTTGTCTACCTGATACGTTGCAGGAAAGGATGCCCCAGAGCATGGTACATCGGCGAGACCATGCAGACACTGAGACAACGTATGAACGGACACCGCGCAACAATCGCCAGGCAGGAGTGTTCCCTCCCAGTCGGGGAACACTTCAGCAGTCAAGGACATTCAGCCTCGGATCTGCGGAGTAGCGTTCTCCAAGGCGGCCTTCGAGACACACGACAACGCAAAATCATCGAGCAGAAACTGATAGCCAAGTTCCGCACTCATGAGGACGGCCTCAACCGGGATCTAGGGTTCATGTTACGCTACATGACGTAGAGTCATCCAGACTCGAGTCGGCGTTGGCTTGTTCACAGATGTGATTTCCAGTAAAAAAAAGTAAAAATTTTAAAGTTTATGGTTTTCCATACAGACTGCAGCATTTGACACATTAGACCCCCTGTGACCACCTCATTGTCTCAGTTGTATCTTGCTATGTCTTTGATGTGGTGCCTTCCTGGCTGACCTGATTGTTTCTCTGCCGAGGTGTGACGAAAGGCAGTCAGGAGGATTAACTGTAGTCATCTGACATTGTACGCTGCACAGGCATTGTTCTCTGTCTATATATGCTTTGTCGATTCGTATTCCTTCACTTCACCTGACGAAGGGGCAGCAGCTCCGAAAGCTTGTGATTTCAAATAAAACTGTTGGACTATAACCTGGTGTTGTGCGACTTCTCACTTTTGTCCACCCCAGTCCAACACCGGCATCTCCGCATTATAGAAGTGTAGACAAGGGTGATTTGATCAAGGTTTATAAAATGATGAAGGCACTAGATTGCGTTTATGTAGATCAATTATTTCAACTGGATAGGTTAGGGAGGACCAGGGGCCATGCTTACAAGTTGTGTAAGGGCAGAACTAGGTTAGATGTTAGGCAGTTCTTCTTTTCTCAGAGAATCGTGGACCTGTGGAACAGGCTGCCGGCTCGTGCGGTGAACACTGATTCGCTGAATTCCTTCAAGCGAGAGCTGTACCTATTTCTGGCTGGGGTGGAGGTCACCTGGTACAAGATGTACATATCTTGTAACGGAAACCAAGGCCAATGTGATCTCCTGGACTAGTGTCGATTGCCTCAGGGCATCAGAGAGGACTTTTCCAGTTCTCCCTAATTGGCCTAGGTACTTTTTATCTGTTTTTCGCCTCTTCCAGGAGATTACATGGCTCTGGGCGGAAGTGGAGTGTACGTATTGTGATGCATAAGCCATCACAATTGTGTGGGACAGGCTGGATGGACCAGTAGGTCTTTGCCTGTCCATCATAAGCCAAGTTTATGCAAGTTGTCCTCATAATTTAACCTCTAAGCCCTGGCATCATTCTGGTGAATCTGCACTACACCCGCTCCAAGGCCAATATAGCCTTCCTGAGGTGTGGTGCCCAAAACTGGACTCAATTCTCCAGATGGGGTCTGACCAAGGCTCTGAAGCATAACTTCCTCCCCTTTCGTATTCCAGCCCCCTTGATGTAAAGGCCAACATCCATTAGCCTTTGTGATTACTTTTTGTACTTGTACACTAGCTTTTAGTGATTTGTGTACTTAGACACCAAATTCATTTGCTCCTGCACTGCTCTTAGCCTCTCTTCATTAAGAAAATATTCTGATTTGTCTTTCTATGATCCAAACTGGATGACCTCACACTTCCTCACATTGAACTACATCTGCCACAGTTTGGCCCACTCATTCAATGTGTTTATGTCCAATTCTGCCTCTTGCGCATCCTCTATTTTCATTGCTTCACCATTGGTGGCCGTGCCTTCAGCTGCCTAGGCCCTAAGCTCTGGAATTCTTTCCCTAAAGCTCTCCACCTCTCTCTCCTCCTTTAAGTTGCTCCTTAAAATCTACCTTTTTGACCAAGCTTTTGGTCACCTGTCCTAATATCTTGATTTCAAATGTCACCTGTTTTTGCTCCTGTGAAGTGCCTTAGGACGTTTTTACTACATTTACATAGACTTATATAGGATATACAGCACAGAAACAGGCCATTCGGCCTAACCAGCCATGCTGGTGTTTATGCTCCACTCGAGCCTCCTCCCATCCTTCCTCATCTAACTCTATCAGCATAACCCTCTATTTCCTTCTCCCTCATGTGTTTATCTAGCTTTCCCTTAAATGCATCTATACTATCTCGCCTCAACCACTCCCTGTGGTAGCGAGTTCCACATTCTTATCACTCTCTGGGTAAAGAAGTTTCTTCTGAATTCCCTATTGGATTTCTTGTTGACTATCTTATATTGATGGCCTGTAGTTTTGCTCTTCCCCAAAAGTGGAAACACTCTCTCTGTATCCACTCTATCAAAACCTTTCATAATTTTAAAGACCTCTATTAGGTCACCCCTCAGCCTTCTCTTTTCAAGAGAAAAGAGACCCAGCCTGTTCATCCTTTCCTGATAGGTATACCCTCGCATTTCTGGTATCATCCTTGTAAATCTTTTTTGCACCCTCTCCAGTGCCTCTATATCCCTTTTATAATATGGCGACCAGAACTGCACACAGTAGTCGAAGTGTGGTCTAACCAAGGTTCGATACAGGTTTAGCATAACTTCACTACTTTTCAATTCTATCCCTCTAGAAATAAACCCTAGTGTTTGGTTTGCTTTTATTCTGGCCTTATTGACCTGCTTCACAACTTATAGTGATTTGTGTATTTGTACTCCCAGATCCCTTTAGTCCTCGACCCCATTTTTAAGATGCTATATAAATGCAAGTTGTTGTTGTTTTGTAACTTCCTGTTCCCATCTGTATGACTTACTGTGCCATCTAACTTAGTGCCATCTACAAACTTGGATTTACAACTCTCTATTCCTAAACCCCTCCTGTCACCTCTCTTTGTACCATTAAAAGCTTTCTGAAAACCCCATTTTATCGAGCACATCTTTCAGTTACCTCTCCTAACTGCTCTGCCTTGGCTCAGTGCCTGATCCTTTCCACTCTGTGAAGCTCCTTGGGACATTTTCTATATTAAAGGCAAGATGATGTATCCAATCTGCTGGTGCTGGGAAGCATGATGCTAGTCAGAAAATGGCAGAATGCCTACATTCAGCGATAAATGTTTCCTCAAATGCGGATGAGTTAATGGACTTCAACTCGTCACAGCCAAATAAACACAGGGCAGGAAATTCAGAAAATCACTCACAAAAACGGTTTCCATCCAAAATCCAATTTTCCGCCTGAAAGAAATGACATGGAAAGCTCAGCGATGCCTCAGAAATGACCCTGTGTGGGGAAGTCTCGATGGAGCAGCTGTTCTATTCCCGTCCTTTGTTATCGTATGTGTGTTCACATCTGTATATTGTACGGTTTAGCTGTGAACTGTGCGATGGGACCAAAGCATATCAATAACACGAGCACTTAAATAGGTTTGATCATCTCACTTTAATTAACTGGAAACAAAGTGAACACAATTTAAAGCACAGCAGGAATGTGATGCATTCACGCACATAATTGTGTGTGAGTGTGAGTGTGTGTGCACATGTGAGTGTGTGTGAGTGTGAGTGTGTGTGAATGTGTGTGTGCACGTGAGTTTGTGTGAATGTGTGTGTGCACGTGAGTTTGTATGAATGTGTGTGCGCGCGTGAGTTTGTGAGTGTGAGTTTGTGTGTGAATGTGCACGTGAGCGTGAGTGTGGGTGCGCACATGTGTGAGTGTGTGTGAATGAGTGTGTGTGTGTGCACATGCATTTGTGTGTGTGTGTGTGCACGTGACTGTGAGTGCATGTGCACCCATGTGTGAGTGCGTGTGTGAGTGTGTGAATATGTGTTTGAGTGTGTGTGTGACTATAGTACAAGCACTGTACACAGATAACTTGCTCCCCTTTTATGTTAGGCTTGATAGCAGATGTTACTGTTATTGTTGGCAGCTGTCCAAT
The DNA here is from genome assembly GCA_030390025.1 of Squalus acanthias. Classification (NCBI taxonomy): domain Eukaryota; kingdom Metazoa; phylum Chordata; class Chondrichthyes; order Squaliformes; family Squalidae; genus Squalus; species Squalus acanthias. The sequence goes on along the minus strand of CM059429.1, from coordinate 111,494,489 downwards.
GGAATGGCTTTATTATAAGTTCCAATCAAATTTCTCCCAGGTATTAGCTCTCAAGTGAGCTGCCTGTGACAGTTGTCTTTGTTAGATACAAGGCAGTGACTTTCTGCACGTACTGCACTGCATTACTGTCAGAGGAATTCAAGCATTGCTCTGTTGCTCAGGCGTTCTGTTGCCACGTGTCTCCAATGAAAGACGCCTCATTAGGTGTTATCCAATGCTTCTTTTGTGACACATGAAGGGGCTAAAGTGGTGGATTTGCACCCAACTGTTTGGAACACAGGAATAGGCTACTCGGACCCTCAAGCTTGTTTGAGCATTCATGGTTGATCTGTACCTCAACTCCATTTACCCACCTAAACTCCATATCCCCGATACCCTAATCCAACAAAAATCTGTCAATCTCAGTCTTGAAATTTTCAATTGACCCAGAATCCACAGTCTTTTGGGAGAGAGTTCCAAATTTCCACTATCCTTTGAGTGAAGAAGTGCTTCCTGATTTCACTCCTAAATGGCCTCGCTCTAATTTTAAGGTTGTGCCTCCTTGTTCTGGACTCAGAGGAAACAGTTTCTCTGTATCTACCCCATCAACTCCCTTTATCGTTAACGCATATCTGTTCCAGGCTTAACTTCCGAATCAGCTTCAATGTGAACACTCACAGTGAGCAACGTGAGCAGTGCCCAGGAACACACATAAACCTGGCTGAAATCTGGGAGCACTGCTGCAGGTATTTAAAGGGCTGCTGCCGTGTCTGAAAGTGGAGCTGAGCCAGGAGTAGTACTTTACAAATGAAGTTACTAAAGAGCTTGGTCGTACAGCCCAAGTGAAATGAAGCGTCACAACAAAAAAACTGCAAGAGTGCCCTCGCCTTTATGGAGTGACTCAAAGGAGGAGAGAGAGGTAGTGAGGTGGAAAGGTTTAGGGGAGGAATTCCAGAGCTTAGGGGCTGGGCAGCGGAAGGCACAGCCACCAATAGTGGAGTGAAGAAAATCGGGGATGCGCAAGAGGCCAGAATTGGAGGCGCGCAGAGATCTCAGAGGGTTGTGGGGCTGAAGGAGATTACAGAGATAGGAAGGGGCGAGGCCATGGAGGGATTGAACACAAGGATGAGAATTTTAAAACCGAAGCGGTGCCAGACCGTGAGCCAATGTCGGTCAGCGGACACAGGGGTGATGGTTGAATGGGACTTGCTGCAAGTTAGGATATAGGCAACAGAGTTTTGGATAAGCTCAAGTTTATGGAGGGTAGAGTGAGGGAGGCCAGCCAGGAGTGCGTTGGAATAGTCGAGTCTGGAGGTAACAAAGGCATGGATGAGGGTTTCAGCAGGAGGTGAGCTGAGGCAGGGCAGAGACGTGCGAGGTTACGGACAGTGGGTTAAGGTGAAACCAAAGGCCTTACTCCAGCTAGTGTCATGCTTCTCTTATGATGCCCTATGCCCCCTACTCAGTCCATTAAGGGCACACACTCACGCACTGCAGTATGTCACACAGTGCATTGTCATGTAAGCACTGTTTGAACAGGCTCCTTTAAGATGCTCCTTAAATCCTATCTCTTTCACCAAGCTTTAGGTCACTTGTCTTAATCTCTCCTTATGGGGCTCGATGTCAAATTTGTGCCTGATTAACGCTCCTGTGAAGCACCTTGAGACGTTGTCCTATGTTAAAGGTGCTATATAAATGCAAGTTGTTGTCGTATATTGTAACATTTCTTCCTCTTCTCTAAGTTTGCCACCATAGGCAGCCAATGACGACCAAGAGAGCAGCACATCACAGCAATCTGTGTTGCTCACTGAACATGTCACAAGCAACAGATCCGCTGCTTCAGCCCCAGGGATTTAGGCAGTGGGGCAGCTCCCCACATTGTGGGGCACTGAGGCCTGAGGAACTCCAAGTACTTGATACGTGGGATGCATGACAACGTGACCCAAAAGTGCCTGTGGTACCTAAAGTCTGTTGTGCACCAGGTTCATTAAGGCCCTGATTTTTATGCTAATTAGGAATGCTGCCATAACCCATGAGCACCTAAGCCAGATGCTCAGTGCACATAAAAACAATGCTTGGGATCCCTCTTCCCTTCAGTTGGGTCCTTGTTATTAAAGGGATATTTTGCTTTCCAGGTTTTGCGCAGCTGGTGGTCCTTCACTGCTTCCATACTATAATCCTGGTACGGGAGAAAGGAAACTAGTGAAACTCATTGGAGCCTTCCTGCCAGCAGCACTGTATCTGTTATCTGTCTCTGATTCTCCAGGAACAGTCACTGTGTGCATCTACGAGAGGAGTTCTGGACAGCCCTCTCTGTTTGTAGGTTCTGGAGGAGGTGGATCGCAGGAGGCATGGCGGACAGATGCATTTGTACTTCAAGAGAGCTGTGTGGACCCATCCTTATATCACCTGCCAGGCACATGGGACAAAAACATCTGTACTCGGACCTGTCAGACACAACCTGTATGGGGGAGACAACACCTCCCTCAAGAGGCTGTCCCTGAACTTTATACGCTGCTACAGCCAGACCTGCAAACCCAGTCAACAGGGACTGAAGGTGATTGTAGCCTTCACCTTTTAGATCTGGACCCAAGGGAGGCCTGTCACATGAGCTCTCCAGTTGGGTTTGTTCTGCAAGTCTGCAGTTGGGTCACTGGACACCTCCCAAGTGCTGGCCTTTCTTGAGAGTAGAAAACACTGTGGCTGCTTTGATTGTCCACCTCTTCTGCTGGGAGGTCACAGGGCATTACTGACACAAGTTGTGGCGAAGTCTGAGCACTGAATAGTCTGCTAATCAAGAAATTTTGATAATATTCCTTAGCGTGTCCATTGGGCTCCCTGTGTATCAGTCCAGTTCCCAAGATGTTTCTTGCAATCAAAACTTCAGACAAAACTGACAAGACATTACCGTGGCTTTACAGCAGCAGCAGCTTTCTCTACCAATTTCAAATGTAGCACAAGCCATCTCCTACCTCACGATAATAACCCCTCAAATGTCTCAACTCTATAGACATCCAGTTTACCCAATCACTTCTAAGGATGTTTAAACATTATAGGAACAATTGAAGTGGCAGCAAGTGCACAGGACAATATATTGGAAAATGAACGAGAAGGATTTAGAAAAACGAATGCTGCTCTTTTACTAAATCAGCTCAAAGCCAGTCACTCCCATTGCTTCAGACTACATTTACAAGAGCACCCTCTATTGACTAATCATACTCTCTTTTTCTTGTTATGACAGTAACTAAAAGTACAGTCAATCATTACCATGTTATTACCCGCCACCAAAATCTAACATCTTGTTATAATCAGACATAAACAAATCCAGTCCAATCCAATCTAATGTGGCTACCAGGAGCATTGTGACTTCTTGTGGTTGGCTCGCTACACGTGACTTCCCTTCAATAAGCTCTTATTTTTTTTCGAAACCTGGTATAACTGAAGGAAATCCAAGTTGAGGTGGCGCCAAGGTTGGAGGTGGTTAGGCATCACATGATATGTCAAAGATTTTAGATCATTTACAACAACATCATTTACAGCAACAACAACAACTTGTATTTATAGAGCGCCTTTAAGGTAGTAAAACGTCCCAAGGCACTTCACAGGAGTGTTAGAAAGCAAAATTTGATAAATGAGCCACATAAGGAAATATTAGGGCAGATGACCAAAAGCTTGGTCAAAGAGGTAGGTTTTAAGGAGCGTCTTAAAGGAGGAGAGAGAGGTAGAGAGGCGGAGAGGTTTAGGGAGGGAATTCCAGAGCTTAGGGCCTAAACAGCTGAAGGCACAGCCACCAATGGTGGAGCGATTATAATCAGGGATGCGCAAGAGGCCAGAATTAGAGTATATCTTTTAGTATATCTTTTAGTATATCCTTTGCATAGAATTCTGGGTATTTAGTCTTGTCTCAAAGGGACAATTCCGCCTCTGTTGATTTTTCTCTACCTGCAACAAAACAGTTTCTGGGGTGGGGGGCACCACAAATTTCTCATCTCCGTAACAGCTTTGAAATCATTTTCCCGACCGTCAAGTCTCAATAATGGCCTCTCACCAGCAAAGCCTCTCAGCTGCTTCCCAAATTGAGCGCGAGTTGATTACTACAAAATGGCTGCCGCTGCTCACAATCGCAGTCACTTCAGAACTATTCAGGGCCCAGCACTGGCCCTGAGACTGCACGGGCTGCACTCCTGCCCACTCAGTTCCCACCGGGTTTGGCCGGGAGTCGGGCCTGGTCTATCGTAACAAGGCCCGGGATTTAAAATGGCTCGGGCCTCACATCGAGGTGAGCCTGCCACTCACCTCACCGGCCTCACGCTGGCCTCTCGCCCCAAGTTAAACCGTTTTGGTCATTTGCGTGCATCGTTGGGAAGTTGGGGAAGATAGAGCTCCGCCCGTGTATTCTTCGGCAGCATTTCCCAAACCCGTGACCTCCACCACCTCGAAAGACAAGGGCAGCAAGTGCATGGGAACACCACCACCGCCAAGTTCCCTCCAAGGCACACACCATCCCGACTTGGGCATATATTGCCATTCCTTCAAAATCCAGGAACTCCCTCCCTAACAGCACTGTGGGAGCACCTTCACCACATGGACTGCAGTGGTTCAAGAAGGCGGCTCACCACCACCTTCTCAAGGGCAACTAGGGATGGGCAATAAATGCTGGCCTTGCCAGCGACGCCCACATCCTGAGAATGAATAACTCAAAACATATGTCTTGCTTTGGCACAGGATTGGTGAGTGAGGACGCGCCAATTCCCAAGGGAGAGATGACAGCAGACCCTGGCATAAATACGATATACAAATGCCTCAATGACTGTAATACTGGATGGTTCTTCAAAAGCACCCTAACCATAGTATACCAGGCTTTAATTGCTATTACATGAACGGAGGCATGCCCGGGTATTGAACAGTCAGTGTAGTCCGATTGGCCAAACCTGCCAAGGTGGCACCAATCATATTAGTGGCCATTGCCGTAGATGCATGTCAACGGCTGTGGGGAGCAGTCTTCATAGGATCCGGGTCAGCAGGGAGCTAGATACCGAGCTGCACCACCTGCTGTGAGGCACCCGCTGCTAACAGGCAGTACAGGGCTGGCACAGCCAGTGACTGGCTAGCTGAGGCCTCAGGCAAGCCCTCATCTTCTTCCAATGTTGACTTATGGGGATGGTGCTATTGAGTGGCAAAGATGGCCACAATCAGCTCGGGCAGCACTGCTGGGTGGTGGGCTGCTCAGTAACTTGCCTGGAGATTCATGACTGTACGTTGAGTTACTTTTCCTTTGATCTCTGTCTGTCACTTCTTAGCCTTCTCCCCTTCACCCTTGGAACAGGCTGCCTAGGAACATAAGAACAGGAGTACACCATTTAGCAACTTGAGCCTGTTCCGTCATTCAATTAGATCATGGCTGTTCTGTATCTTAACTCCATCAACCCGCCTTGGTTCTGTATCCCTTAATACCCTTGCCTAACAAAAATCTATCAATCTGAGTTTTGACATTTTCAACTGACCCCCACCTCAACAGCAGGGAGAGAGTTCCAGATTTCCACCGCCCTTTGTGTGAAGAAGTGCTTCCTGACATCACCCCTGAATGGCCTAGCTCTAATTTTAAGGTTATGTCCCTTTGTTCTGGACTCCCCCACCAGAGGAAAATTCTTTACAAAGGCGGCAAAGATTTTTGTCCCCCCACACACCTGCCCCCACCCCCCGCCCCCCAATCCCTACACTAGTCTTTAATTATCTGCATCCTTTATATTTTACCTACACTAGATTTCCGGCTCCCACTAGTAGTGTGCCCCTTGCATGTGTCCAAATCTGCACCTTTGCATAATTATGAGAATGAACTGACTACAGAAAATTGTGAGTGCACTGCACACTCCAGTAGAACGGGCCGATATTCTCTGGAATTTAGAATAATGAGAGGTGATCTCATTGAAACGTATAAAACACTTAGAGGGCTTGACGGGGTAAATGCTGAGCGGCTATTTCCCCTGGTTGGAGAATTTGGAACTAGGGGTCATAGTCTCAGGATAAGGGCTCATTTAGGACTGAGATGAGGAGAAATTTCTTCACTCAGAGGGTGGTGAATCTTTGGAATTCTCTACCCCAGAGGGCTGTGGAGGCTCAGTTGTTGAGTATATTCAAGACAGAGATCGATAGATTTTTGGACTCTAGGGGAATCAAGGGATATGGGGATAGTGCGGGAAGGTGGAGTTGAGGTCGAAGATCAGCCATGATCTTATTGAATGGTGGAGCAGACTCGAGAGGCCGGATGGCCACTGCTGCTCCTATTTCTTATGTTCTTATATTCACTCAGGGTGAGCTTTGTCCACAATTTCTAACCATTCAGGAATAAACTGCACCTATACCTCTGTATCCCTATATCGAAAACTTCCTCAGAGATCTCTGCGCTCCTCCAATTCTGGCCTCTTGCGCATTCCCAATTTCCATCGTTCCACCATTGGCGGCCGTGTCTTCAGCTGCCTAGGTCCTAAGCTCTGGAATTCCCTGCCATAACCTCTCCGCCTCTCTCTCCTCCTTTAAGACGCTGCTTAAGACCTACCTCTTTGACCAAGCTGTCCTAATATCTCCCTATGTGGCTCGGTGTCAAATTTTGTTTGATTATGCCCCTGTGATGCACCTTGGGACGTTTACTACGTTATAGGCACAATATCAATGCAAGTTGTTGTTGTGCTTGCATCAGAAAACCTGCCCTCTGAAGTTCTTTAGCAAGGAGCTGAATATATTGCTGACTGGCGAGGAAGGCGGGAGAGGGCTGTTCTATCTGGAATATCGCTTCAGGAAACAGGCTTCAATCGAATTTGGCCCGAGTGGCTCTTTCATTCCCAATTAGTCGCTTGTGCGAGTTCACTTCTGTTGCTCTGGGATTGAATTTCTGCAGGAGTTTCTCCTGATCTCTTGCCATAACTCCGGCAGAAAGATAACACCGGAGAAACGATGTAAACGGGGAGGGCAGGAATTTGCAGAAGTTACAGCAGACGATTCGGAGAACCCCCCCCACCACCCCCCCAACCATCGTTTTCCCTCTGTCTCCACCTACAGAAATTCAATCGCCCGTGTCTGCAGATTAAAAACATGTTACAAAAGGTTTGATAGGTGCTATTGGGCAAGTGGGAGGGAGAGCAGGCAATTCGAAACTTGTCTTAGTGCGGAGATGAAAAGGCGAGATAAAAACCCAGCCGAGAACAGGATCTGGGAGAGGTGCTCTGTGCATTGAATAGGAATTGGCCGAAAGCTGCGGTTTTCTGTTAAGAGGCTTGCATGGTGATAGTTACACTGACCGAGCTCAAACAGATACATTGAACAATTACCAGATGAGCTGCAGAACTCTACACTTGAATGAAAATGACCCTATTGTGTGGTTGAAACACGGCTTTCATACAATAGAAGGATTCATAGCCAATATAAAGCCATGCTCTTAACAGGAGAAGCAGACTGTAAGCACACTGTAGATATTTATTAATTTGCGCTTTGTGGCAGCATTCCACTCCTTGGAATAAAACCATATTCTTCATGTGACATTTAACCTAATCCAGCATAGGCCGGCTCTCCAATTGACTGCCCGTTCAGGCTCCGCTAGGCCTCACTCCCAACAGTATGGGGAGCTTGAGCAGAAAGTTCTCCTATGCCAAGCAACTGGGAAGATTTAAACTGTAATTAATGGCTTTTCTTTATCTTTTCCCCTTGTTGTGCAGTTATTTAGTATTTGCTCTTTTCTCATGCCATGCTGTACCTGGCTGAGTGGGGGCAGAGGCCTTCTGTTCTCAGTCATCTGCCCATGGTAGTCTCTTATACAGAATTACATTTGAGAATTTGAATTCTGTTTTTAAACATCTGGAAATAAAAAGCAGCAAAAGTGACCATGAAGCTGTTGGATTGTCGTAAAAGCCCAACTGGTTCACTGATGTCCTTTAGGGAAGGAAACCTGCCGTCCTTACCCGGTCTGGCCTATATGTGACTCCAGTCCCACACCAACGTGCTTGACTCTTTACTGCCCTCTGAAGTGACCGAACAAGCCACTCAGTTGCATAAAACCACTACTGCTGCTTCAAGAGGAAAGCCCACCAGAACCTTTTCAGGGCATCTAGGGATGGGCAATAAATGCCGGCATTGCCCACATCCCGAGAATGAATTGAAAAAAAAACTAAAAGGCTGTCTAATGAATCAGTGATAAATGCAGCATATGATCTGACCCAAACATATAAAACAGATAGCCCTAGGCTTGATTCGTGGTCTGCAGCGGCCTAGCTGATCTCAGCACGGCAGCAGTGGGAACACTACAATTGGTCCCGGCATCGCCAGGCTTTGCAGGGACAAATCAGCCAGGGTTCCTGCTCCTGATTGCTATCCAATGACTCCTGCTGAAAAGGTGTGGGTGTGGACATTGTATGGAGATAGGAACAGACTTAGCTGTGATGCCACCTCTATTAGAATAGCACAGCAACACTCATGGGGCCAATGTTAGTGTCCGATATGCCACTGGGGGGCTAGTGTGTGGCACAATGTGAGTGTGCCCCAACCACACACCACGGGAGTGCCAGTCTCTGGCACAATGTGAGTGTGCCCCAACCACACACCATGGGAGTGCCAGTCTCTGGCACAATGTGAGTGTAACCCAACCACACACCACGGGAGTGCCAGTCTCTGGCACAATGTGAGTGTGCCCCAACCACACACCATGGGTGTGCCAGTCACTGGCACAATGTGAGTGTGCCCCAACCACACACCACGGAAGTGCCAGTCTCTGGCACAATGTGAGTGTGCCCCAACCACACACCATGGGTGTGCCAGTCACTGGCACAATGTGAGTGTGCCCCAACCACACACCACGGGAGTGCCAGTCTCTGGCACAATGTGAGTGTGCCCCAACCACACACCACGGGAGTGCCAGTCTCTGGCACAATGTGAGTGTGCCCCAACCACACACCAGGGGAGTGGCAGCCCCAGGAACAACGTGAGTGTACCCCAACTGGGCAGTCATTTTGATGACATATTATGCACAAGTTTCATTTCCTCAGTAGGAAATGAAAGTAAAAATTCAAAGTATTTCGCTTACTTTGCACACGGTTGGTCACCGAGGTAACATTGTGCGTGTTGTTGACAGTTCTAAACAATGTGCTGGATATCCAAGAATGGCAATAAAATTCTCATAACCACAAACTGCGTTCCTGCCATTGTTTACTTTGACGCAGGGTATTAGATCGTAAGCTTATATATTTTTTAAGTTGACCCCTGCTGCCATTCATGATGCCATTTACACGTTTAATCTTTCAGAATTGCTGCTAACAGTCTGACCTGGGCTCAGACTTTGTAATAAAAACATGTTACCAGTTGAAAATAATCTGTTCACCTGCTGCCAGAACGCTTATCGCAGGGCGTGTTTGGACTAAAATCTGGATCTTCAGTCTGCATGTGGGTGGGAAGCTGTAATAGTAGATGTCAGTGAGCTGTGCCAGGGTATGCCCCACCCAAATGGGGTGACAGGGAGTGAGAGAGAGAGGGAGAGAGAGAGAGAGGGGAAACAGCTGAATTATCCAGTCATTGTTGATTGTTTCATCTGCTTTAGTTCATCAGGTCGCCTGAAGGCAATTACAAGCAGTCTGGACCGTGCCAAAGGAACAGAATGTTCTAAAAAACACAAATAGGAAAAATAGATTGCACGCCTGTTACTTTATTTGGCTTTTTTGGCCACTGAATTCAGGCTTGTTGCTGTTTTCTTCAGCCAGCAACTGCTAAACCAATGATACGATTAAATACTAAAGCACTCAAAGAATGTTAGTAAGAGCTTAAAGGCCTAGGAGACTGTTTCAATGTATCAGGCTAAATATTTGTGTCTTTATTACGTTGATGTTGAGGGCAGAATTATACGAACCCTATTTGTCAGTGTCAGCCGAGGCTCAGTGGTAGAACTCTCGCCTCTGAGTCAGAAGGTTTGGAGCAGATAATCCAGGCTGACACACCCAGTGCAGTGCTGAGGGAGTGCTGCACTGTCGGAGGTGCCGTCTTTCGGATGAGACATTAAATCGAGGCCCCGCCTTCCCTCTCAGGTGGGCGTGAAAGATCCCATGGCACGATTTCAAAGAAGAGCAGGGGAGTTCTCCCCGGTTTTCAGACCAATATTAATTCACAACCAAAACGTTAAAAAAAGATTATCTGGCCATTATCACATTGCTATTTGTGGGATCTTGCTGTGTGTTAAAATAGCTGCTGCGATTCCGTTATTAACACTTTATAAAAGTATTTCATTGGCGGTAAAGCGCTTTGGGGCATCCTGAGGTTGTGAAAGGCTGTGTATAAATGCAAGTCCTTCTTTCTTATTTGTGTCAGTGCGAGGGAGGATTGGGATAGATCTTGACTTTGTGGGACAGTGTGAAACGGGTGATAGCGAGTCGGCAGCCTGCTTTACATCTCTCATTGAAGTCACTGGAAATGTCAATGGGGAGAGATGTAAAATGGGCTGCCGATTCACTATCACCCATTTTACACTATTGCACAAGTTCAAGATCTACCCCTTGGTGTCCAATAACGTGCCACAATACAGTGCAGATTAACTTTGATCCAACTTTAATATTTAAATCTTATTTGGAATTGATTTACAACACCATAACAACCTATGTGTGCAGCAACAGGAAGGATTAAGTCCACAGTAAAGCCAAGCTCAGAGGTTAGCCCATCTGTTTAATGTGTCGTATGGAATAATGTTCTAATTAATAAGGGAAGAGTCTACAAATCCTTTAAGTACTGTTGTCCTATTGCGGTTAAAGCACTTTATAACTTTTTGTGACTTCCTTGCCACATAATGATACCCAGTGGCCGAGCACTGTACCTCATCACAGAGACTGTGCTGTAAACACAGGCATTAGGGCTTTGAGCGCTCAATCTAGTAATCAGAGCAGTTGCCATGGTACCTGATTCCACATTACCAAGCCTCTGGCCCTCTCCACTAATTCTCGTTGATTATCGGTTCAGTCCATTAACTCAATTCGCATTAATCCAGTTCTGGTCTCGGAGATATTCGAGCTTTGGAGGCAGTACGAGGAATAGATACAGGGCATCAGAGGATTGAATCATGAAAGATGGGAAAATTTGAGTTTCTCAGCCTTGAAAGGAAGCATCAGAGGAGTGATCTTAAAAAGGTTTATACGATAGTTGACATTATGGAAAAGATTCAGAAAATTACTTCCCACTAAATTACAAGGGCAAGATAAGGGGGGCACAGGTCCAATAGTAAAAGACAAATGTAGGCCCAACATCAGAGAGTGATCAACACATGGAATGGACTTTGGGGTAGAGTAGTGGAGGCACAAATCCTGAAATGTAGTTCTGTGCTGCACTGGGTGAAGCTGGATGGGCTAAGACAGACCTAATGGACCTTCTCATCTGCAATGTATCTTGTGAATCCAGAAACAGAATCCAGAAACGAAGTCAGGCAATTCCTCCTGCAATTTATGGAATTACATTCCTCCAACTCATTGTGTGCTGTTGGCAAAACAAATAGGCACTGAGATTGCCCATTTTTCAGGCACTGCACGGACGCCTAAGGCGTCAATATGGTGGGCATGACTCGGCTGGAAGTGCACCGCCCGCACCCAAATATGGGCACCATGCAATTTCTAGGCCATAGACTACATCTTATCACCCATTGCGTACAGTAACGGAGAGGAACAACTGCAGACTAAAGCTTTTGCGAGACTGATTGGCTCCCCAAACTGCCTTCAATTGGGGGACGCAAGGATTAGATCTCACCCAGACACTGGTATGAATCCTTCCCCTTGCTGGTTTTTGCTGCCGCTCCTGGAGTGTTGAACACCAGTTCTGCTTTTCCTTTTTGCAAAGGGAAGTTTGTGATGGTGAATGAAAACATTTTCTTCCTTGCACCCAGTGATTGCCACCTGGCAAGATAAACTCTCTCTGCATTGTGTTTGGAAAAGTCCCTCCACCGACACTGTGAGGCGAGCACTCCCTGCTACACCGTGACATGCCCACTCAACACGAGTATTATTGGATTTCTGAGGTTGGCTGATGGGCTAGTCTATTTAGCATTGAATGAGAGCGGGGTTTGGGGGCTATGCACAGGATCTGGATTGACTCGGGCACCGCTTATTCCATTTGTTACTGTGGCGGTTACAGAATTAACTCTCAATTCTCACTGAGACAGATTGAACTATAAAGTTCCACAGACAGACAGACTTTCTTTATAAACATAGGGGTAGTGGAATTTGCATTTAATACCCATAGGGACCAATCTTCTTTTCCTTCTTCTGAGGCAGTCCCTCGGAACCGAGGATGACTTGCTTCCACATTAAAAATGAGTTCGCAGGTGACTGATGAGTCCAATGCGGGACCTACAGTCACTGTCACAGGTGGGGCAGACGGTGGTTGAAGGGGTGGGTGGGTGGGGTGCTTGGGTTGACGTGTGCTCCTAGCGCTGCCTGCGCTTGGCTTCTGCTTGCTCCCGGCGAAGAGACTCCTCCACTTTGTGCGGTCTTGGGCCAGGGATTCCCAGGTGTCGGTGGGGATGTTACACTTTTTCAAGGAGGTTTTGAGGGTGTCCTTGAAGCATTTCCTCTGCCCGCCTGGGGCTCTCTTGCCGTGCCGGAGCTCCGAGTAGAGCGCTTGTTTTGGGAGTCTCCTATCGGGCATGCGGACAATGTGACCCATCCATCGGAGCTGATCGAGCGTGGTCAAAGCTTCGATGCTGGGGATGTTGGCCTGAGCAAGAACGCTGACGTTGGTGCGCCTATCCTGCCAATGGATTTGCAGGATCTTGCGGAGGCAGCATTGGTGGTACCTCTCCAGTGTTTTGAGGTGCCTGCTGTACATGGTGCATGTCTCTGAGGCACACAGCAGGGCGGGTACCACTGCTGCTCTGTAGACCATGAGCTTAGCGCTGGGTTTGAGGTCCTGGTCTTCAAACACTCTATTCCTCAGGCGACCGAAGGCTGCACTGGCACACTGAAGGCGGTGTTGGACTTCGTTGTCGACGTCAGCCTTGTTGCACCAATCACAGAGAGAGAGAAAATCAACAGATCCACCGATCAGAGAGAGAGAGAATCAACAGATCCACCAATCACAGAGAGAGAATCAACAGACCCACATATTACAGAGAGAGAGAGAGTGACAATCAACAGATCCACCAATCACAGAGAAAGAGCAAAGCAACAGATCCACCAATCACAGAGAGAGAAAGAGTCATCAGATCCACCAATCACAGAGAGAAAGAGATTTAACTGATCCACCAATCACAGAGAGAGAGAGAGAGAGAGAGAATCAACAGATCCACCGATCACAGAGAGCGAGAGAATCAACAGACCCACATATTACAGAGAGAGAGCGACAATCAACAGATCCACCAATCACAGAGAAAGGGCAAAGCAACAGATCCACCAATTACAGAGAGAGAGTGAATCATCAGATTCACCAATCACAGAGAGAAAGAGAACCAACTGACCCATCAATGACAGGGAGAAAGAGGGAATCAACAGATCCACCAATCAGAGAGAGAGAGAGAGAGAGATAGATAGAGAATCAACAGATACACCTATCACACAGAGAGAGAGAGAATCAACAGATCCACCAATCAGAACGAATCAACAGACCCACCAATCACAGAGAAAGAGAGAATCAACAGATCCACGAATCTGAGAGAGAGAGAGAATCAACTGATCCACCAATCACAGAGAGAGAGAAGCAACAGAACCACCAATCAAAGAGAGAGAGAGAGATAATCAACAGAGCCACCAATCAGAGAGAGAGAGAGAGTATCAGCAGAACCACCAATCAAAGAGAAAGAGCAAAGCAACAGATCCACCAATTACAGAGAGAGCGAGTCATCAGATTCACCAATCACAGAGAGAAAGAGAACCAACTGACCCACCAATGACAGGGAGAAAGAGGGAATCAACAGATCCACCAATCAGATAGAGAGAGAGAGAGAGAGAGAGAATCAACAGATCCACCAATCACAGAGAGAGAGAGAATCAACAGATCCATGAATCAGAACGAATCAACAGACCCACCAATCACAGAGAAAGCGAGAATCAACAGATCCACCAATCACAGAGAAAGAGAGAATAAATAGATCCACGAATCTGAGAGAGAGAGAGAATCAACTGATCCACCAATCACAGAGCGAGATGAGCAACAGAACCACCAATCAAAGAGAGAGAGAGAGAATCAACAAATCCACCCACGAGAGAGTGAGAGAGAATCAACAGATTCACCAATCACAGAGAGAGAGAGAGAGTCAATACATCCACCAATCGCAGAGAGAGAGAGAGAGAGAGAAGCAACAGATCCACCAATCGCAGAGAGAGAGAATCAATAGATCCACCAACCACAGAGAAGTAGAGAATCAACAGAACCACCAATCACAGAGAAAGAGAGGATGACCAGAGCCACAAATCACAGAGAGAGAGAGAATAAGCAGATCCACCAATCACAGAGAGAGAGAGAGAGGATCAACGGATCTACCAATCAGAGAGAGAGAGAGAGAGAGAATCAACAGATCCACCAATCAGTTAGAGAGAGAGAGAGAGAATCAACAGATCCACCAATCACAGAGAGAGAGGGAATCAACAGATCCAAATATCACAGAGAGAGAGAGAATCATCAGATCCACCAATCACAGAGAGAGAGAGAGAATCAACAGAACCAAAAATCACAGAGAGAGAGAGAATCAACAGATCCACCAATCACAGAGCGAGAGAATATCAACAGATCCACCAATCACAGAGACAGAGAGAGAAAATCAACAGAATCACCAATCACAGAGAGAGAGAGAGAATCAACTGATCCACCAATCAGAGAGAGAGAGAAGCAACAGATCCACCAACGAGTGAGTGAGAGAGAATCAACAGAGCCAACAATCACAGAGTGAAAGAGAGAGAATCAACAGAACCACCATTCACAGGGAAAGAGAGTCTCAACAGATCCACCAATCAAAGCGAGTGAAAGAGAATCAACAGATCCACCAATCACAGAGAGAGAGTCAATACATCCACCACTCGCAGAGAGAGAGAGAGAGAGAGAGAGAGAGAAGCAACAGATCCACCAATTGCAGAGAGAAAATCAATAGATCCACCAATCATAGGGAAGAAGAGAATCAACAGAACCACCAATCACAGAGAGAAAGAGAGAGAGAATAAGCAGATCCACAAATCACAGTGAGAGAGAGAGACGATCAACAGATCTACCAAGCAGAGAGAGAAAGAGAATCAACAGATCCACCAATCACAGAGAGAAAGAGAGAGAGAATCATCAGATCCACCAATCACAGAGAGAGAGAGAGAGAATAATCAGATCCACCAATTAAAGAGCGAGAGAAAATCAACAGATCCACCAATCACAGAGAGAGAGTGAGAATCACCAAATTCACCAATCAGAGAGAGAATCAACAGATCCACGAATCACAGATAGAGAGAGATTCAACAGATTCACCAATCACAGAGAGAGAGAGAATCAACAGATCCACCAATCACAGAGAGAGAGAGAGAGAGAATCAACAGATTCACCAATCACAGAGAGAGAGAGAGAGAATCAACGGATCCACCAATTACAGAGCAAGAGAAAATCAACAGATCCACCAATCACACAGAGAGAGAGAGAATCACCAAATCCAAAAATCAGAGAGAGAGAGGGAATCAACAGATCCACCAATCACAGAGAGAGAGAGATTCAACAGATCCACCAATCACAGAGAGAGAGAGAGAGACAATCAACAGATCCACCAATCACAGAGAGAGAGGGAGAGAATCAACATATCCACCAATCACAGAGAGAGAGAGAGAGAGCATCAACAGATCCACCAATTACAGAGCGAGAAAAAATCAACAGATCCACCAATCACAGAGAGAGAGAGAGAGAGAATCACCAAATCCACCAATCAGAGAGAGAGAGAGAATCAACAGATCCACAAATCACAGAGAGAGAGAGAGAGAGAGAGAGAATAAGCAGATCCACGAATCACAGAGAGAGAAAGAGAGGATCAACAGATCTACCAAGCAGAGAGAGAAAGAGAATCAACAGATCCACCAATCAGAGAGAGAGAGAGAGAATCAACAAATCTACCAATCACAGTGAGAGAGGGAATCAACAGATCCACCAATCACAGAGAGAAAGAGAGAGAATCAACAGATTCACCAATCACAGAGAGAGAGAGAGAGAGAATCAACAGAGCCACCAATCGCAGAGAGAGAGAGAGAGAAGCAACAGATCCACCAATCGCAGAGAGAGAGAATCAATAGATCCACCAACCACAGAGAAGTAGAGAATCAACAGAACCACCAATCACAGAGAAAGAGAGGATGACCAGAGCCACAAATCACAGAGAGAGAGAGAATAAGCAGATCCACCAATCACAGAGAGAGAGAGAGGATCAACGGATCTACCAATCAGAGAGAGAGAGAGAGAGAGAGAATCATCAGATCCACCAATCAGAGAGAGAGAGAGAGAGAATCAACAGATCCACCAATCACAGAGAGAGAGGGAATCAACAGATCCAAAAATCAGAGAGAGAGAGAGAATCATCAGATCCACCAATCACAGAGAGAGAGAGAGAATCAACTGATCCAAAAATCACAGAGAGAGAGAGAATCAACAGATCCACCAATCACAGAGCGAGAGAATATCAACAGATCCACCAATCACAGAGAGAGAGAGAGAGAAAATCAACAGAATCACCAATCACAGAGAGAGAGAGAGAATCAACTGATCCACCAATCAGAGAGAGAGAGAAGCAACAGATCCACCAATGAGAGAGTGAGAGAGAATCAATAGAGTCAACAATCACAGAGTGAAAGAGAGAGAATCAACAGAACCACCATTCACAGGGAAAGAGAGTCTCAACAGATCCACCAATCAAAGCGAGTGAAAGAGAATCAACAGATCCACCAATCACAGAGCGAGAGTCAATACATCCACCACTCGCAGAGAGAGAGAGGGAGAGAGAGAGAAGCCACAGATCCACCAATTGCAGAGAGAGAAAATCAATAGATCCACCAATCATAGAGAAGAAGAGAATCAACAGAACCACCAATCACAGAGAGAAAGAGAGAGAGAATAAGCAGATCCACAAGTCACAGTGAGAGAGAGAGACGATCAACAGATCTACCAAGCAGAGAGAGAAAGAAAATCAACAGATCCACCAATCACAGAGAGAAAGAGAGAGAGAATCATCAGATCCACCAATCACAGAGAGAGAGAGAGAGAATCATCAGATCCACCAATTACAGAGCGAGTAAAAATGAACAGATCCACCAATCACAGAGAGAGAGAGAGAATCACCAAATTCACCAATCAGAGAGAGAGAGAGAGAGAATCAACAGATCCACGAATCACAGATAGAGAGAGAT